>BLBF01000010.1:39798632-39841585 GCA_015471245.1 Laticauda colubrina | reverse complement strand
ACCCGTGAAGAGAGGATCTTCAACTACAGGCTGTCCAGGGCAAGGCGGGTGGTGGAGAATGCCTTTGGCATCCTGGCCAACAGGTTCCAGGTACTTCCCACCAACATGCAGCATCGCCCAGAGTCCATGAGGAGGATCGTGGAAGCTTGCTGCATCCTGCACAATCTCATGCGCACCCGCTACCCAGTCTTGCAGAACAGGCTCGTGGACCTCCAGCAAGGCAATGGGGACATGGAGCCTGGGGAATGGAGGCAAGGGTGAAACCTGATCGACACTGAGGATGTGCAAGGGCCCAACAGAGCCTCACGTGAGGTGAAGAAGCAGCGCAACCTCCTGAAACACTGGTGCAACTCCCCAGCTGGAGCGGTGGAGTGGCAGGACAGGATGGTAGATGCTTAATGGATGCTTCCTTCAGCCTGTCTCATTACACGGATGAGATTGGGCCATGTATGTTTGGTTGGCCTACAATGAACAGGGCGTTTAATAAAGAGTTGTGTTTATGTTGACATGTGTGGATCAATGCTTACATTGTATTTGATAATGAAGGGCCATAGGTGTGGCACCTGGGAGGGTGGACCATACAGTCCTACTATGCTTGCACTGGAGGTTTATCTATCCCACAGCTATTACCCATCCCATAGATATTCCTGCCCATCCTACAGGTATCCCTTCCCATCCCACAGCTATCTTAACCCATCCCACAGGTATCCCTTCCCATCCAACAGCTAACTTAACTCATCCCACAGGTATCCCTGCCCATCCCACTGCTATCTTAACCCATTCCACAAGCATGCAAAGGCTAAACCATTTCTAAAAGTTTGCACCCAGACTTTATAGAAAAAAATTAATAACAAGCTGTAAAATAAACATGACCCAAGTCAAGTGTCCAAATAAAGTCCACAAATATCCAGGCAGCCAGTCTCTGACACTCCTCTTGGTCACTCGGAGGTGTGTGCCCAGGCTAAGGTTTTAGGGTGCAGGTGCTGTGGAGGTGGGTGCTGCTGCAGTGCTGGTCTGAGGTGTTGTTGAAGTGCCTAGCCCCGAGAGGACAACAGGGGATGGTGTGTTGAGGAAGGTGTCGGACAGCTGGCTCAGCCCCGCGATGCTGAGAGGTCCTTCCTCCATGCCATGGGGTGTTAGCCCCAGGACTGAGGACAGATGTACTGAGGCCGGGCTTGGCTGTGGGATGGAGGAAGGAGGAGTGTAGTGGGGCTGCCTGCTCTGCAGCGGGGTGAGGACTGTCGAGGTTGGCATCGGTGGCATCATTGGAACCGGTGGCAGTGGTGTTGCCCGATGACTCTGTGCCTGCATCTGTAAGGGCTGCTGCCTGTGCTGCTGGACCACCAGGTAGCTGTAGCCCTGGTAGGTGAGGGGGTGTGGGAAGCCTTGGTATGGGAGGGACATCACCTGGGGTGGAGGAGCAGACCTGGACTGGGTGGGAGCAGGTGCCTCTGGGTCTGGAGGGTTGTTAAGCAGCGTGGTGATCCTCTCCTTCACCACCTGGTACTGGGGATCTGCCATCTCCTTGGGGGTCTGGTTCACATAATTGAGGAAGGGCTTGCAGTTGGAGGAGGAGGATTCGATGGGGACCAGCTGAGAGAGGAGACCTATGCTGGTGCAGATAGTGTCCCTGATCTCCACCAGGACCTTGTGGCTCTGCCCCTCCTGCGGTCCGGCTCCCTGCCTTACTGTGGTGGCGGAGGTGTGGGTGGATGCGGCTTCGGCAGCGGTGGACTCGATGTCTCCTTTGTCCCACCACACCAGGGAGTCCTCATCGCTCTCCACCACGCTTTCAACACCTGCCCGGGGGTTCCCTGCCGTGGCACGCTCCACAGATACCTGCATGGAGACAGGGACTGACTCTTGGCCACCAGAGGACTGGCTCCCAGCAGGCTGCCGGAGAGAGAGGGTAGAGATTTGGGCTCCTGGTGCTCCTCGGTGGTGGACCTCACCCTCCAGGAAGCTGCACTTGGCCATGACGTAGTTCTCTCTGTCTGTCAGCTTAACCCTGGCCTGGCCAGATTTTTTGCGGTGCAGCTTCCCGTACCAGGTTTGCATGTGCTTCCACCAGCCGAGGAGCACCTCTGAAGTGTAGCCCAGACTCTCCGCCCTCTCTCTCCAAGCAGCCTGCTTCCGCTTGGTGTCCCTGTACAGCCGGTGTCCCTTCTGCCACAGATAGTCGTTCTCTCTCAGCCACTCCAGCACCTCATCCTCGTGTGCTTCCTTGATGTAATACTGCCTCCTCTCCCGTTGTTGCATACGCCTCTTCCTCCCTTTGGCAGGACCAGATGGGCCCTCATCAGAGGGGCTTCCAGGTTGTAGGGGCTGCTCCTCCACACCAACAGCATCATCATCATCATCATCATCATCATCATCATCATCATCATCATCACCAGCAGGATCATAATCATAATCATCATCAGCAGCAGCAGCAGCATAATCACCAGCAGGATCAGAATCAGCAGCAGCAGCAGCAGCAGCAGCAGCAGCAAGACCAGGATCAGCAGCAGCAGAGTAAGCACCAGCAGCAGAGTCAGCAAGACCAGGAGCACGAGCAGAATGAGCAGGACCAGCAGGACCAGCAGGACCAGCAGGACCAGGAGCAGCTTCAGCAGAGTACGCAGTAGCAGAAGCACCACCGCCAGGAGCAGCTTCAGCAGAGTACGCAGCAGAAGTACCACTGCCAGGAGCAGCCACAGCAGAAGCTCCAGCAACAGAAGAGTGAGCCCAAGCAACAGAAGCCCCAGCAGAAGCAGAGTCAGGGACATGGGGCGGGAGGATGGCCCTGTCCCTCTTGCCAGGGATGGCGGCAGGTTGCGGAGACTTTCGCTTCTTCCCCATGGTTGTGGGGTTGCTGGCTGGCAGGGAGGCTGGCAGGAAGGCTGGCAGGCACCAAGGCTGGCAGGAAGGCTGGCACCAAGGCTGGCAGGAAGCCTGGCAGGAAGCCTGGCAGGAAGCCTGGCAGGAAGCCTGTTAGGAAGCCTGTTAGGAAGCCTGGCAGGAAGGCTGGCAGGAAGGCAGGCACCAAGGCTGGCAGACAGACTGGCTGTCAGGGAGGCTGGAAGGCAGGCTGGCAGCAAGGCTGGCAGGGAGGCTGGAAGGCAGGCTGCCAGCAAGGCTGGAAGGTAGGCTGGCCAGGAGGCTGGGAGGCAGGCTTGGAGGCAGGCTGGCAGCAAGGCTGGCAGGCAGACATGCAGGCAAGAACTCTGAGGTATCCAGCAGCAGGTCTTTCCTCGGAATGCTAGACGTGCGAGCTGCTTCCCTTTATATCCGGGGGGCTTGCGCAATGCATCCCCCGCGCATGTGCAATTAACGCCAGGCATCCGTTAGGCTTCCGCTGTGCATCTGTTAGGCTTCCGCTGTGCATCCGCTTCATCCGCTGTGCATCCATTCTACATCCGCTTTTTCCGTTCCGTGTCTGCTTTGCTGAGTCCCCCCGGAAGCCTAGCGGACGCGCCATCCACTTCCATCCGCTTCCATCCGCTGGGCTTCCGTTCCGCATCCACTTTGCATCCGCCCTGCGTCCTCCCCGCTTCCGTTTTGTCCGCTCCAATTATGCAAATTTTCACCCCTTTTGAGCACGGATACAACGGATGTAACATTTTTCTCTTCCATTGTGTCCTTTTTGCATCCATTGGGCAGTGTGACACGGCCTTTACTGACAGGACATTTCTCCTTTATTCTAGGTTGAACCTTTCTTTAAGGCCATGTCACACTGCCCAACAGATGCAAAAAGGATACAACAGACAAGCAAAATGTTCCATCCGTTGTTATCCGCTCTCAAAAGGGGCAAAAATTTGTATAAGCAGAGTGGATAACACGGAAAGGAACGGACGTGGGGAGGACACAGAGCGGATGTATAGAGGATGCAGAGCAGATGTATAGAGGATGCGTAGAGGATGCGTAGAGGATGCATAGAGGATGCAGAGCGGATGCGTAGAGGATGCAGAGCGGATGCAGAGCGGATGCGTCGAGGATGTAGAGCGGATGCAGAGCGGATGCATAGAGGATGCGTAGAGCATGCAGAGCGGATGCGTAGAGGATGCAGAGTGGATGCAGAGCGGATGCAGAGCGGATGAGCTGCATCCGCTTTCATCCTTTCTCCATCCATGCTACTAACGCTGCGCATCCATTCTGCTTCCTCCCTGCGTCTGTTTACCGCTGGAATGGATTTTAGTTGTGCGGATGCGCAGCGGATGCCTAGTGGATATAGCAGATGCGTAATGGATGCAGAACGGATGTCCCCCGTATGCCTAGAGGATGCAGAATGGATGCATTGGATACATTTTCCGCTCAAAAGTTTTGGGCAGCTCAAAACTTTCTGAGCTGATGAAACGTCAATAAACGGATGCTGGACGGATAGAGAGGAAGCAAAACGGAGGCAGTGAGTACATCGCGTTAACCAATGGATGGCAAGCTTTTTTGTCTGTTTTACATCCTCTTTGCATCCGTTGGTGCAGTGTGACATGGGCTTAAATAAACTTCGTAAAAGTGAAAACTTATGAAATTTAGTCATAAATTGCATAGTTTTATCTATATCAATCATTCACCTCTTTTGTCTCCGCTGTTTGATTTTTCTCAGACAATCATGTTCTGCTGGTGTGGGAGGACAAAGGCTGTGGTAATCCTGATGTGTTGGCATTGACAAATGCCCACCTTGGTTGAGAATTCTAGATGTTTCAGTCCATGTATGTCTGGAAAGGAGAAAGTTGGGCAAAGTGGTATCAAGCTCTTGGTGTATGTATTTGATTCCTGAATTTGAAGGTAGACTTTTGGAAACCAATACTTTTACTTAAAGTTGCATCACCTTCCTATTAAATTGATGGACATTAATTGATTAATTAAAAGATTTATATGGTTGCCCATCTTAAGCAATCTGAGTGGCTGTCAATAACAATAAAGCCAATAAATAAAACATTCAAAACAGTGAAATAGGAAATAAAAACCCTGCACTGTAATCACCTCCTTGGGTTGTCCCACAGCAGGTTCAGCTGTCCTTCTTCCATGCTTTCTACTAACACAGTCTAAAACATCTACCACATTACCTGAACTAAATTCATTGCTACATCAACTAGCTATTCCCAACAACTTATCCTAAGCACATAACTCAGAGGAGGGCATTCCTTATTGGTACTATAAAACTGGCAGCTATTTTGACTCATTGCTGGTTTGTTTTGTTGGTTTGTTTTTTTAACTGCATCAGAACATTGAGTATTTTAATGACTGTTATGGCTGTGGCTGTGATTAAAATGCAGACATGACTGCACAACCATCTCTTCTTTCAGATAGGATAGATGAATGCCCTCTCCCTTAAATCAACCTCTTTGCAATGAGGAAATTGCCTGATTTATCTTTTTTAACACCCTGACTTTTATAACAACAATAAAGTGTAGTACTGCAAGTTCATCAGGGCTGTCAAGAAGCATATAAAATTACCTAATTTTATTTACTATCTATTTACCACTATCAATGTCAGGAAGGCCAAGATGTGCTTGGAAGGACCTTCTTTCTTTCGATGCCACAACAAAGAGATCAGGGAGAACAGCAGAAATTGGACAGATTGTGGTAACCATTTACTCTGTAAAAATATTTGAATATTTTATTTGAATATTTGTTAATGGCCCTTCAGTGTAACCATAATAACTCAAACCTACAACTGCAGTCCCCATAACTATTACTTCAGCCCTCAGCCCACATCTCTGCTGGGTCATAAGGTCATAGAACTTTAGGTGGTGCTAGATTCCAGCTGGTGCTGTTTAATGTCAGATTGGCTGGGTTGGTCTCTAATAAAATTTATCTGAAGGTCAACTTGTATGTTAAACAGACTGGAAAAAGTTGGGGGAAATGCCTCTCTCCAAAATGTGCTCCGGTGGGTTTCTATTGTAGTGGAGCACCATAGCAACTCCATGGCTATAAGTATGGTGTGGTGATTGTCTATGAGAGATTTTGAAGGTTCTTTGCTCCACAAACAGATTTTCCTTCAACCCACAACATAAGAAGTTTGATGTAATTTTAAAACTTAAAAGGAAAAAAACCTTTTTTATTTAGAAATAAACATCAAAAGCATGATTCTGAAAAGTTTTAAAATCGACTAAAGAGCCAGATTGACTGGAAATAAGATTTTGAAATGATATTTCCTTAAAATATTAAAACTTAAAATAAACTTAAATAAACTTAAAATATTATTTAAAATATATAAAGATTTTGAATTGAAGTATAAGAAAACTTTTCCTGGGAAAATGTTATGGTTAAGATAAAAGTAAAGCAAGAAGAGACCTTGTAGACTGGTTACTAAAGGGAACCAGAAAGAATAAAAAAAATTAAAGAAAATCCACTGATACAGAATGTACAAAAGTTTTTTTAAAAAAAAAAACTTTGGAAGATTTCAAGGATATTTGGCAAATAGCAACCATGTCCTTCTTTTCAAGCTGCCTGACACTACAAAACTAGGCTTAAAAGAGTAGATAGGATCTAACTGAAAATTGGCTGATGTGGATTTCAAACTGACAAGATACAAGGTACTGACAAAGATGTTACACAGGACCTACAAATGATATCCACTGAGATTTTAGTAGTTTAAAGGGGATACATGAATCATAACCAAAAAAATTACTTGGATGTGTGGATTTTAACTTAGAAAAATAAATTGGCACAATTTTCTTACTATGGATTTACAAAAAAGATAATCTTACACTTATGATGAAATTCCTGAGAAAGATAAAAAGAAAGAAAATCAGTTTTGGGGACTTTAATTAGAAGAAATAAATATCAAGAGTATTCCGTCCGGAAAGAAGCGCGTGAGACTGAGTTCCAAACAACAACTATTTATTAAACTCGCAAGGCAAAAGTATATGGAACAAGAGCCCAAGCCGCAGCAGCCTTTTTTATAGCGGCTTGCCTGCGGCTTGTGGCCAATGACACTCTTTTGGCTGTTCCCGCCGTTTGGCGGGCTTCCCAGGTTGGTTCTTAAATAACCAATCCGTGAGTGGCCTTTTCGGCCAATCAGAAAGAGGAACTTGGAACCTACCAAGTTCCAGATAGAACACCCCTCCCTCCTTAGTTCAGTCCAACATGCGTTATGTAATCACGCAGGTAGGTGGGGCTTTTTCTAGTCCTGGTTGACCTGCGCAGCTCAGTCGCGGCGTGGTCTTCGAGCGGTTCGCACGGGATCGCTGTTTCTCTGGTCCTTCTCCATGGAACCTCCTGGAAGGGTGAGTCAGCCTTGCCACTCCCGCCTTAGTCTCTCGGGCCGGTTGAGATGGCTTTGCCGCTCCCTCCTGGTTTGACCGGGTTGGTCGAACTGGTCTGGCTGCCTCCTTCCAGGAAGGCCTCGCTTCGCTCTCCTGCTCCTGCATTTCTTTCTTGGGGTTCATCTAACAGTGAGTGCTCTTTTTGTTTAGTTAAATTATCTTTTTGTAGTGTTTGTTGTCTTGTTATGGGAGGTTCGTCTCTCCCTTTTTTATTTATTTGTATTTCCCCCCCCCAGTTGTTTTTAGGTCGATATTTATTTTTGATTCTATTGTGTTTTTTCGTTCGAGGTGGCGGGAACGAAGCTGGTCTATGTGCTGCTTCCATTCCCTACCATCGTCTAAGAGTAGTCGGTAGGACTGGGGGCCTGTAATTTGGGTGATGGTGGCTGGAAGCCATAATGCGTCCCCGGTGAGGTTTTTGGCATAGACCAGGTCGCCAATTTCGAACATACGGTATTTGCTGGAGGAATCAGGGGGTTTATCCAAGGTGTAAGTGGGGTGCAATCTGTCCAGGTAGGAACGTAGTTTCCTTCCCATTAGGAGTTCTGCTGGGCTTTTGTTGGTTGTGTTGCTAGGGGTAATATGCTGCAAAGTTAGTAGTCAGTTTACTTTGTCTTGTACATCCCCCTTGTCCATTCTCTCTAGGCCCTCTTTAGTGTACTGGACCATGCGTTCAGCCCTGCTGCTCACAGCCGGATGGGCGAGTGCAGTTAAGTCATGTCGGATACCCTGGGCAGCCAGATACTGTTCGAATTGCAAAGCTGTAAATTGGGGCCCATTATCTGAAACCAGTATATCAGGTAGTCCATGTGTTGCAAAGAGTTTGTCTAGCTGTTTTATTACAGCTTCGGTGGTTGTGGAAGCCATGAGGATGACTTCAAACCAGTTCGAGTATGCATCCATGACTATCAAAAATGTGTTTCCCTTTGTTGGTCCCGCAAAGTCAAAATGTACTCTAGACCATGGATCCCGGAGAGTTTCCCAGTCTCTTACTGGTGCTTGTGGGGGGGGGGGGTAGGCCTCGATTTTTGACAGTCATGGCATGTTTCAACCGAGCGTTCAATGTCTTTGTCCAGCCCTGGCCACCAGACGTAACTCCTGGCCAGGGCTTTCATTTTGGCTATGCCTGGGTGCCCCTTATGCAAAATGCCCAGAACATCTTCCTGGAGACTGTTTGGAATCACCACCCTGTCACCCCATAAAATGCACCCTTTTTCGATGGACAGTTTGGTCTGTCTGGTACGAAATGGTTTAAAAGTCTCAGTTTTGTTTCCCTCTGGCCAGCCTTTACCTACCCAATTTAATATGTGTGCTGCCAAAGGGTCTTTAGCTGTGGCTCTCGCGACGTCCGCTGCAGTCAGTGGCAGGTCCAGGCAGGTCTCAAGCTGAAGTGTGGAGGTAGTTGGTACAGGGTCGTCTTCTGTGATGGGCAGTGGGGAACAGCTCAGGGCATCGGCGTGTGTGATGGCTTTGCCAGGTTGGTGAATCAGCGTGTAGGAGTAGGCAGCGAGGAACTCAGACCACCTCTTCATTTTAGGTGACAGAATGTTCGGGGTTGGCTTGTTGCCTGGTTGGATTCCAAGAAGGGGCTTGTGATCGGTTATTGTTGAAAAAGTTCTACCGTAAAGGTACTCATGGAATCTTTTGACTCCGGTGATGATTGCGAGGGCTTCTCTATCGAGTTGGAGACCGTCTTGGAGTAAAAGGCGACCAGTGCCTCTCTGCCGTCTGGTAGCTAGTGGCTCAGGATGGCGCTGACTCCAAAAGGCGATGCATCACAGGTGACCATCAAGGGCAGGGTATTGCTATACTGGATGAGAACGGTGTTGGACGTTAATAGATCTTTGATACCCTGGAATGCTTTTTGTTCCCGGTGGCCCCATGTCCAAGTGGTTTTTTTTATCTAGCAGTCGATGTAGGGGTTCTGCTATTGTTGCCTTATGGGGCAGGAACATGTTGTAAAAATTTATGAGGCCTAGGAATGCTTGAAGCTCAGTTTTGTTCCTGGGCCTAGGAGCGTCTTTTATAGCCTTCACTTTTTTTTGGGTGGGGTGAATGCCTTGTTCATCAATTAAATAGCCCCAAAACTCGACGTGGTTGGTGGCTAATTCACACTTCTCTCTTTTCACTTTGAGGCCTGATTTTCTAAATCTTGTTAATACTTCTCTTAATCTGGTTTCAGGCTGGTTGGCATTTTTTGCTGAGACCAGAACATTGTCAAAGTAAGAGACAACACCTTTGATTCCATTTAGCAGGCATTCCATGAGGCTTTGGAACACGCCTGGGGCAACACTAACGCCGAATTGGAGGCAGTTACACTTGAATGCCCCTCTATGTGTTACAATAGTCTTTGCCTCTGCTGTAATAGGATCAATGGGTAGTTGTTGATATGCCTGTGCGAGGTCGAGCTTCGCAAAAATTTTATCTCCCCCTAGCGAGTGCAGTAAATGTTGCACTACCAGTACTGGGTATGTGCTTTGTTGGAGTGCATGGTTCAGGGTTGCCTTATAGTCTCTGCAGATGTGCACTGACCCATCTGGCTTCACTGGTGTGATGATAGGGGTTTCCCACCTGGTATGGTCAATTAGCTCTAAAACCCCTTGATCTATTAATTTATTCAGTTGCTCGTCAATTTTTTGCTTTAATGCGAATGGGACGCGTCTGGCCTTTAAACGGATGGGGGCTATTTTTGGGTCTAGGCTAAATGAAATTGTACTTGCCTAGAGTCCCATTGAAAACATCTTGGAATTCTTGTAGCAGGCTCTCCTCCCAGTTGGCTGTGGCAATGCAGTTGATCCCGGTCATCCCGATTCCCAGGGGTGTGAACCATTCGATCCCTAGCAGACTAGGGCGGTCTCGGTTGACGATGGTCAGAGGCAAGATTTTGGCATGGTTTTTAAATTTGACGAAGAAATGTCCAAGGCCTACTTCCAGAATTTGATTTCCCTGGTCGTCTTTTAACACTAGTCTTTGTTTCTGTAGTTCTCTCTGTTTAATGTTCAGTATTAGGCACTGGATGGTATTCCAGGATACCATGGATAGGAACGACCCTGAGTCAACTTCCATCTCAAAGGGCCTCCCCTCGATGCTCACCTCTATCTGAACCTTCTTTCTGCTCTCCGCCCTGGCATTGCTGATGGTGACTGTCTGATGCGTTTCTTCCCTGTCACTGGTTTTCTGGTTACGGTTCCATCTGCTGCCAGCTTGTCTTTCTTCATGTCTGGGGGGCTGCTGCTGCTGCATCTTTTTGGACTATAGCTCTCTTTGTTGCAGCAGACCCTTTCGATGTGCCCCCTTTTATTACAAGCCCTACATATTGCATCGAGGAACCTGCATTCAACTCGTGGGTGGTTGCCTCTGCAGCCCACATGTTGAAACCTCTGCTGATTTCTCCTCTTTTCACGCCATTTTTTATCTGAATGGAGTTGATGGACATCTTCATCATCGTCCTCGGTATCACTCTGGGATTCGATGTTTTCGTAGTGGGCTGTCGCTGTGGGCTGTTTCTTTCCTCCCTCTACCTTCTTCTCCCTGGGTTGGGTTGGCAGGTTTGGAATTGCGTTCATTTGCCGCATGGTGACTGCTGACTTTTTAGCTGCTTTGCGGTGGTTGTCTCTGCGATGGCCTCGCCCACGGTTATGTTTGGCCTATTCAGGAGTTTGCTCTGAAGGGTAGTGTCCTTCAGACCGAGGACCACATGGTCCCTCATGGCCTCGTCCATGTTCTGGAACTCACAGGCTCCTCCAATGTGTCTCAAGGCTGCTACAAAATCTCTGATCATTTCATCCTCCTTTTGGTCCCTCTTATAGAATTCGTGCCTTTTTGTTAAATTCGAGACCACCGGTGCGTAGTGTGCTTGGAGCATTCTGTTCAGGTCGGACCAAGTCATCTGTTTGATATCTCTGGGTTTCGCCAGTGCCTTTGCCATTTTAAAGACAGCCGGTCCTCAGTGTATAAGGAAGACAGTCTTCTTCCTTTGGTCTGAGATTTCTTCCATTTCGTTGCTTTCTAAAAACATAAGAAAACGATCGATATATGATTCCCAATCCTCCTCATCAGGATTGAATGGTGCAGGCGGTGCGTTGTTACTGATCATCTCTCTCGCTCGGTTCAGATCGCTGCATGCTTCGCTCTCACCTTCTATGACAATCCCACCCTCGGAGCCAGTGTTCCATCCGAAAGAAGTGCATGAGACCGGGTTCCAAACAACAAATATTTATTTAATTCGCAAGGCAAAAGTATACGGAACAAGAGCCCAAGCCGCAGCAGCCCTTTTTATAGCGGCTTGCCTGCGGCTTGTGGCCAATGACACTCTTTTGACTGTTCCCACCGTTTGGTGGGCTTCCCGGGTTGGTTCTTAAATAACCAATCTGCGAGTCGCTTTTTTGGCCAATCAGAAAGAAGCACTTGGAACCTACCAAGTTCCATACAGAACAAAGAGCTTTAAAAGTAGAAATAAAATGTACAATGTTGGTTTATTCAAGCAAGGTTAAAATGTGTAGGACTTTAAAAAAAAGTTTTTAATGGGTTTCTCTAGACTAGGTCTGAATAAGGAGGCTTTAAAGATTTGTTTATTAATAAGATCGGGGAAGAAGAATTTTTAAACAGTTAAAAGAAAGTGAAAGGTATTACAATTGAGAGGAGATGAACAGAAGATGTTAAGAAATTAATTTCTGGGACATCATTTGAAGGCTTTAAACATTACAATTTTTAATATGTTGTTTCTGAAAGCTCCTAATGGAATTTTTTTAATAAGCTTGAATGATGAGGTTTTAAAGATTTGTTTAGGCATATAGGCTGTGGAAAGATTTGTTTTTGTATTTTTAGATAAAAATGACATGGTAGTGTGTTAAGGAGAGGAAAGAAATATGAAATTAATTTCCTTGTGGAACATTAAGATATAGATATAGATAATTTCTGATCATTATTCATAGACTTTTGTTGATTAAGATTCAATGATGAAGCTTTATTATTTGCTAATAAAGAAAAAAAAGCTTCTTTCTTTTGGCTGTTGCACTTACTCATTTAGTGGTACTTTCAGAGCTCCAAAAATACTTCACTTATGCTTTTTCCTCCCACACCTGTGTCAAGATTGCTGTTTTATTGGCAACTACCATGCTGATGCTGGGGAAAAACCTGGAACTAGAAGAGAAAGTCAGGAGCAGAAATGCCTGAAATTTTCTCAAGTGGTATGTTCTTTCAGAAAGAGGCTGCAATTTGTTTAAGTCAAAGCTGCCACCTCTTTTGCCCATCATATTTTGTCCATCCAGTAAAAGAATAAAAGCAATTTAACTTCAACTACACTGTGAAGTATTTTTATTGTCATTTATTTTATTTTTTTAATTTTTTTTATTACCCATATCATCCTCGAACACTTTATAAAGACTTTAGTTATAATGACAGTAAAGAAAATATTTTATTTTTAAAAATGCATCCCGCTATCTAGAAATTGTCATAAAATTATTTCTATTTTTGTTAACAAACACAAACTCAACAGTTTAGGAGTGGTGTTGATCCTGTAATCCTATTGTATGTGTTTGTACAGTTCTTTTTGTTGCTCAGTTTAGCATAATAAAATAAAAATATGCACCTGTAAAATCCAACTAAATCGAAGCAGAAGAACTTATACAACAACAGACTACTTGCCTTGTTCCGAAGGAACTTTAAAGTATATTTAAAAATGATTAATATGTAACATAGAAGAGGCACATTTGCATGTTCGCAGCTGTTAGTCTCTTTTCTTTCTGAGGAGAGTTTATTACAGTCTTAGACTAGTACAAGAAGTGTATCCATCTGTGCCTTTGGATTATATTACAACAAACAGCACTGATGTGTGCGCATAGCTCTGTGCTGTATTTTGTACAGGTAATCTTGACAATACATTTTGGTTCATTTATGAGATAATGAATTTGATCAGTTTTCATCAGAACACTCTCCTGCTCAGTCTATATAGACTCTCACCCACCAAATCCCAAGATAGCATCATTTTAAACTTCAGGAGGAAAAGTCTTTATAACATGGCAGATATAAGAAGAGGTGAAGAGACAATGCAGGGCAATGCTTATGAGGAATCTTCCTTGTCTTACTCTTCCTGCTTACAGATGTCCTCTGTTTCCCAAAGGTAAGATCATGGGCCAGTGCCTTTCTAAGGCAAACAAAAAGGTGTACAGAGAGCATGTATTCATCTTGCTGTCTTCCCTAAAAACTGCAGTATTGGATCGGAGGCATCCTCTCTGGAAGGGAAACAAATGATTAAAATAGTCCATGGCTGTTGTACTTCATTGTGTCCTTTTTTTATATGCTCGCTGTGATTTGGAATACATGTATGAAAGCAACATAGCTTGCAGGCACCTCTGAGTGCCTATTAAGTGAGATGGGAAGTCATGTAAATCATATCCCTCCATCCATCAATAATTGGGACAAACAGATCTCTGGGAGATATGCCACCATGGGATAATTCTAGTGGCTGAACAGACTGAGAGAGCTAGGGTATGTGTTGAGAAGATGAAATGGTGGCTAGGAAGGAGCAAAAAGGCAGTACCCAGCAGCTTTGCCCTATTCAATCCATGCCAAAACTAGAATACCCAAAGCATTTGGTTCTGGCAAGTTGAGGTTGGCCTGAATAGTCTGATAGGCTCCATATAGTGGTAATTTTGTCCTGGATTCAAAACTAAACATTTCAACCTGTTTTGGGCATACTGCTATTGTTTTTCCAATGATGATTGTCATTGTGGTATTCTTTCATACAATATATATTTTTATCAGATGTCTGGTTACCATTTGCTTTACTTTCCTATTAAATTGCTCCTGTAAGTTTAGGTGTGTTTTAAAAATTATAAGCACACTTTCTGTATCCACCTAAGAGTGTGGTAGCTTCTCATTTATCTGCTGGCTTATTTAAATAACAGTGCAGCAGATGGGAGTTTTAATCTACTAATTAAAATGACTGATGTGATGAGATATTTTCTGAAATGCACAAACAAATGATATTCCCATACCACCTAAGGCATTTTCTGACAAATGAGCTAAAATGAAGAGTTTATCAACAAAGAGATCTTACTTTGTTTTTGTCTGTTGCAAACTGTCCAAGCATTCAGGAACTATGCAAAAGGAGGGGCGATGGCTGAATTACTTTTCTTAGGTTGGTTTCTGATCTTGGGTGCTTTTTAGAGCCTCTGGACAACAGTTTTTGCATAGTTTTTTTTTTTTAGACGATCCTGGATCTTGAAAATTATCATCTGAAAATAATTTGTGCATGTACAAATTATAGTCTGTAAATTTTGCACAAAGAGATTTGAATAAATGCTTTTATAGATGTGGCATTCTTTTCTGAAACTTTACCCTCAGACTAGTCACTTTTTGTTCTGGCTTCAGAAAGTTGATTGTCTTATCCATCAAGCCACAAGGACTAGAATGTTGTTATGACACTCTCGGGCAAGGAATCATATTTTCATTGCTGGTCCATCGAAAGTTCTATTCTATTCTATACATACTATTCCTAGTATGTATGTACCATGTTTCTCCAACAATACACCGCCCCCAATAGGAAGACCCAGCATGTTTCTTGGCATAAAATGAAATTAAGCCCCTCCTCCCAAATTTAAGCCTAGTTTAAAACATGCAAAATTGGGGGGAAAGGCGGGAGGGGAAATTGCCATTAGGACTACCCCGCGGGCAGCTACGCCTCACCATCAGCCGCTCCTAACAGCCAATCATGGTGGAGCACAGAGGGCACCCTTACCCCCCCAAGCACCTTTGTTGCAGACCGGGGTCAGCAGGCGGGCCACGTTGGCATGGATGTCCGGCAGTATTTCAGCTGCTTCTCAGGCCTCCATAGCTTCCATAGTTCCCACCAGTGCTAGTGTCTCTCTCGCCAGCACTGTCTCCAACAACAGTGCCTGAATCACTCCTGCTTTTCCCCCATCCCTGTAACAACAGGAAAAAAAACATTTTGAGGTACCTGGGAGCACTGCGCACTGCATTTTGGTTTAATCCCAAGCGGATGGGTGAGCATGAGAAAAACCGAGTGAGCGTCTCTGCTGCTGCCAGCCTTAGTGCTCCAGCCTCAGACTCTGCAAGTTTGCAAAAGTCCTGGTGCTCAGGCCGTTCCTGCATTCGAAGCACCCAGGTTGAGCTGCAGCTGTCCCTCTCTTGCCAGCACTGTCTCTAATAACAATAGCAGCAGCAGTGGGAACTGTGAAAATTACGGAGGTGGGTCCCCCACCCGAGAAGCAGCTGAAACACTTCTGCAGTTCCTGCTGCTGCTACTCTGTTTTTGGAGATGGCGCTGGCAAGAAAGGGACAGCTGCAGCTTAGCCTGGGCGCTTGGAATGCAGGAACGGGATGTGCACCGGGACTTTTGCAAACTTGCAGAGCCCGAGACTGGAGCACTAAGGGTAGAAGCAGCAGAAACACTCTCTCGACTCTTCTCAAGCCCACCCAGCCGCTCGGGATTAAACCAAAGGCAGTGCGTGGCACTCCCAGGTACCTCAAAATCTTTTTTTCCCCTGTTGTTATGGGGATGGGGGAAAAACGGGAGCGACTCAGATGCTGTTGTTGGAGACGGTGCTGATGTGTGGTGGTGGGGGGGTAAGAAATTAATTCACCCCCAAAAGACATCCTAGCCATTTTTTCGGGGCTCAAAAAAAATAATAATAACACCCATCCTTATTATATGAGAAACACAGTATGTATGTATGTATGTATGTATGTATGTATGTATGTATGTATGTATATATGTATGTATGTTTATATATGGATATTGTTTTCTAATTGATTTGGCCAAGATTAGTATTTGTGCAGTGTGATAGAATGTGTGCTTCACTCAGAGAAGTGGAAGACAGAGCCATTAAAAATAAAAGATATGAGTTCTGGGAAAGTAGAAAGTGTTAAAAAGAAACTTGAAATTCAGCTCTGATCAGATTAGACATAAATTGAAGAAGACACAGGCTGTTAAGATTCTGTTACAATACATTAAAGTACATTACATGATTCCTACCAACTCCTGTTTTCTGATCATGCCAACCTACAAGGCTAATGTATTGTTATGTTTAATTTACAGTTACATAGATAGGAAATGTGCTCTGCTCAAAATCAATTTTGTGTAGCTTATATGTCAGGTTAAAAGGATTTACAGCACTTCTTTTCTTAATTTCCACTTTTGGGGAATGATTAAGGAGCAGGATACCTTGTTGGAAAGCCACTCAGCTGACAAGTAGAGAAAGTTTTGGGTGACGCTCATTTTTGGCTGAATTTTTTTTAGAGCTACAGGGTAGCAAAGACCAATTCAAGAAAACTCATGCAACCAAATTCATGAAAGTGCAGAAGCAAATTTTACTTCTTATTAAATGGAAACTAGACAATGAGAATCACGAGTGCTCCAAGAAACTAAAGGCCCTGTCACACTGGCCGATGGATGCAAAACGTTAGTAAAAAGGACACAGCGGATGAGAAAAATGTTCCATCCGTTGTTATCCGCTCGCAAAAGGGGCAAAAATTTGCATAACCAGAGCGGATAACATGGAAAGGAACGGACGGGGGGAGGATGCAGGGCGGATGGAAAGTGGATGCTCCACGGAAGCCTAGCGGATGGAAGCGGATGAGAGTGGATGGCACATCCGCAAGGCTTCCGGGGGAGTGCAGCAAAGCGGACGCGGAACGAATACAGCGGATGCCGAGCGGATGCCGAGTGGATGAAGCAGATGCACAGCGGATGCCGAGCGGATGAAATGGATGCAGTGCGGAAGCCTAGCGGAAGCCTAGCAGAAGCCTAGCGGATGCCTACCGTTCACTGCGCATGCAGGGAGGATGCATTGCATCAGCCCCGTGGATATAAAGGGAGGCAGCTCCCAAGCAGGTCACCATTCAGAGGAAAGACCTGCTTCCAGACACATCGACTGCCTTGCCAGCCTGCCCTACCTGCATGCCTGCCTGCCAGCCTTGCTGCATGCCTGCCTGCCAGCCTTGCTGCCTGCCTGCCTGCAAGCCTGCCTGCCAGCCTGCCTACCAGCCTCCCTGCCAGTCTTGCTGTCTGCCTGTCTGCCAGCCTGCCTTCCAGCCTCCCTGCCAGCCTTGCTGTCTGCCTGCCTGCCAGCCTTGCTGCCAGCCTGCCTTCCAGCCTCCCTGCCAGTCTTGCTGCCTGCCAGACTTCCTGCCAGGCTGCCTGCCTGCCTGCCTGCCAGCCTTGCTGCCAGCCAGCAACCCCACAACCATGGGGAAAAAGAGGAACCCTCAGCCATCTGCTGCCAGCCCTGGCAAGAGGGACAGGGCCACCCTCCCACCCCCTGGCCCTCATTCTGCTTCTGCTGGGGCTTCTGTAGCATGGGCTCGCACTTCTGGGGCTGGGGCTTCTGCTGCTTCTGCTTCTGGAGGAGCTGATGATGCTGCTTCTGGCGGTGGTGCTTCTGCTCGTGCTTACTCTGCTGATGCTGCTTCTGGCGGTGGTGCTTCTGCTGATGCTACTTCTGGAGGAACTGATGATGTGTGCTTCTGGTGGTGGTGCTTCTGCTGGTGCTTACTCTGCTGTAGCTGCTCTTCGTCCTGCTGGTCCTGCTGGTCCTGCTGGTCCTGCTCGTCCTGCTCATGCTCCTGGTCTTGCTCGTCCTGCTGGTCCTGCTCGTGCTCCTGGTCTTGCTCGTCCTGCTGGTCCTGCTCGTGCTCCTGGTCCTGCTCGTGCTCCTGGTGCTGCTGGCGCTGCTGGTGCTTACTCTGCTGCTGCTGATCCTGGTCCTGCTGGTGCTGGTGCTGCTGCTGCTGCTGATGATGATCCTGCTGGTGCTGCTGCTGGTGGTGGTCTGGAGGAGCAGCCCCTACAACCTGGAAGCCCCTCTGATGAGGGTCCATGTGGTCCTGCCAAAGGGAGGAAGAGGCAGACACAAGAACGGGAGAGGAGGCAATACAACATCAAGGAGGAACATGAGGATGAGGTGCTGGAGTGGCTGAGAGAGAATGACTATCTATGGCGGAAGGGACACAGGCTCTACAGGGACACCAAAAGGAATCAGGCTGCTTGGAGAAAGAAGGCGGAGAGTCTGGGCTACACGTCAGAGGTACGCCTCGGCTAGTGGAAACATATGCACACCTGGTACGGGAAGCTGCACCTCAAGAAATCTGGCCAGGCCATGGTCAAGCTGACAGACAGAGAGACCTACGTGATGGCCAGGTGCAGCTTCCTGGAGGGTGAGATCCGCCACCAAGGAGCAGCCCCTCTCACAACCCTCTCTCTCTGGCAGCCTGCTGAGAGCCAGTCCTCTTCCGGCTGAGAGTCAGCTCCTGTCCCCAGGCAGGTTTCTGTGGAGTGTCCCACGGCGGAGAACCCGCGGACAGGTGTTGTAACCATGGCGGAGCACGTGGAGGACTCCCTGGCACAGTGGGAGAAAGGAGATGGCAGTTCAACCACAGTCCTACCCGCATCCACCCCCAGCTCCACCTCCACAGAAAGGCAGAGAGCCAGACAGGAGGGGCAGAGCCACATGGCCCTGCTGGAGATCAGAGACACCATCCGGAGCAGCATAGATCTCCTCTCTCAGCTGGTCCACACTGACTCCTCATCCTCCAACCGCAAGCCCTTCCTCACCTATGTCAACCAGACCCTCACGGACATGGCGGAACCCCAGTACCAGGTGGTGAAGGACCGGATCACTGAGCTGCTTCACAACCCTCCAGATCCAGAGGAAACTGCTCCCACCCATTCCAGGTCTGCTCCTCCACCCCAGGTGATGTCCCTCCCATTCCAAGGCTTTCCACAGGTCCTCACCTACCGGGGCTATGGCTACCAGGAGGTCCAGCAGCACAGGCAGCAGCCCTTCCCAGTCCAGGCACAGGCTCATCAGACACAACCGTTGCCACTGGTTCCACTGATGCCCCCGATGCCACCCATGCCACTGATACCACCCATGCCACTGATGCCACCAACGCCACCGATGCCACCCATGTCACTGATGCCACCCACGCCAGTCCTCACACAGCTGCAGACCAGACAGCCCCACTACACTGCTCCTTCCTCCATCCCACAGCCAAGCCTGGCCTCAGTACAACTGTCGTCGGTATTGGGACTGACACCTCATGGCATGGAGGAAGGAGCTCTCAACATCACAGGGCTGAGCCAGCCATCTGAGAGCTTCCTCAACACACCATCACCTGTTGTCCTCTCGGGGCCAGGCACCCCAGTGGGGCTTCAGACCAGCACTCCAGCAGCAGCTACCTCCACAGCACCTGGACCCTTCACCCCTGAGACTGGGCACACCTCCGAGTGACCAATAAGAGTGCCAGAGACTGGGTGGCTACCTGTAGACTTTATTTGGACACTTGACTTGGGTCATTTTTCTTTTACACCTTGTTATTAATAAAGATTATCTTTGCTTCACACACTTGCCTCATTTATTTTATTAAATAAAGTCTTGGTGGAAACTTTTAGAAATGGTTTAAGCCTTTGCATGCTTGTGGGATGGGTAAGGATAGCAGTGGGGTGGGCAGGGATACCTTTGGAATGGGTAATAGCTGTGGGATGAGTTAAGATAGCTGTGGAATGGTCAGGGATACCATTGGAATGGGTAATAGCTGTGGGGATAGATAAACCTCCAGTGCAAGCATAGTGGGACTGTATGGTCCACCCTCCCAGCTGCCACACCTATGGCCCTTCATTATCAATACTAATGTAATCATTGATCCACACATGTCAACATAAACACAACTCTTTATTAAATGCCCTGTTCATTGTAGGCCCACACAACATACATGGCCCAATCTCATCAGTGTGATGAGACAGGCTGAAGGAAGCATCCATTAATCATCTATCATCCTGTCTTGCCACTCCACTGCTCCAGCTGGGGAGTTGCACCAGTGTTTCAGGAGGTTGCGCTGCTTCTTCCCTTCACGTGAGGCTCTGTTGGGGACCTGCACATCCTCAGTGTCTATCAAGCTTTGCCCTTGCCTCCATTCCCCAGGCTCCATGTCCCCATTGCCTTGTTGGAGGTCCACGAGCCTTTTCTGCAAGACTGGGTAGCGGGTGTGCATGAGATTGTGCAGGATGCAGCAAGCTTCCACGATCCTCCTCACGGTCTCTAGGCTATGCTGCATGGTGGTGAGAAGTACCTGGAACCTGTTGGCCAGGATGCCAAAGGCATTCTCCACCACCCGCCTTGCCCTGGACAGCCTGTAGTTGAAGATCCTCTCTTCACGGGTGAGGCATTTGGAGGTGTAGGGCTTCATGAGGTAGGTTGTGAGGGAGAAGGCGTCATCCCCCACGATGAAGTAGGGCACATCTTGCATGTCGTTGGGCAGAGGGTCTGGATCTGGGAAGCCCATGATGAGGTTGTGTTCCAGCCCCTCCTTGAGATGACTGGCGTTGTATACCTGGGCATCTGAAGCTGAGCCGTTGCCTGAAGCATCGATATACATGAACTTGTAGTCAGCATCGACCATGGCGAAGAGGACGATGCTGAAGAAGCCCTTGTAGTTGAAATAAGCGGACCCCGACTTGGCTGGTGCTTTGCAGGCCACGTGCTTGCCATCTATGGCTCCAATGGTGTGTGGGAAGTTCCACCTCTGATACCACTGCTCTGCAACTTTCTTCCATCCTTCTTCAGTGGTGGGGCACTGAAGGAGCTCCTCCAGGTATTCTTCGATGATGGCCTGCACCACTTCTCTGACCACAGTGCTGATGGTGTTGTGTGGCACACTCCAGCCATAGTGCATGCTCCTGTAGGTGGTCCCCGAGGCCAGGTGGCGCAGAGTCAGTACCACCTTGAGCCCAGGTTCCAGGATGGGCCGGAAGCTGGTGTTTGCCTTGGTCAACCTGGGTGTCAGCCGCTGCAAAACTTCATCAAACATGGCTGGAGGCATCCTCATGAAGTTCTGGAATGCACGAGGGTCTTCGCTCCTGAGCTCCAGCATCAGCTTGTTGTACAGTCCATACTCTGCTCTTCTCCCGATCCATCTTTGGACCCAGATGCTTCTTGGTGGCCTTCTTTTCTTCCCATAGTAGAGTTCACAGAGCCTGTAGATGGCTTCGCACTGTTGCAGAATGATGGTGGTTACCAAAAGGACTGTGTTATGATCCAAGGTGGACATGACTGGATGCTGTGGAAAAGCAAGAGGCAGATGAAGGCTGCAGAGGTCTGCACAGCTGGGCTGCTGGGCTGAAAGTGAGATCCAGGTGAGTTCCTCCCCCTTTTTCTAGGCAATATAGGTTTTCCACTAGGTGTCCTTTTGCATCCTCTAGGCATCCTCTAGACATCCTTAATATCCGAGATAGGTCCCTTCTGCGAACATTTTTTCCATTTTAAATGCTTTCTTTGTGTGCTGCATCCGCTTTCATCCTTTCTCCGTCCGTGCTACTAATGCTGCGCATCCGTTCCCCGTCCGTTCCACTTCCTCCCTGTGCCTGTTTACTGCTGGAGCAGATTTGAGTTGCGTGGATGTGCAGCGGATGCCTAGCGGATATAGCGGACACGTAACGGATGGCAACGGATGCAGAACGGATGTCCCCCATATGCCTAGCGGATGCGGAACGGACGCATTGGATACATTTTCCACTCAGAAAGTTTTGAGCAGCTCAAAACTTTTTGAGCGGATGAAATATCAATAGACGGATGCTGGACGGATAGAGAGGAAGCAAAATGGAGGCAATGAGTACAGAATGGAAGCATCACATTAACCAACGGATGGCAAGTGTTTTTCTCCATTTTACATCCTCTTTCCATCCATTGGTGCAGTGTGACAGGGGCTTAAAATAGTGAAATATGCATAAAGGTATTTTTTGTATTACAAGCAAAGTTGCAATGACACTAAAAAAAGTTACTTATGACTGGTCCTTCATATTTTTACCACCATTGCAAGCATCTCCACAATCATGTGATCAAAATTTGGGTGCTTGGCAACTAGCATGTATTTACAATGGTTACAGCATGCAAGGGTCACATGATAACCAATTGAGATTTTCTTGTTGGCTTTTGAGAAGCAAAGCAAATAACAAAAACTGGATTTGCTTAAAGACCATGTGATTCACTTAACAACCATAGTAAAAAGGGCAATAAAATCAGGCATGTCTCACTTAACAATCCCTTGTTTAGCAACCAAAATTGTCATCCCAACTGTGGACATCAAGGACTATCTTTGGTATAGGTAATAGTAAGCCTTCATACCAGATACCAGTTAATCAATTGTAAGGTTTAAATTCTAAGTCTAGTGATCAAAGAGTAATGACCTTATCCACATTGAAGCATAGATGGCCATAGCTTCTTATGGCCCCCTTGTTCTGTGGACACAGGTGATCTGTTAATTGCTTTTACATAGTATCCCCTGTTGATACTACTAAGAATCCTCTTGCTATTTTTTTTTAAACTAGATGAAAGAAACATAATTCCCTATTGCAAACTGAAAGCCTTTTTATAGTAATTAAGCTGAATGAAAATGATAAAAAGAACATTTAATTTCAGTGTGCATGGGCAGACCCTTTGTTCAGTTTCTGAAAACATTTCCCCCCCATCTTATACCCCAAATTTAAACTACTGAATCTGAGAAGTGTATTGGTTAATTTTGGGTGTGTTAAAATAAGTCCAATAGTAATGGTAGTTTGAACCTTACATTTCTGCTATAGTTAGTGTGCCTGTTTTACACAACCCCTTTCACTTCTAACTTCTATCAGCTCAAAAATATACCCCTAATAAGATTCAGAAATCAGGGTGTTTTGAAGTATCTCCCAATTCACAAAGATTTTCTGACTCTGACTTTTTTTCATGCCAGTTCCTTTTAGCAATAACTCAGTCCATGCTTTTTTTAGAGAATGTTTTATTGAACAGACATAGATAAAAACCAAAAAAACATTAAAAATATTGAACATGGTATACACACACACATTTAATCATTTCTTATTATCTTGATCCTTCCTCTTTTGTAACCAACTGTAAAACTTTAATTACTATAATTACTATAATACTATAATTTTAAGATTTTAATTTAAAATTTTAATTTAATTTAAAATTTTAATTTAAGATTACTATAATACTTTATAGTAATCCAATTTGTCCTTATTTTTTAATTCCTTTGTCAATTTGTCCATTTCTGTGCACATCCAGATTTTCCTAATTATTTCTGATTCATTTGGAATTTCTTTACCTTTCCATTGTTGTTCCATTGTTGCATAGGCCAATCTCATCGCCGTAATTATATGCATTATTAAATATATATTATCCTTATCATATTTCTCCACATTATGTGTTTTGTGTTTCGCCAAAATTATAATCCCCAAATATTTTACTTTGTCTACTATTTGGATGTCCGTTCCCGCTGCTAGTATTTCCTTTTGTTTATTTGTCATATTTTTATAATTATTTTTGTTATTTTTGAAGAAGCCCCATGACTTCTTCAAATTTTTCTGAATTTTCTAATAATTTTGGTTCCAAATTTTGTGGCTCTTCCAAAATAAAAAGTAAATCATCCATGAAGACTTGTAATTTAAACTCTTCCCTTTTTATTTTAACCCTTTAATTTCTGTTTCTTTCCAAATTGTTCTAGCTAAAACCTTCAAAGTCAAAATAAACAAAAGTGGCTAAAGTGGGCGTCCCTGCCTTGTTCCTTTTTGAATTTCAAATTTCTTGTTCCCCCATTCACCAATGAAAGTCCATGGTTGTTTAGGCAAATACTTATACATTTTTCAAATGTGAAAGTTTGTTTATTTTTGTTTCACTATCATTCCATTGTGTTCCAGGTAAATGTCCATTCATATGTTAAAGAAATTAATCAGGAGGGACAGTTAGCATGACAGACTGCTTTTTCTGAGTCACCCATTTCAGCTGGTCAGATGCTTCCATCCATTGGCATCATCTAGCCCCTTTTCAGTTTAGAACTCATTGCAGAGCCCTAAACTGTAGAGAGCATGCATCGCTGCAAAAGATCCCTTACTATGAAATCTGGTTTCCAATTTAGTAGTGGAGAAACAACAGAATCAAATTTCCCCACATATATATTCATATCATTGTAGTTTACTGTGAGCTTTCATACCTGAAAATAAAAATAACAATGGCATGTTACAACACTGAGGCTCATATTCCAAACCCTTTTAAGCAATCCAAACTTCATCCTTTTCCTAAAATAGTTCCAAATTAGGAGAAAACATCCTGGATTTTTTAATTAAATGAACTCAAGGAGCAATTAAAATAGCATCAAGAAGGGGAAAAGAGTAAATGTTATCTCTAAAGGGACTTTTGAAAAATAAGATCTGTAATAAAATATTGTACTAAATTGGTTATTTCTTGATAGACTGTGATTTTTTTTAAACTCTCATAATGCATTTTGTACTTATTTTCATGGAAATATATTTTCTATAATAATGGACTTACTATGCAAAATAGTATTTGTAATAACGGACTTACTATTCTTCAGAGGCATTTTGCTATAATCCCCTTAATAACTTTTAAATGTAAAATTGACATGTTCATTATTCACTTCTGACTACAAGTCATTTAAGAAGCTGTTAAAAGCAGCAATCTATATATTTAAATCTTTCAGAGGCACAGCAAAGGGCAGGAAGAAGACTTAGCAGCTTTTTGGTCCAAATGATGATGATCATGATTATTTATTTGATTTATTATAGCCAAAAGACTACCAATGAAAATAATAGAAGAATAATCTAGATTTGAAGACATGATGGCAGAAAAACTGAAGTGCTGAGTAATCTACCGTTAATGATAGATACTAAGAACAATATAAAAAGTTATCTAGCTATGCTCAAACAGAGTACAGAATATAATAGATCAGTGAAGTGGCAAAAACATAACAGATGAGCAAGAACAGGTACAGCAACTCAACTCAACTCAATCTTCTCTGAAAACTGGACATTCACTTTACCTGGCAATGATGAAGAATTGATTGATGCTTCTAGTTCATGCTGGATAAAAATATAATCAGGGAATATTGAATGAGTCAAAATATCCATGGCCATTGCATGGTACTAAAGAAATATTTTGATGATATGCAGTGGTGGGATGCAAATATTTTTACTACCAGTTCTGCTAGCATGGCTAGGTGGGTGTAGTTAGGTGGGAGTGGCCACGTGGGCATGGCTTCTTCTTTTTGCAGCAGACCCTTCTCTCCCATGCTCTGTTTTTTGGCCTCCTGGGCCTCAGAGAAGTCTCCTGAGTGAAGCAGTAAGAGAGCGAAGGGGATCCTGGCATAGATGATTATAATAGAGACGGGCAGGGCCAGCCAGGGGGATGATTTGCCAGTTCTCTGAACTGGGCAGAATAGTAACAACCAGGTCTATAGAACCGGTCCGAACTGGTAGAGTCCCACCCCTGATGATATGTGCATGAAGCTCTACCTATGATAAATCCAGAGGACTGGGTGAAATGTCATACTATAACCAGAAAGGGGAAAATGGTTTACCTGTCTTTAAAAAAAGACTCAGGATAGACTTATGGTTAAGAATAAACTACTTTGTGATGTTATTTAGCATTCTGAACTTGAATAGTTATCCTTTACTCCTTTCATTAAAAGAGTAACTATGGGAGCTACAACCTGACTAATGAAGATGAGACGATAGCTTTGAACTACAGGAGCTATTGGGCCCCAATTCTTTCCTTGCAAGCTCCACAATGTGTCCCAAGAAGATCCCAAGAAGATTATCTTCTGATCTAGCAACTGTATTTCTCCCACTTATCTTTACATCCTGTTCCTTGCAACTCAGAAATTATGAAATATATAAAGAATGGTTTCAGGAACTTGGCATAGTGAGTCTAGTGAAGAGAAGGACCAGGGGAGACATGTTAGCAGTCTTCCAATATTTGAGGGGCTGCCACAGAGAAGAAAGGGTCAAACTATTTTCTAAAGCGCCTGTAGGCCAGACAAGGAATAATGAATGGAAACTGAACAAGGAGAGATTTAACCTGGAAATAAGGAGAAACTTTCTGACAGTGAGAACAATCAATTAATGGAACATCTTGCCCTCAGAAGTTGTGGGAGTGTCATCACATGAGACTTTCAAGAAGAGATTGGACTGTTATTTGTCAGAAAAGGTGTAGAGTCTCCCACTTTGGTGGGGAGTTGGACTAGATGACCTACAAGATCCCTTCCAACTCTGATGATCTGTTATCTGTATTTTTCCCATCTAGAGCCCAAGTTGTTGTTTCTCTTTGCAAGCCTCTATCAGTTTGTACCAATTTTACTCATCTTCAGTCTTGGAAAAGAGAATTCAGCCAGACTTATGATCCTTGGGGGTCACAAGTTCCTGGGTCATAGGATTAGATTATGATAGAAGAAAACTAGAAAACAATTTGCAAAACTTCTAGTTGCAAATCAGTTCCTAGAAGATTCTTGTGGTGTTTTCTTGGATTTATATCATTTCATGTTCATAGCTTTTGCTGAAGAACAATAAACACATATGATTTTAAAAGTGGAGGAGGGTAGAATCATGGACAATTTGGTCATATTTACTGGAAATTAAGAACTAGTTAAGCTTTTATTTATGACCTAATTTTGTCACATATCTGTAATTTTCTTCTGGGACTTGTAACTCTTTGAATTGTATAGATTCTTTAATAACAGCATGTGCAGTGTTGCTTTAAATTGCTTTTTACACAGAATCCTCTGAATTAAAATAAAGAACTAAGAAAAATAAGTGCTTTTTCATAAGTGCTTGCAAGCTATACATCTCTCTGTAGAATATACATAAAAGATAGCCTATTAAATCACATCATATATGACACATATGGTCTAGTTTATTTTTTTCATAGTTAGATAAAGAAATGTGAAGCCAGATAAAACAAATAGAAACAAGGCAGTAACAGTTCCTCCAATTTAGCTTATTTTATAATCTCTAAAATAAGGTACTAATTGAGAAATAATATCATTAAAGATACACTTTGGTAGGTAGGTAGGTAGGTAGATAGACAGACAGATAGATAGATAGAGATGATAGATAAATAGATGATGGATAAGATAGAATAGAGATGATAGATGAGAAAGAGAGAGAAACGATAGTGTACATGTGAAAGAGTGAAATTGAAAGCAGTACTGTTTATATTTGAAAAATAATTTCTGTATTTATAGAAGCAGTTGCTATTGCAAAGCATTTTTAAAGATGCACAATGATTCACACAATATAGTGAATCAAATCATTGGTTATCTAGTCTACAGTTATCAACATTGGGAGTGACTCTGTAAGATTACAGGCTTGCATTTTTAGACGAATACCTGAAGATGCCAAGGACTTTTATTTGCAGGCAAATATGTCCTTTCACACGGACATTTGCTTTTCAGGGTTATGCCTTTCTCATGTGTTGAAAAGACTAATTCTTAAAACTATAATATCAAAGCCATTTATCAGAGTCTGCCAACAAAATAATCAGTGAGAACAAGAAATGAAATCCTAAATCCTGTAATATCTTTTACTATAGAAAAACATTGTTTTAAAAAAATCTGCTGATAGGAATTGCTTGGAATAGATGTGGCATCTGGGCACTGACATGAAGCAGATGCAAACATCAAGTACACAACTCTCATGACTTTATTCCTCTTTATGTCTTCTTGGCAGGCAATGGGCCCAAAAGGGACTTATTATTTTCCATGAAAAAGAAAGCCAGTTATGTTGACCTATGTATATAGTTTTTATTCCTGCAATATTTTTCTCCTATACTCCATTGCAGGAGAAGAACATAAGATTGGGCAAGACCTTCAGCCAAAATTCAGCAGGCAATAAGCAATCTTGCAGTATGGCTAAAAATATTCACAGGATCCAAATCCTGCAAGACAGGTTGCAGAGACAAACTGTGCATAAATGTGTGCGCGCGCACAACTATCTACACATAATATAGTGTGTGTGTGCTTTTTTTCTTCTTCTAAAAATATTGTTAAAAAAAGCAATGGGTATAACAGTGACAACAAACAGCAATTAATAAATCAACATATTTTGAAAATTATACAATTCATTATAATGCTGTGAGCTCCATGTAGGCATCAGGAAAGGCATCTGGCCAGAAAATGCTACACAATCCATTATAATGTTTGAACCATTTCATCAAAGTTGGGCAAATTAATGGCTTAATGGTTGTTTGCAGTGGTGGGCGTCAATTTTTTTTTACTACCAGTTCGTTGGGCATGGCTTGGTGGGCATGGCCTGGTGGGCATGGCAGGGGAAGGATAGTGTAAAATCTCCATTCCCACCCCACTATAGGAGGAAGGTTCCTGCAAATCCCATTCCCTCCCCATCCCACTAACCTGCTTTCCAGCTCTGTTCTCCTGTGCAAGGCAACAAAAGAAGACCCAGCTGATCAGCTGGGACTCGGGAGGCAGAGAATAGATGAGGGAGGGGCCAGTCAGAGATGGTATTTGCCAGTTCTCCGAACTATTCAACATTTCTTCTACCAGTTCTCCGAACTACTCAAAAATTCCGCTACCAGTTCTCCAGAACTGGTCAGAACCTGCTGAATACCACCTCTGGTTGTCTGACTGCCTAAGAAGGCTATTTGCTGTTCTGGGTTTTCTTGTATAGATGGTTGGCTGTTGTGGGGCAGATTGCTGGATGAGGGAGGCCAGGAGTCGAATTTAGAAATACAATGCTTATTTTCATACATTCAGTATAGAGTCTGTTAAAATCAAACTGAGTTCAACTATAGAAGTGTCCAATTATCATGTACAGTATATAATAGATGGGGAAAATACATAGTCCTTGATTAACCACAGTTTGTTTAGCGACCGTTCAAAGTTACAATAGCAGTGAAAAGAATGACTTATGACCATTTTTCACATAACTATTGCAGCATTCCCATGGTTACATGACAAAATTTAAATGTTTGGCAATTGACTCAAATTTATAATCATTGCAACATCCTGGTGTCATGTGATCAGCTTTTGTGACCTTTTGACAAGCAAAGTCAATAGGGAAGCTAGATACACTTAACAGCCGTGTTACTAACTTAACAACTGCAGTGATTCACTTAACAACTGAAGTGAGGAAGATCATTAAACAGGGAAAAATTCAGTTAATAATTGACTTGCTTAGCAATGGAAATTTTGGGGTCAATTGTAGTCGTAAGTCAAGGACTACCTGTATTCAAACAAAAAGAGATAAAAGCAATGAAAACTGGGTTTTCTTGGCCATTGTAGTCCAAGAAAATCAGTTAGCAAAAGAACTATTCCTGGGGAGAGGAGTGAAGTGGACTTTAAAAGGACAATGAAAAAAAAATCATTCCATCATTCTTTTGAATTTCATCAAGAGAAGACAGCATCTATTGACTGATTGACTTCATCTAGGTTCAAAACCATCCCAATCCAGACAATGGTTGAAGAATGTGCGAAACAAATAATATTTGGAGTACGCTATTTCTATAGAGGTATTTCATGATTCTGCAGATATTGGTTCTGCATTGTGCTTTCATACCCTTTTATTTTATTCAATCTATATTGTAGGTATTTGTGTATTGTGCACATGCATACTCTTATCCACATTGCTGAGTAGGGTGCAGATAGACATTTGCTTTGAAAATAGTAGAAGGTGGCAATTTACTAACAGGATTTATTGAGGGGTAAGAAAAGGGGACAATAATAGAAATTATGTAAGAAATGCTTAGAAGCCACAGTGGTGAAGCCACCACTTTCCTATATATATGAGTACAATGCAAGCACATTGTGACATCATGTTATAAGAGAACACAATAAAACCTTGTATTTTATAGTGCTACTGTTGAAATCTGACAAAATGTCAGCCATCATTTGGGCAGGAAAGAAGGCAAGAAAAAGTCAACCAGACAAGATATGAGGAAGAAAGAGAAAAGAAGAAATGAGCCACTGCAAGATGTAGAAACTAGCACAGCCTATTTGGTTCGTGACGGAAAACAAAGAACCACTGCGTTGCAGTGAGATCAGAAGCAAATAAGTAGTAAGTGGTGGTAAGCCATGGTGACTTTCTCTTGCATTTCAGGAGGTTTTCGGGACTAAAATCTACACACAAAGAAGGATTTATTTACAGGGCAATCTACTGTATGGAATACACTGATTTAATGGACTGTTGAATGTGTAAATTTTTGATTCATTCACCGATAAGTAAAAATACGAAAGAGAGAACTCTCTAAGAGGACAGAGATGGGAGAGGCATAATGTGTTTGAGAAAGAGTGGGTGGACAGTACATAAATAGGTGGGAGGGAGAGAATTCACTTAGAGAATTCAGCTATCATTCCAATTCTTCTCTCCCCCCCTTTTTTTTTCCTGGTGCTAAGAGAAGAGATGTGTGTGCTGGAATTTATTCGACAGCACTGGCTGCAGTTAGGCCTCTATTAAATCTCGATGTTGCAGCTGCCAGTTGTTTCAGCAATTGTGGTTTTTTCTGGTATTGAGAAAATACTGAAAGGTTGTAAAGTATCTTATGCCTTTCATTTAATAACTGGCACGTGCATTCCTGCTGCATCACAGTAACACTTTTCCTTTCAGTGATTTCTTCTGTAACATCACAATGAGACATTTCTGGAATGATGACGCTATCGCCAGCTGCTCACCATCTTGACTGTTATCTCCTTTTATGCTTCACTCATCGGAAAAAATTGGGAGGCTTGCAGAGAACATTGTACACACACACCCATTGTGTGAAAACCTGAAGAGATGAAGAAAAAACAGTAAAATAAAAATAATCACCAAATCCTCTCAACAAGGAAAAATGGGAAACCTGCATATTAGACCTGCAGAACTACAACTGCGAAAAAAATCCCATCAGACACAGATGGCAGGTTGATGGCTCAGAGAAGTCCTGATTTTGCTTCCCGCTGGAGATTGCAGGATGGGACCCCCTGAATATCAGCCAAAGTATTTTTGTAAAAAAAAAATATCAACAAAATAAATGCTCTGTTTTGCATAAATCTGCATAGGCTGAACTATATGGAAATATAGAAGAATAACGTAACTCAGAAACAGTCTCATAATATTTCATCTGTTCATGGCAAGGAAGTGTATGGCCGCAAATCTATCTCCTTGCATATTTCCTTAAATAGGCAAAATATATGATTGCCTGCATTCTTCAAATTCAATAAATGATTGGTGGTCCATGTTTGGATTTTTGGCTGAATTAACTGCTATCTATTTATTAGATGTTTGATTAATTCTGTGGTCAAAATATCCCTATTGAATTGATTGGAACCACCTTTCAGTGTGACCAAGGAGGTAAAATTTCTGCTTAGTTTTAAAAACATTTTTATATACCACCCAATTCCCAATTGCTCATAGGTACACCCAGACAATGATAGCAGATGATTTTGAAGGGAGGGGATGAGATCATTTTTGTTTAGTTCCAGTTCTATGCCCAATAACAGAGCTTCCTGGAATAAGTTAGATAAATTTCCAAACATATAAATGAAGTTTCAAACTGCGCACACTGGGTCCTGCTGTCAGTAAATCAAATTCATGTCTTGTAAAAAAAACTTTGGGAAATTGTGGGAATGAAATTAACCATCTGTAGAATCAGGTATAATGATTCTGCTTTGTAATTGTAAAGCAGTTTAGTATGCAGCATATTTCAGAGAAATCTCAAGATGAAAAAAACCCATACAAAATGGCAGGTTATAAAATACCTAGGAGAAAATTGTCCTAAAATGACGACAGTCTTATTACAGGTACCACTATTACTTTAGGAAAAAAAACCTTTTCTTTTAAATAACTCCTTCAAAGTAGGCTAACAGTTAAAATTATGCATTTGGGATGACATAAAATAGAAAACCTGCCATTAATGGTCCAGAAATTTAAGCTCAAATTTAGCAAAAGCTAAAATTATGGCTGCTAGTGAGTGATTCCTTTTACTAGTTTGAATGATGGTTAATTGGTCATAATGACTTCTCTCATTTGAGGTTTTGCTAGGAGATGATAATTCTGCCTGGATATCTCTCTCGAGTGTTTTGAAGGACACTCAGCTCAGAAAAATTGAGTATTCTCAGCCCTCTTTAACTTCTGTCAGAGAAATGAGAATTTGGGAACCTGCAGAATTGCTTGGTGATTGTGGTGCAAAATAAATAGGCTTCATTTTTGCACATATGCAAGAACGGTGGCTGCTGTTCTGTGCACAAACCCAAATCAGGTAGCTGCCATTTATACAGGTAGTATTTGGCTTATGACAGTTCATTTAGTGACTATTCAAAGTTACAACAGCACTAAAAAAGTGACATATGACTGCTTTTCACAGTTATCACCTTTTGTAGTAGTCCCATGATCATGTGATGAAAATTCAGATGCTTGGCAACTGGTTCATACTTATGACCACTGCAGCATCCCGGGGTCATGTAATCATCTTTTGCAACCTTCTGACAAGCAAAGTCAGTGGGAAAGCCAGATTCACTTAACAACCAAGTTACTAACTTAACTGCAATGATTCACTTAACTGTAGTCATAAAAAGGTCATAAAATGGGGCAAAACTCAGTTAATAACTGACTTTCTGAGCAATAGAAATGTTGGGCTCAATTGTAGTTGTAAGTCAAGGACTCCTTGTATTCTCTCCAAGGGTTCAGACACAAAAGAGATAAAATCAATGAAAACTGGGTTTTCTTGGTCATTGTAGTCCAAGAAAATCAGTTAACAACAGAACTATTCCTGGGGGGAGGAGAAGTGAGTGAGGTAGACTCTAAGAAATGGCAAGAAATATCATAAAATGAGGCAAAACTCACTTAATAAATCTCACTTAACAGAAATATTGGGCTCAATTGGACTACCTGTATTTATAGTTGGTTAGAAATTCTTCTCCAAGAACTTGGCTAGAGACCTCTTGGTCAAGTATCTTGATTTACCCAAGTGATGAATTACATCTATGCTCTGACTCCATTTTGTAGCAAGCAAGACTGTCTTGTGCTGTCTGAATGGTCTGACCTTGCTTCCTTGGTCCCACCCTTTCAGGAAAGTTCAGTGAAAGTGATTCTACTTTGCCCTCTGCCACACCCTTTCATATGGTTATTAGTGTGTGAAACCCAATTAAATTATTTTGCTGCTGAAATTCTTTTAGTCCCAGAAACCTTCCCACTCCCTACAGGTACAAATGTCATGTGCCCACAACCCCTTTCAAATTATACACTCTCTTTCCACAGCTTTATACAGATTAAAGTTTTCCTGAAGTTTAAGCTGTCTCCTAAAGCCATCTTAATATTGCATTAATTTTTTAAAAATTCAACAAAATATGGTTTCTAAAGGCAACCAAGGACTGTATCTTCAAGAACCACTTCAGTATATATTCTTTTGGAGTTATAAACTGTCATTTACCATATGCTGGTTAACCCTGTGTGGCCTGTTCCAGTACAAGTGACCTTTTCAAGGATGAGCAGTGTGTTAAGCATTGTCAATAAGTTAAGTTCCCTCATTTGGCATGACAGGTGTTTGATTTTCATGTCATTTGAAGGGCTGCACAAATAATGATGACCAAAATAGCACATTTGCCAGTAAAGCAGCTACCTTACAGTGTACATTAGCTATTATTTCAGCATGATGAATATGACTGTTCAGGTTTCTTCTCACATATATTTATCAATATTTTGGAAATCGTAAGCAGAAGTGCGAAAAGGTCATTCTTTCCTAACTTGTTATGTGGCTGTCATCTTTCCATCAGGATAATTGAAGGAAGTTTTTTAGAATCAGCCTAAGTCATAAAAATAAGCACATTTCTAGCAGACTGCTGTGCAGAAGTGGAATAGATTAGATTGTAATTTTGGCAAAATACCCTCATTCCCAAATTAGGCCAGGTGCATAGGACAAATCTTTTTCCCCAGACCAATATAACTCAGAAGCTATTTGACACCCCACTATTTGACTGGATAATCAAGTTCCTAGAAATAACAAGTCAGACTTATTGGGCAATGGTGATAGAGTGGGAGAAGTTAATTCAGGAGAGGAATCTTCAATGGAAGCTTGCTATTGCCATTAATGTATGTTATTGCACTGATTTCTCTATGAATGATACTGAACAAGTCAGGCCATGACTATCAAACATCTAAAACATCTGCTGTTGGGATAGATAAAATGCCAAATTGAGTATAAACATCTTGATTGTGTGACCATACTAATTGCTTCATTTACAGTGGTGATAAGAGTGGAAACTGAATCCCTCTGAAGAGGAACTTAAAGGTTATTTTAAGAAAATGAAGTCAGCATCCCCATAAAGCTCATCTGCGGAAGGAAGCATGAAGTGCTCCAAAATCTCCTGGTAGATGGCTGCATTGATCCTGGACTTAATGAAGCACAGTGGACCAACACCAGCAGATGACATGGCTCCCCAAATCAATAGACTATGGAAACGTCACACTGGACTTCAAGCATCTTGCAGTGTGTGCCTCTCCGTTCTTCCTCCAGACTCTGGGTCCTTGGTTTCCAAATGAGATGCAAAAGTTGCTCTCATCAGAAAAGAGGACTTTGGACCACTGAGCAACAGACCAGTTCTGTTTTTCTTTAGCCCAGGTAAGATGCTTCTGATGTTGTTTGTTGTTCAGGAGCAGCTTGACAAGAGGAATACGACATTTGAAGCCCGTGTCCAGGATCCATCTGTGTGTGGTGGCTCTTGATGCACTGACTCCAGCCTCAGTCCACTCCTTGTGAAAGTCCCCAGCACTCTTGAATGGCCTTTTCCTGACAATCCTCTCCAGGCTGCGGTTATCCCTGCTGTTTGGGCACCTTTTTCTTCCCCACTTTTCCCTTCCACATAACTTTCTATTTAATGTGCTTTGATACAGCACTTTGGGAAGATCCAACTTAATTTGCAATTACCTTTTGAGGCTTTCCCTCCTTATGGACGGTGTCAATGATGGTTTTCTGCACAACTGTCAGGTCGGCAGTCTTTCCCATGATTGTGATTCCTGCTGAACCTGGCTGAGAGACCATTTAAAGGCTCAGGAACGCTTTGCAGGTGTTAAGGCTTAATTAGCTGAATAGAATGGGACACTTTGAGCCTAGAATATTGAACCTTTTCACAATATTCTAATTTTCTGAGATTGTGGATTTGGGGTTTTCATGAACTGTAAGCCATAATCATCTCAATTATGACACATCACGGCTTGAACTATCTTGCTTTGCCATGTAATAAGTCTATCTCATATATTAGTTTCACCTTTTAAGTTGCATTATTGAAATAAATGAACTTTTGCATGATATTCTAATTTTTCGAATTCACCTGTATGTTCCTCTTTCCATCTCAGAGGAAAGAACTGGAGAACATAATGGAAAAGATTGATTGACAAACCCAGTAAATCAATACATGTTTATGAAGTTTCCAGCTATTCTGAAAGACCAGAGAAAAAGCAATCTTGTCTTTATAGTTTAACCCAAGTTGATGGTACATCTCTTTTCTTCCGAGTCAAATTACATTTTCTAAAATTGAACTTATTTTGGTTGTTTTTCTGAAACACCATATAGACCACTTTTTGTGTGAAAATCTGCTATCTGCAGAAGATTTTGAGGTGGTTGTTTTGCAATTTTTGCAAATATTTACAATATTTACTTTTTAAAAAATCCTGGTCCTATTGTCTTTGGAATATGACTTATTAATATACATACACATACATACATGGTACATTACACTGGCCAACATGCGCATCTGTAGAAAATCTCCAAATGGTTTCAGCTGGAAATGGCAATTCTCTATTTGAAGAAGCTGAACACTATACCATTCAGGATTTCCATGACTGAGGTAGAAAGGTAAAAGCTAGTTACACAAGTTGTGTTGAATAAGCCCAATATGAAAAATAATGGATTTTGTTCCTCCGTTATCTAACACACTTAGGATTCTAGAATGTTGCTTTATGACTTTCTGACCTTCAACTATCTCAGTGTGAGAATAATTTTTTGATCCTCCATCTTTTAGTGGCTAGATGGTTAATTAAACCATACTGCATAATTTTCTTTTGATTATTGATTATCTTTTCTAATTTTGCTCCCTTAGTTCACTTGTAAGTGAGCATTTCCCTCAAATTCTCAACATTTTTCTATTTGTACTTTACTTGCTCTATATCTTACTTTTGGTCTCTTTTTACCTGACTACTTAATTCGTTTCTAGATCTCTTTTTGGTTTAGGCAGTTAAGAATTTTTTTGCTCTCATTTAATATTAAATTGTTATACATTTGGAAACTTACAATGAGTACATTTACTGTGGTTGAAATAAAAAATTTTAATGAGTGCAATTTTAATTTCTGGATTACAATTATTTCATTGAATTCAAAAGTCTTTCTGTTAATGTCCAATAAGAATTAAACAGAAATAAACCTTTATATTTTAGTGGTTTTTTCCCCCTCATTGATCTTGTGCCTTAGGAACACAATTATACTTCTGCATCTTGCATGATACATCTTACTTTTATATATAAACCCTTTACACTTTATACTGTCAAAATATATGCATATACATTTTTACCTACTTCATTTGCCACACGTAACATAAATCTAAACATGTTTGTATATACCTATATTTAAAATATATTGCATTTTATACAACTAGGAATGGAATTTTTTTCTATATAATTCATCAATCTATAATTAGACCAAACAGAAACAGAATCTACTTTAGTTTCAGATATAGTTTTTATTTATATACGTAGAGTGCTTAGTTTTAAATTTCATTCAGTTCTTTCTTCTTAATCTGAAAGAAAAAAGGAAACATAAAAATCCCTAAAATATATAATATATCCTACAATTCATTTTAAAACATAGATGGGGAACAATCTATGAAGGATTTCTATATAGCTAAAGATGTCTTTCTGAGAATCTTTAATGCTTAATGGATAACAGCTCACAGAAACCACATGCTGCCGATTACATTATTTGCATTTTTCATACTGCAATCATGAATATTTGCCAAAGTAGTGGATATAAAAGATGGAATCAAAGCAATAGTACTTAAAAAAGTTCAAATGCTAAACTATTAATCATCTAAGTTATTCATCTGCCTTTCTGCTCCAACACAACTCTTAGATGGCCAATCTATATTAAAATATTAAATTAAAACATAATTAAAATACATAAAATCTGCTCAAATATAACTGTACTTTATATTATTAGATATCCATATGTATATAACAGATATATTATTTATTATTGCATTCCTAAAGGTTTTTAATTTCCCCCTCAGATAACATTCAATCCCTTGAATTCACAAGAACTTCTCTGAGAAATGACCATTTAACTTACAGCAATACTGTTCATGTTGCAGTCTCTTTCACTCAAGTTTGCACAATAAGTTCTTGCTGACATCCAGCCTGAACCATTTTCCTTTAAATTTTAAATCACTACTTCCGGTATTATCTTTTGGAGCTACAGATGAAGTTCACCTTCTGCTCTCTGTGACAATGCTTCAGGTATATGAAAATTATCTTAACTCCCTGTAACTGAACCCTCATCATGCTTGTAGCTATACATTCTTGCCTTTTCTGATATACAGTGCCAGAACTAGACCCAGTTCAGTTTAGCTCTGTATGTGCATGTAATTTTAAAATCATTCAGGAAGCAAAACTAGAGATGAACACCAAAAGCCTAAAAATCTACACTGAGTATGGTTCCCAAGCATTTTATAGTTTCAAACTAACTGAGAAGGCTTTGTCCCACATTCCCAACAGACAGCCATTACAAGTAGAACCCGCTTTATAAGGGCCCACCATGACATTTTAAATATAGTAGTATACTGAGACTTCAAGCCAAAATTATTTAGCATTTCTAAAAGTTTAACTGCTGTTAAGACCTTTTCTGCGGGGAAAATATTGGTAACTACTACAGCTATGTTAAATAGTTATAAGGTCCTTCTGTTGTTTTATTTTGATTGATAATCTGGCTATGGCCTAGGACATCTGGAATTCCCAATACTTTTCATAGAAACCCTATCTATAATGCATTTTAATAGCTTAGTTGTGATATATTTAAGACTTTGAAAAATTACTTCATATGATGGGATTAGGAGTGGACGGTTGTATTCAATGCTATTATATAAGTATGCCCTCCTATTTCAGGGAAGGACTTGTTTTCTAAATGTTACTTAATCATGATTTAAATGGCTATTGGGAAAAAAGATACTATAATATTTGAAGAAAACTATGGTTCCTGTATTTATGGATTCCAATACATTAATTTGAATCCAGGTTTACATGTACAGTATTAGTAGGCACTGATCCCAGAATAAAAGCAATGGCAAATCATTTCCATTACATTATATAGATCTACAATGAACAGCTGATCTTCATTAGAAGGGATTATTTTATATACACTGTTTCCAAGTTTACCTATTAAGAAATTTAGCAAAATTTAGCACTATACAGTTCATAGCTCACCACAAACTTAATTTTATTGAAATTAAACCAGAAAATGTTTTTTATAGTTTCCAAGAAGCAACCCAAATAGCTTGTAAAAGACTTCTAGAGAATGAAAACAAATAGGAATTACCTGTTATAACATATTCACTGCTTAAGCAGCTGATGCCTTACAATAAAACAGGGACCACCAATACCAGTTAAGGTAAAGATAAAGGTTCCCAATAACAATTTCCATTTGTTGTCGACAGAGAATGGGAGATTCTGAAAAGATAAGAATGTTGAAGTTTTGTTTTAGCAAGGTACTTAAGTTATTAAACAAAGTTAATGCACAAAAAATGACTTGGCCTAAAAATCCATGGATAGCAATTAGCACCCAAGTACTAAATGTTCATTCATCATTTATTAGTTACAGAAGTACACCAGTGTATTCCTAATTTTCTAAAAAGTCACCTGGGTTTAATAGAGATCTCCAAACTTGACAACTACAAGATTTGACAACTCCCAGAATTCTTCCAGAATCCACAAGTCTTAAAGTTGCCAAGTTTGGGGACCCTTGGCTTTATATCAAGATCCTTTAATCTGAACCTGATTTACACTAGTCCCATTTTTATTTCACATTAAAAAGACACTACGTATGTCCTTTAGATGCCATCTTGGAAACAAATATGACCTGAAATTAAATAGTATCCGAGCACGACTTCAGAATAGGTACATCAGAAAGCGTTTACAGTATCATCCTTATTCATGCTGTTATGCTATCATCATCTGTACCGGTAGAATTCAGAAAATAGTCATATATTACACTAAAGGCACTGCTTCTGCACCTACAGGTACTTTACTTTATTGTCATTGCACCTCTTATGACATTAAATAGCATCTTCAGTGTACAATTGATGACTATGAGAATAAACATAAACACACATTCCTCAGACTCCACACATTGAATTGAAAACCCTGTATATCGTACTAATATTGCACTACAGAATTAGTGCCCTCGGAAGAAGTTGGAAATATACAGGAAACTGAATATTAAAAAGAGCATTAAAAACACCGCCATGTACACTGAGCAGGGCCTTTGGGCAAGCTACAGCCACAGTAAAATGGCATCATTCCACAGTAGCAAGCTAAAAAAGAAAATGAAACTCTTCCCCATCTCATATCTAGAGTTCAAACTACGTGTTCAAACTACGTGTACAACCAGGTGTTTCAAACTACGCGGTTCCAAAATGCGAACGGAGTTATTACAAATATCAACTCCGCAAAAAATAAATCGTAATTTATGTCCTCTCCTCATTCTCTCCTTCGAAAAATCTCTTTTCCGTGATTAAGGCTTCAAACGTTCGGCTCCGGCTTTCCAATGCATATGTAAAACAAATGTAAATGTAAAAACAAAAGAGGAAGAAGAGGCTGAAAAATAAGAGTTTCCTCTCTTCCCAAATTATTTTTCCCTCACTGACTTCGAAAGGTGAAGGGCCTAGAGAAGCGAAGGAGCTTCTCTCCAGAATCTCCCTCCGGCCGGGGAAGGGGGGAGCGAGGAGGGAAGCAGGCGTAGCCCGACCTGCCCAGGAAACCGGCCCATGACCCTGACGCAACTCGAGGAGCAGAAGAAGTAATGGAGGCCCCGAATTCGTAGCCTTCCCCCGCCTCCATCTTACCTTTCCCGGCCCCTCCTCGTAATGCATCCGCCGAAGGGCGGAGGTGCCGAACCGGCGGACGCTGCTACTCAACATATCGGCCGGAATCAGACCCCGGCGACGAAAAAGTTGCTTCTCCCTGACGACCTTCACTTAATCTAGAGCCACGTGACTCAGGCATTATGGGAGGGGAAAAAAAAAACCCATCGCCGAAAGGAAATATGGGAATCGTAGTTTTAGGGCAAACAAAAGAACGTTACTTGCGGAAATGAATGTCTGTTCGTAAGTAATCTGCCTTCCAGTGTCGTCGAGGTTAGTTTCGCGGGTGGTATTTGAAGAATTAAAAAACAACAATATCCTCACCCTTCTGTTAATAGACACTTATTGGTTTGTTTATATTGAACCCCTAATTCTAGCAAATAAATACAAAGCACAAAGCGATATTCCTCCCTCTCCCCGCTTTCCTTCCCTGGCCAGAAGACAAAGGAAATAAACAGACAAATATTGTAAAAGTGCTTCATTACAATTAAATATCTAACTGCATAAAAGCAAAGAGAGAGAATACTGGTAATAATGGTAATACTAACATCAGATGTATACCTGCTGAATGTACTCATATTTAAGAATAGATGAAACTGATAGTGGTGAGATATAACTGCGATAAAAAAAAAACGGCATGCAGTTTTCCCTACAAAAAAACAAAAAAAACAAAACCCAACGAAGGCTGGTAAGCACAAAGATGTGTATATGTGCACCCTGTGCTCCCTCAAGTACTACTAGAGTCAATAAATTAATAAAACTATGAGTATAACCTGGAGCTTTGGAAGTATATCTAAAAAATACAAAGATTATTTATTTCACAAATTTGATTGGCAGCTCAATTCACTCACACGTGATCCTGGGTGGCTTACAGCCTTAAAACCCACAACATAGAAACCATAAAGCTTCACTGCCACTTCCCATGGCAGCAGCAATACAATCAAACCATTTGGTCCATTCCCAGGCCTGGTCCTCAGTCAGTTGACATGTCCTATATGTCGCTTTACAGGATGCTGTGTAAACAGTGAATCAAAAGCCTTTCATTGCTGTTATAAAATCAAAGAATACATCTGTTATAAAGGAAAAGTTACAGCATATATGCGAGGACAAACAAATGTTTTGAAATGGTAAAATAAAAATGGGCTACAAAAGTCAACATAGACATTCATGGCTGAATCCAGTGAACATTTTAAAACCAGCAATTCAAAATAATGAAACAGAACTGCACTTGTCTGAACATAAATAACATCTTAAAGAAAAATTTTGTAAATGTAAGAAAGAAATAGCAAGGCAAAGATTACTACCTTTGAAATTCACTGGAAAAAAATCATTTAAATGAAATTGTGTCTGATGCAAATATGGTTGCCTGATCTATTATGACATTAACAATCAAAGAGACTAATCAGTTTATGAATAGCCTTACAAAAGTAATAACAGAACTGGGTTATAAATTGAAAGCAAGCTGCAAATTAAAACTCAGTGCTAATGTGAAAAAATACTGTACATTGGAAAATATAAATCAACTTTAAAAAGAAGTTAGCAACCCACATACTTTAAGGCCCTGTCACACTAGCCGACGGATGCAAAACGTTTGTAAAAAGGACACAGCGGACGAGAAAAATGTTCCATCCGTTGTTATCCACTCTCAAAAGGGGCAAAAATTTGCATAACCAGAGCGGATAACACGGAAAGGAACGGACGGGGGGAGGACGCAGGGCGGATGGAAAGCGGATGCAGAACGGAAGCCTAGCGGATGGAAGCGGATGAGAGAGGATGGCACATCCACAAGACTTCCGGGGGAGCGCAGCAAAGCGGACGTGGAACGGATACAGCAGATGCCGAGCGGATGAAGCAGATGCAGAGCGGAAGCCTAGCGGATGCCTACCGTTCACTGCGCATGCGGGGAGGATGCATTGCATCAGCCCCGCGGATATAAAGGGAGGCAGCTCCTAAGCAGGTCACCATTCAGAGGAAAGACCTGCTTCCAGACACATCGACTGCCTTGCCAGCCTGCCCTGCCTGCATGCCTGCCTGCCAGCCTTGCTGTCTGCCTGCCTGCCAGCCTGCCTGCCAGCCTCCCTGCCAGCCTTGCTGCCAGCCTTGCTGCCTGCCTGCCTGCCTGCATGCCAGCCTGCCTGCCAGCCTTGGTGCCTGCCTGCCTGTCAGCCTTCCTGCCAGCCTGCCTGCCTGCCAGCCTTGCTGCCAGCCAGCAACCCCACAACCATGGCGAAGAAGAGGTAGCCTCAGCCATCTGCTGCCAGCCCTGGCAAGAGGGACAGGGCCACCCTCCCACCCCCTGGCCCTCACTCTGCTTCTGCTGGGGCTTCTGCAGCACGGGCTTGCTCTTCTGGGGCTGGGGCTTCTGCTGCTTCTGCTTCTGGAGGAGCTGATGATGATGCTTATGGCGGTGGTGCTTCTGCTCGTGCTTACTTTGCTGATGCTGCTTCTGGCGGTGGTGCTTCTGCTGGTGCTTACTCTGCCGATGCTGCTTCTGGCGGTGGTGCTTGTGCTGGTGCTTACTCTGCTGATGCTGCTTCTGGCGGTGGTGCTTCTGTTGATGCTACTTCTGGAGGAGCTGATGCTGCTGCTTCTGGTGGTGGTGCTTCTGCTGGTGCTTATTCTGCTGTAGCTTCTCCTCGTCCTGCTGGTCCTGCTCGTCCTGCTGGTCCTGCTGGTCCTGCTCGTGGTCCTGGTCTTGCTTATGCTCCTGGTCTTGCTCGTCCTGCTGGTCCTGCTCGTGCTCCTGGTCCTGCTCGTGCTCCTGGTCCTGCTCGTGCTCCTGGTCCTGCT
>BLBF01000010.1:39780815-39798622 GCA_015471245.1 Laticauda colubrina | reverse complement strand
CTGGTCCTGCTCGTGCTCCTGGTCCTGCTCGTGCTCCTGGTCCTGCTGGCGCTGCTGGTGCTTACTCTGCTGCTGCTGATCCTGGTCCTGCTGGTGCTGCTGCTGCTGCTGCTGCTGATGATGATGATGATGATGATGCTGGTGCTGCTGATGGTGGTGGTCTGGAGGAGCAGCCCCTACAACCTGGAAGCCCCTCTGATGAGGGTCCATGTGGTCCTGCCAAAGGGAGGAAGAGGCAGGTGCGGGAATGGGAGAGGAGGCAATACAACATCGAGGTGGAACATGAGGATGAGGTGCTGGAGTGGCTGAGAGAGAATGAGTATCTATGGCAGAAGGGACACAGGCTCTAAGGGACACCAAAAGGAATCAGGCTGCTTGGAGAGAGAAGGCGGAGAGCCTGGGCTACACTTCGGAGGTGCTCCTCGGCTGGTGGAAGCACATGCACACCAGGTATGGGAAGCTGCACCTCAAGAAATCTGGCCAGGCCGCAGTCAAGCTGATGGACAGAGAGACCTATGTCATGGCCAAGTGCAGCTTCCTGGAGGGTGAAATCCGCCACCGAGGAGCAGCCCCTCTCACAACCCTCTCTCTCAGGCAGCCTGCTGAGAGCCAGTCCTCTTCCGGCCGAGAGTCAGCTCCTGTCTCCAGACAGGTGTCTGTGGAGTGTGCCACGACGGAGAACCCGCGGACAGGTGTTGTAACCATGGCGGAGCACATGGAGGACTCCCTGGCACAGTGGGAGAAAGGAGATGGTACTTCCACCACAGTCCTACCCGCATCCACCCCCAGCTCCACCTCCACAGAAAGGCAGAGAGCCAGACAGGAGGGGCAGAGCCACACTGTCCTGCTGGAGATAAGAGACACCATCAGGAGCAGCATAGATATCCTCTCTCAGCTGGTCCACACCGACTCCTCATTCTCCAACCGCAAGCCCTTCCTCACCTATGTCAACCAGACCCTCACGGACATGGCGGAACCCCAGTACCAGGTGGTGAAGGACCGGATCACCGATCTGCTTCACAACCCTCAAGATCCAGATGAACCTGCTCCCATCCAGTCCAGGTCTGCTCCTCCATCCCAGGTGATGTCCCTCCCATTCCAAGGCTTTCCACAGGCCCTCACCTACCAGGGCTATGGCTACCAGGAGGTCCAGCAGCACAGACAGCAGCCCTTCCCAGTCCAGGCACAGATTCATCGGACACCACAATTGCCACCGGTTCCACTGATGCCACCGACGCCATTGATGCCACTGATGCCACCCATGCCACTGATGCCACCCACGCCAGTCCTCACACAGCTGCAGACCAGACAGCCCCACTACACTGCTCCTTCCTCCACCCCACAGCCAAGCCCGGCCTCAGTACATCTGTTGTCGGTACTGGGACTGATACCCCAGGGCATGGAGGAACGAGCTCTCAACATCACGGGGCTGAGCCAGCTGTCTGAGAGCTTCCTCAACACACCATCACCTGTTGTCCTCTCGGGGCCAGGCACCCCAGTGGCGCTTCAGACCAGCAATCCAGCAGCAGCTACCTCCACAGCACCTGGACCCTTCACCCCTGAGACTGGGCACACCTCTGAATGACAGAGAAGAGTGCCAGAGACTGGGTGGATAACTGTAGACTTTATTTGGACACTTGACTTGGGTCATTTTTCTTTTACAGCTTGTTATTAAAAAAGATTATCTTTGATTCACACACTTGCTTCATTTATTTTATTAAATAAAGTCTTGGTGGAAACTTTTAGAATTGGTTTAGCCTATGCATGCTTGTGGGATGGGTTAAGTTAGCAGTGGGGTGGGCAGGGATACCTGTGGCATGGGTAATAGCTGTGGGATGGGTAGGGATACCTTTGGGATGGGTTAAGATAGCTGTGGGATGGACAGGGATACCTGTGAGATGGGCAGGGATATCTTTGGTATGGGTAATAGCTGTGGGATAGATAAACCCCCAGTGCAAGCATAGTAGGACTGTATGGTCCACCCTCCCAGGTGCCACACCTTTGGCCCTTTATTATCAATAATAATGTAATCATTCATCCACACATGTCAACACAAACACAACTCTTTATTAAATGCCCTGTTCAGTGTAGGCCCACCCAACACACATGGCCCAATCTCATCAGTGTGATGAAACAGGCTGAAGGAAGCACCCATTAATCTTCTATCATCCTGTCTTGCCACTCCACTGCTCCAGGTGGGGAGTTGCACCAGTGTTTCAGGAGGTTGCGCTGCTTCTTCCCTTCACGTGAGGCTCTGTTGGGGCCTTGCACATCCTCAGTGTCTATCAGGTTTTGCCCTTGCATCCATTCCCCAGGCTCCATGTCCCCATTGCCTTGTTGGAGGTCCACGAGCCTGTTCTGCAAGACTGGGTAGCGGGTGCGCATGAGATTGTGCAGGATGCAGCAAGCTTCCATGATCCTCCTCATGGTCTCTGGGCGATGCTGCATGGTGGTGAGAAGTACCTGTAACCTGTTGGCCAGGATGTCAAAAGCGTTCTCCACCACCCACCTTGCCCTGGACAGCCTGTAGTTGAAGATCCTCTCTTCATGGGTGAGGTGTCTTGAAGTGTAGGGCTTCATGAGGTAGGTTCTGAGGGAGAAGGCGTCATCCCCCACGATGAAGTAGGGCATATCTTGTGTGTCGTTGGGCAGTGGGTCTGGATCTGGGAAGCCCACGATGAGGTTGCCTTCCAGCCCCTCCTTGAGGTGACTGGCGTTGTATACCTGGGCATCTGAAGATGAGCCGTAGCCTGAAGCATCGATGTACATGAACTTGTCGTCAGCATCGATCATGGCAAAGAGGATGATGCTGAGCAAGCCCTTGGAGTTGAAATAACTGGACCCCAACTTGGCTGGTGCTTTGCATCTATGGCTCCAACGGTTTGGGGGAAGTTCCACCTCTGATACCACTGCTCTGCAACTTTCTTCCATCCTTCTTCAGTGGAGGGGCACTGGAGGAGCTCCTCCAGGTATTCTTCGATGATGGCCTGCACCACGTCTCTGACCACAATGCTGATGGTGTTGTGTGGCACCCTCCAGCCATACTGCATGCTCCTGTAGGTGGTCCCTGAGGCCAGGTGGTGCAGAGTCAGTGCCACCTTGAGCCCAGGGTCCAGGCTGGGACGGAAGTTGGGGCTCTGTTTGGTCAACCTGGGTGTCAGCCGCTCCACAACTTCGTCAAACATGGCTGGAGGCATCCTCATGAAGTTCTGGAATGCACGAGGGTCTTCGTTCCTGAGCTCCACCATCAGCTTGTTGTACAGTCCATCCTCTGCTCTTCTCCCAATCCATCTTTGGACCCAGATGCTTCTTGGCCACCTCCTTTTCTTCCCGTAGTAGAATTGAAAGAGCCTGTAGATGGCTTCGCACTGTTGCAGAACGATGGTGGCTACCAAAGGAGTTTGTTATGATCCATGGTGGACATGACTGGATGCTGTGGAAGAGCAAGAGGCAGATGAAGGCTGCAGAGGTCTGCACAGCTGGGCTGCTGGTCTGAAAGTGAGATCCAGGTGAGTTGCTCCCCCTTTTTATAGGCAATATAGGTTTTCCACTAGGTGTCCTTTTGCATCCTCTAGGCATCCTCTAGACATCCTTAATATCTGAGATAAGTCCCCTCTGCGAACGTTTTTTCCATTTTAAATGCTTTCTATGCGAGCTGCATCCGTTTTTATCTTTTCTCAGTCCGTGCTACTAACGCTGCGTGTCTGTTTCGCTTCCTTCCTGTGTCCGTTTTCCGCTGGAGCGGATTTGAGTTGCGTGAATGCGCAGCGGATGCCTAGGGATGTAGCGGACGCGTAACAGATGACGACGGATGCAGAACGGATGTTCCCCGTATGCCTAGCGGATGCAGAATGGACGCGTTGGATACATTTTCCGCTCAGAAAGTTTTGAGCAGCTCAAAACTTTTTGAGCGGATGAAATGTCAGTCGACGGATGCTGGACGGATAGAGAGGAAGAAAAACGGACGCAGTGAGTACAAAATGGAAGCATCGCGTTAACCAACGGATGGCAAGTGTTTTTCTCCGTTTTACATCCTCTTTCCATCCGTTGGTGCAGTGTGACAGGGGCTTTAACACAAACTGAAAAATAAGAAAAACAAGCTTGGAAAAGATACAATCTTGATAGAAAATGATTACAGAAATCATGTAACAATTTAGTGGTGGCAACTTATAAGAAAAGTGAACAATATGGATGTAGGATCAAGCATTTCCAGCAAAATAGGATAGTACAGATCAGCAATATTTTTAAAGCTAATGTAAAAATGAAAAACCGGATGAATCCCCTCCAAATAATGAAGAAATATTAACCAAATAAAACAATGAATTTACCCCAAGATATCTGATTTAAAAAAACAAGCAACACTTAATCAAATGGAAAAAGTATAGCAATGGTAGTAATTGTAAAAGGACAAGCTAAAAAGGTAAAAAAAATAGAGTAAACCAGGAAAAGTTAAACACTCAATTTTGTGCTCCAATGTCTGTCAACATTGAACTGAACCTGCTAGAAGCCATTCCTGGTCCATTGTTGCCACATTGTATGAGAAGGGGGAAGAGACTGGAATGCAGCGTAAGACACAACAATGAACTTTCTGTGAGAACCAAGATGATCTCCTAGGTGATGGAGGAAAAAGAAGAGTGCCTGAAGACCCCGCCAATCAGTTTAATTGGCCAATGAGAACAGTGACACTGGGGGGAGGGGTGATTACTGGTTTTAATTATGCTGAAACTGCAGGAAAGATTCAGAGTTGGTTTTGTACCAAATGTGATGATATGATTTACCCAATAAAGAAGTTTTTCGAGGAAGGGTCTCACCTCAGAGTTATGATTTGCTTGGGTTTGCTAATGGAAACCCTGACAATGTCTATTTTGCATTGTTTTACATTTAATTCCAATCAAATGTTGCAGCAATGATCAATGGTTGGCTTCCATAAGTTAGGAATCAGGAAAAGCAAAAGAAACAATACCCAATAATTGGATGCCTGAAGCATTCAAGTTGTTTATAGGAATCCTTGCCAGTAATGCAAGGGAAATTAGGGAAATTCAAATGTTCTAGAGGTACAAAATATCAACTTTGATGAAACAATATTTCAGAAAGAAACCCCAAACCCTCAGAAAGACATAACACACCTATATGTTACCTGGACTGATTACAAAAATGTATTGGATTCAATTATTGCATAGCTGGATTAATAAAATTATAAATGTTTTATGTGCAATAAAAAATAGGAATGGCTTTTAAATGAAGTATTAATTTTTAGTGATGACATCAAAATGGAGTTTGGACTGGGAAAATGTGTAATGTAAAAACTGAATATCTGATAGAATTGAATTATGGAATGTGAAAGCCAACTGGTGATCTTGGGCCAATCACTCACTCTCAGCCCAATTCATCTAACACAGTTGTCATTGGAGGAAGGAGTCTTAGATATGTTCAATGACTACAATTATTTATAATGTAATAAGGGTTGGATAAAAATCAAATAAATAACATTGACAAAGGAAGAAAGAAAGGAAAAAATGAAACAGAAATGAAATGAACACAGGGTCTATAGTGCTCCCTGAGCTTGATGATTTTTCTTGTAGAATATAGATGTTTCACTACCAAATTAGATAACACCATCAGTGTACTCAAAGTAGTGTACTCAAGTTTCCTAATCAGGTTTTATGGTAAGAACTGTGAAGTATGCATTGACTTGAGAATTCTCACTGCGGTGCCAGTTTTTGGATCTAATAGATACAATTTAGTAAGTTTAAAAGATAATCAAGGTATTAAGAATTGTGTGTAATAAGTGATTGGGGAGCATAAGCTCAACAATTCATTTTTTATCCAAGTGGAGCATAGATATGCAAAGCAAATAAATTAGATAATGTCATTGATAAATGGAAAGTGAGAAAGACATTGCACAGAAGTTCAGCAGAATTAAGTTTCTAGATAAAAACCTTAATTGAAAAATGTCATGTTGTTGGTTTTGTATACTATGATTGAAAGACTTTACTTAAATCAGACTACTGTAAACATAATTGGTGTAATGTAAGATGATAACCTTTGACTGTCTTGTATAAAGGTCAACTAAATCAGTGTCATTATTTGATTACAAAGCTCATTTATTTTGATGTTCTCAAAAAAATCAACTTTTTTTTTGCAATTTGGGAAGTAAATAGCATTCAACATGAATTTACTATTGCATCTGTTTTTGTAACTTAGGGCAAAAAAAACCCCAACAACACAAGAAAAACCACAGTTATCCTTTCTTTCCCGTCTTTCTTTTGGCCCAGAACATCTATTATATTTGAAATATTGTTCCATGTAGCACAGAATATTTATTCAATAATCACAGTTAACAGGTGAATGCAAGCAAAATTCCCCATTCAGAATAGCTTTTGAAAACATGGTGATCCAACCTTTTCTTCAGGTTCTTCTTAAAGGCCAAATTCTAATTCTGAATTCAAACATCATTAGGTGAACTGGTTAATAGTAATAAGAAATTATTCTTGATCTATTCAATATCTTTTACCCAGCTGTCTTCACAATGATCAATATAATTGGGAAATACTTGAAGAATAGTTGTATAGTTTTAATAATTAAATGGTTTGAGAATTTGTGCAATCCACTGAACGTGGATATTGGAGCTTCCTTGTAAATATTAGGAAGTTGGGTAAATAATACTGTAGCTAGAATACACATTCTTGTTTTTTTTTTAATATATTTAGAAATATTATTAATAAATGAAAGAGATTTTTTTGGCCACCCAATGTGAATAGTGGCAACTCTGGCAGTATTTACCGGAAGAGTCTTAGATCAAATAATTGAAATGGAGTGACGAGAAATGGAATGAACATGTGAGTTTAAGTCACTTATGTAACTTTAAATTACAGTTTGACATTTTATCTAGATATAAAGTCCTGTTGAGGTATAGCATCAAGAGGATTCTGATCGGAAAAAAACCCCTGGATAATGCTCCTTCATATTATTAAAAAGGGAAGATGCATTTAACATTCTCTGGAGAGATCAGAAAAATAAAACAGAACTTTTGCAGGTCTATAGGTATTGATGTATCAAGAAAATAGATCTGACAAAATAATAGGTCTTTCAATTTGTATTTAATTTCTGCGCTATGTGCATTTATACTTCTGCTTCCTACCAACTTAAACAGATCTGGGAAAACACAAATATTTTGCTGCATATGCCAATCCTTTTTATTGGAGCATTTGATTAACATTGTGTCCTTGGTGATAAATTAGGTGACAGCTGCACGACCAATATATATGATTATAGTAATGATGTATTTACCAAAATACAGTTTTATGCTCATTAAAACATTTTTCCTCATAAAAAGCTGGATTTTTATTCAGTTGGTGGTAACACTGTGAACATTACATATAATTTGCCTGTATTTTATACAAAGAATTTGATGATGATGATTCCGATTACTGAAAATAGCAGGCTTGCTTGTGTTTTGGAAAGTTATTCTGTACTTGAGTTTGTAATTTAATGGGTTGAAATAATGATAGCAATATTACAAAAGTGATTGCAAGCTGTCTAGTTCTGTCTACCTACGAATAAGGCAACAGTCTTTGCAATTTTGTTATCCTTGTTTCAAGCCATTAATTTATAATCATCAATTTTGTGTGCTGTTACGTTTATATTATAAAGTAGTTTCAGGTTTCTTTCTTCTTTCCCATAAACACAGGCAAAACAAATATATTGGAATGTCAGACCCAAGCTACATAAATGGTCCCAAACTGTGCAGCTATTCCATTTCTGATAAACTGATAAACTTTCATTTTACTTTTCATAGTGCATATCATTTAACATTTTCTGTATGGATACCATTTAATGATTCTCTTGGCCTTGGAAAATATTTTTTTACAACACAAATATAAATATATTATTAAGAATACATATATAAACATTCTTTATGATAAATGTTCTTTATTAAGAATTGTCCCCCTCAACTGACTGAGACAATTCTTCATAAAGGTCATCAGTGTTTGTGGTCCCCCTCACTCTCCACTAGATGCAACAACTATGTGTAGCCCACATTTACCAATAATGAGATTTTATGGTACATGAAAGGATTCCAAATATATTACCTGCATTTGTTTGACTTCATGACTGACAAGAAGAATAAAATATTAAATATTAAAAAAATGTACTGAAGATTATAGGTACTATGCTTGGGTGTTCTAGGATCTCATAGGTTCTAAAATTGAAGTAGAGTGAGATGACATGGCCTCTATGCAACATTTGACTAGCCCCATGGGCCATGTCAATATATTATTTCCTTTTGTAAGGACAGTATTAAAGTACACAATATGGACAAATTGATAAATGGATTCAAGAACTGTATATATGTATTTACTTACATATTTGTGTATGTATGTATTCAGTAGCTACCCCAAAAATCCTAGGATTAAATCAAAAACAAAAACACAGTAATACATTAAAAGAGTAAAGCAACTAAAACTTCATTGAGTCTGTTTTGTCTTTATAAACCACCTTGTGTTTTGTCTTTATAAACCACCTTGACTAACCATACCCATCAATTACAGTCTTCTCTTTCTTCTAGAATACATTATCCTGCAGGAAATAAGTAATATGATTAGCAGCATAATTTAATTTAGATTCAAATGGTGTTGGAAGCTACAAGCTCAAATGTGCAGATATGCAGTGCAAATTGAGAAGACACATTTTTCTTTCACTTTATGGACTTACAGACTCTGAAGCGCCCATTAAGACCACTCAGTCCAATCTCCTGTTCGTGAATCTGTATATTAAAACAGGTAGTTTTTCAACCTCTCCTTGAATGCACTTGGTGGAGGGGAATCTATCATTTTTCTAGCAATTCCACACTTGAAAGCTTTTTCTAACATGAGATTCTGCAGTTCTGCAATAAATACTATATTCCATGTGATACACTTTCTCTGGTGACTATTGAAGATTAGATGAAAACAGCAAGCCAGTGCAAAGTTCTTAGAGATTTTTTAAGAGAATAGGATAAAAAAGAGAGCATCAGAGCATCAGACAGAAACAACAAAATATACATGTGGTAGTTTTATTTCTTTTTTCCTTTTGTAGAGAACCAATTGTTATAAATTGGCATTAAACTGAAAGAAGGTCTTTATGAACTAATACATGTATTTTTATGTATTATATTTTATACTGATCAATGGAATGTGAGATACAGGTAAAAAGAGTCAGTTTCCAAGTTAATTCAAAAGGCAAAAATCAGTGAATATAGAAAGGCACTGAACACATTTTCTGCCTTTTTCCATGTTATTCTTTTTTGATAAAAAGTAACTGCTTTTTGATTTTTTTCAGAACAGAAAAAATATTGGTGATATACTCATAGATGACACATGAGATTTTTAGTTATTACAAGGTGACTCAAACATCTGTTTCATTTTTAATTGCTTCTATAGTAGATCTTCAAGGAGATTATAAAAGAAAAGGCATTCCTCCTGTGGGACTGAACAAATTTAACAGATATTGATAAGAAAGACTGGAAAAAGTCTGGAAAGTGCATTTGGAGGCAACAGTACAGAAGAGAAAAAACTGGAGAAAATAAAATCTGCAAATAGAAGTAGAATGACTGTGGCAAAGGAAAACAAAGATAGTACCAATAACAATGGGTGCCTAAGGTGGAATCCCAAAATATCCGGACCATGATTTGAACATCATTGACATTGTCAAAATCACCACAAATCAATTGCAAAAGGCTGGTTTATTTGGAAGAGCAATAGCAATAGCACATACACTTATATACTGCTTTACAGTGCTTTACAGCTCTCTCTAAGCAGTTTACTTAGATCTTAGGTCTTCATTTTACCAACCTCAGAAGGATGGAAGACTGAGTCAAGCTTGAGCTGGTGAGATTCAAACTGGTGGTAGCTGGCAGTCAGCAGGAGTAGCTGCAGTACTGCATTCTAACCATTGTGACATCATGATTCAATATTCCAGAAACAATGTAGATTAATATTCAAATAGTGCCTTGTTGATATTTCCCCTGTTAATTTATAAGATTTACAGTTATGGTCTTCCTTGGAAAATCCCAAAACCAACATATTATTTTATAAACGTAGAATGAAGATACAAGAAAAGAGTTAACAGGTCTATTAGGATGAAATATTCAACTGATATATAATTTGAAGTAGATGAAAAATTCAAGTGCCTCAGCATCCCTGACATTCATAAAAATAAACTGCTGTGCATTGTTTGCTCGATTTCTGGAAGCCTAAACTTTACTAAATGTGTATGATGAAGATTAAATGCCAATTTGACTGTTTTTGTTTGAGTATGTGGGCTGCTTTTATAGTACCAGAAAACATATATGTGTCCCAATTGACAGATATTTTGTGATGGCTTCTATGTGGGACTATTTTAATAACAGTTTGGAAACTTGAACTCTTCAGAACAAAATTCATTGGACTAAATGACTGGAAAACAATTGTCACCTAATGCATGGCATAACTTTTTGGGGTCAGTGCTCACATCTGAAGTTTTGACAACATGTTATTGACCCTCTCAAATGCTTGCCATAGGGTGATTAGCCATTCCCAAAATCAGAAATACCTGAAACCAAACAAGGCCACATACATTTTCTTAGAATGTCTCTGGGATTTAAGTGAGGTTTACTTTGAACTTTAAAGCCATAAATAGCTTGGAGAATGTTTTGTTCGGAAAAACACGAAGTAGACCGAGTTCCAACAAATAAAAGTCTTTATTTACAGGAGTCAGTAAAACGGAACGGTTGGCCGACTTAGCGGCAGCCTTTTATACAGGCTAGCCTGCCGGCTTGTAACCAATGGCAGCTGATCGAATTTGCCGCCTTTTTTACTTTATTTGGATTGGTTCTTAGTGAACCAATCCAATGCTTACTTTAGTTGACCAATCAGATTTGCATGTTTTGGAGTAACCCAATTTGCATACAGAACACCCCTCCCTCCTTGGTTCAGTCCTACGTGGTGATGTAGTCGCGCAGGTAGGCGGGGCTTTTCCTGACTCGACTGGACCTGCGCAGTTCACTTTCGGCGGAGACTTCGACCTGTTCGGATGGGGCTGCTGTGTCGTCTGTCTTTCTCTCTGGAACCGTCTGGAAGGGTGAGTCAGCCATTCTGCCGCCTGAGTTTCTTAGGCCGGCGGTTTTGCCGCTCCCTCCCGTTTCCTCTGGGCAGGTCGAGCTGGCCTGGCTGTCCCCTTCCGATGGGCTCTTCACGCAAGTCTCTTCAAACAGTGAGTCTTTTTTTTGCTCTTTTTGTTTGTTAGTCTCTTTGGGTTTTGTTTGTATCGGTTCTTTATTTGTTTCTCGCATTCCCCCCCCCCCCTTTGGTTTGTCCATCACCGGTTTTTTCCATGTATGGGTGTTTGTCTGTATTTCGTTCTATGTTTCGGGAACGGAGCTGGTCTATGTGCCACTTCCATTCCCTACCGTCGTCAATTGTTAACTGGTAGGATTTGGGGCCTGTTATTTGCGTTATTTGTCCTGGTAGCCAAACAGGGTCCCCGGTGAAGTTTTTAGCGTAAACCAACTCACCTACTTCAAATTTCCTAAATCGTGTGGAGTCGGGGGGGTTTTCTGGCGTAAAATTTGGGTGCAACCTATCAAGGTGTGATCTTAATTTCCTCCCCATGAGCAATTCTGCTGGGGACTTGTTGGTCATGGTACTGGGCGTTATGTGTTGGAGAGTGAGCAATCGGTTTATTTTCTGTTGGACATCACCGGTGTCCATTCTTTCTAATCCCTCTTTGGTAAACCGGACCATTCTCTCCGCCCTGCCGTTTGCGGCCAGGTGAGCCGGCGCGGTTAGGGCATGTCTGATACCTAGGGAGGCTAGGTATTGTTCGAATTGTAGGCTGGTTAGCTGTGGCCCATTATCTGATACGAGGACGTCCGGTAGATCATGGGTGGCAAAAAGGTTGTCTAGTTGTTTGATTACAGTTTCTGTTGTCGTTGATGGCATGATTTTTACTTCTAGCCAATTAGAATAGGCATCAACGACAATCAGGAATGTATGCCCCTTGGTAGGACCCGCGAAATCGATGTGGATTCTTGACCAAGGGCCTCGCGGGGTTTCCCAGTCTCTAATGGATGCTTTAGGAGGGGACGGTCTAATTCCCTGGCACTTGTTGCACGAGCTTACCCAATATTCTATGTCCTTATCAATACCTGGCCACCAAACATAACTTCTTGCAAGGCTTTTCATTTTCACAATTCCCGGGTGCCCTTCATGTAACATCCCAAGTACCCTGGGTTGTAGTTTGTTAGGAATGACTACCCGATCACCCCACAATAAACACCTTTTTTGAATCGAAAGTTTAGTCTGTCTGGTCCGGAAAGGTTTAAAGTTTTCAGTTTTTTGATTTTCCGGCCAGCCTTTACCTACCCAGCTGAGGATGCGGGAAGTCACTGAGTCTTTCGCGGTGGCTCTGGCGACATCATAAGCAGATATGGATAGATCGGGGCAAGTCTCTATTTGTAATGCTGTCATCGCTGGTGCCGGGTCTTCCTCGGTTTCTGGTAAGGGTGCTCTGCTCAAAGCGTCCGCAATGGAAATTTGTTTCCCTGGTTGATGTGTCAGAGTGTAGGAATAGGCTGCTAGGAACTCTGACCATCTAGTCATTCTTGGAGAAAGGATATTTGGTGTTGGCTTGTTTCCCGCCAAAATTCCCATTAGTGGTTTGTGGTCTGTTATAATTTGAAAAGTCCGCCCATAGAGGTACTCGTGGAAGCGTTTCACTCCAGCGACAATTGCTAGAGCTTCTCTGTCGAGTTGGCTGTAATTCCTCTCGGTTTTAGACAAGGTCCTTGAGTAGTAGGCAATGGGTGCCTCTCTGCCATCAGGCAGTTGGTGGCTCAGGATGGCACCGACTCCAAATGGCGAAGCGTCGCAGGTCACCCTCAATGACAGTGTGTCGCTAAATTGAATGAGAACGTTTGTTGATGTTAGCAATTTTTTAATTTTCTGGAAGGAATTCTTCTCTCTATAACCCCAAGTCCAAATTGCTTTCTTGTCCAATAGACGGTGCAATGGTTCTGCTATTGTGGCTTTATTCGGTAGGAATACATTATAAAAATTTATCAGTCCAAGAAATGCTTGTAGTTCGGCTTTGTTTCTTGGTTCTGGTGCTTCATTGATAGCTTTAATTTTCTTGTCTGTAGGGTGTATACCCTCTCCGTCTATTAAATAGCCCAGGAATTCGACGCTATTCTTAACTAGGCAACACTTTTCTCTTTTCACCTTGAGGCCAGATTCTCTAAACTTAGTTAGTACTTCTTTGAGTCTTTTTTTTAATTGGGTTTCATCTTTGGCTGAGATCAGGACGTCGTCAAAGTATGGTACGACTCCTTGTATGCTATTTAGGAGGCGTTCCATTAGACTCTGGAAAACGCCTGGGGCTACACTTACTCCAAATTGCAGTCGGTGACATTTGAATGTGCCCTTATGGGTAAATATAGTCTGTGCTTCCGCAGTTTCTGGGTCCACTGGGAGTTATTGGTAGGCTTGTGCTAGGTCGAGTTTAGCAAAAACCTTTCCTTTTCCCAGGGAGTGAAGCAAATGCTGGACTACTGGCACCGGGTATGCGCTTGGTTGTAATGCGTGGTTCAGGGTAGCCTTATAGTCACCACAGATTCTAACGGACCTGTCGGGTTTGATAGGTGTGATTATAGGCGTTTCCCACTTGGCATGGTCCACAGGTTCTAATACCCCTTGGGCTATTAATTTGTCTAGCTGTTCCTCTATTTTTGCCTTTAGTGCAAAAGGAACTCGTCTGGCTTTTATTCTTCGTGGGGCTATTTGGGGGTTTAAATGGAAAGAAATGGGATTTCCCCGATACTTGCCAAGTGAGCCGTCAAAAACGTCCTGGAATTCCCGGATGAGGTCTTCTTCCCAGCCGGTTGCAGTCACTCGATCGATCCCGGTCATCCCGATGCCCAATGGTGCGAACCATTCGATGCCCAGGAGACTTGGTCTGTCTCTGTCGACTATGGTCAGTGGTAGCACTTTGACGTGTTCTTTGTAGGTAACTCGGAAATGTCCCATGCCGATTACAGGGATTTGGTTTCCCTAGTAGTCCTTGAGAGTTAGGTGCTGCTTCTTTAGTTCTTTGGTTTTGATATCTGGGACTAGCTGTTTTATTGTGTCCCACGATACCATAGAGAGAAAGGACCCCGAGTCTACTTCCATCTTGCAGGGCTTCCCTTCGATTTCTACAATGACTTTAACTTTCTTCCCACTTTCCGTCTGAGCGCTCTTTATAATGACAGTTTGGTGTGTATTGGCTCGCTTCTCTTGTTGCCACTTTCTCTCAGCTCGTTTAGGCTCAGCTCGTGTTGGGGAATTTCTGCGTCTCGTTGGGCTGTAGTATTTTTTGTTTCTGCAGACTTTTTCGATATGCCCTCGTTTCTTGCAGACCCTGCAGATGGCATCGAGAAATCTGCATTCGGCTCGGGGATGGTTTCCTCCGCAGCCAGTGCATTCCCGCCAATTTCTTCTTTCGCGCTCTTTTCTGTTAGTGTATAGGCGGTGGACCTCATCGTCTTCTTCGCTATAGTCAGGTGTTTTGCCATACTCTTCGTAATGCATGTTGGTGGTAGATTGTTTTTTGTCTTTGGTTGGGTTCGTTTCATCACTATGTGTGTTCATTTTCTTCATAGTGACAGCCGATTTTTTCGCGGCTTCGGCGGCTGTGGCTTCCTTGATAGCTTCGGCTACACTGATGTTGGGTTTGTTGAGTAATTTACTCTGTGTGGTCGAGTCTCTCAACCCCAACACCACTCGATCCCTCATTGCCTCGTTGAGGTTTGAGAATTCACACTCACCACCTATTTGTCGAAGTGCAGCAATGAAATTGGCGACGGTCTCTCCCTCTCTCTGGTCTCTCCTGTAGAATTCATGTCGCTTTATTAAGTTTGACACCATCGGAGCGTAGTGTGCTTTGAGAATTCATTGCAATTCTGGCCACGTTAGTTGTTTGACATCTTGGGGCTTCGCTAGAGCCTTTGCCATCTTGAAAACCGTTGGCCCACAGTGTGTTAGGAACACAGCTCTCTTACGTTGCTCTGAAATTCCTTCCATTTCATTGCTTTCCAGATACATTTGGAAGCGATCTGCATAGGAATCCCAATCCTCTTCGTTGGGGTTGAAGGGTGCGGGCGGTGCGTTGTTTCCAGGCATCTTTGTTGTCATATGGGCTCCTTATCACCGCGTGCAGTTTTTCGTGTTCAGGACGATCCTACCTTTGTCGCCAGTGTTTTGTTCGGAAAAACACGAGGTAGACCGGGTTCCAACAAATAAAAGTCTTTATTTACAGGAGTCAGTAAAACGGAACGGTTGGCCGACTTAGCGGCAGACTTTTATACAGGCTAGCCTGCCGGCTTGTAACCAATGGCAGCTGATCGAATTTGCCGCCTTTTTTACTTTATGTGGATTGGTTCTTAGTGAACCAATCCAATGCTTACTTTAGTTGACCAATCAGATTTGCATGTCTTGGAGTAACCCAATTTGCATACAGAACAGAGAAGGCTCCTTGAAGGACCATCAATATTGACTGGATGCTATTCTGTGCTTCTTTCCTCTTCTAGTAAGTTGAGATGTCACATTGATAAAGGAACAATGGGTGTTCTGCCGAGAAGAAGTTAATTTTGTTAGAAGTTTTCTGTTCTTGCCCCACAAGAGGGAATAATGCACTTAAGCTGACTATAGGTTTTCTTTTTCTTTGGATTAAAATCAGAAGAGAATTTCTTGTATATATTTTTATGAAATATTAATAACAAGAGCAAAGGTAAATGTTTCCCCTGTCCAATCATATCTGACTCTGAAGGAGGTGGCTCATCTATATTTCGTAGCTGAGGAAGCCTGAATACTTTTCTGAAGACTTTTCCATGGTCATGTGGCCAGTATAATTATATCCTGAGGCACATGGAATGCTGTTATCTTCCCACCAAAGTGATGCCTATTTACCTACTCACATTTGCATGCTTTTGAACTGCTAGATGCTTAGGAAGAAAAAAAATAGCATGTGATCCCAACAAATGAATTATTAATGATAATGTTTAAGTATCAACACTCATATATGTCACAACAACAACTAGGTAAGAGTCAGGGGAAAGACCTCACATTCTGCAGTCCTAGAGATCCTGAAATCACTCCTTAACATGAAGAAGTATAGTTGCTAGAGCTGCAAGGGAAGAATGATGAGTCAGTTCCTTGGGAATGATGCTGCATTATTCTTACATTATTTGTTATTTCTGAGGAAATCCTGTGATCCCTGGATAGCTTCCTACTTTTCTGCAAAAAAAATCTTGCTAAATGTGAATAATAATAAATGTGCCATTCTTACCTGAACAAACATATAATTTTATGGTAGCATAAAGTCACAAGCTGTGTTGTGGCATTACATATAGTTGTTCAATTAGGTCATCTCTCTTCAGACTTGGACAAATCTGGTGACTTCTGAAACCCGGCTGAATCCATTACAATAGTAAAACTACAATATAAACAAATGTATATGTTCAAATAGGAGACAAGAAAAGAAATTAAATTAAAACAATAAAAGACAGTAAACAAAGGAATGAAACTTAGTTTTAAGTAATAACCTTCGCTTGTGTGAATTATATTATCCAATATTTCTTTTGCATCAATGAAGAAACTATACAAAGACTATGAGTGCATACATTTCAGCAAGCCAACCTTTGCTATCTGGTACACAAGTGTTTTTCTGTTTTTCTAAGAACACACACACACACACACACACAGAGAGAGAGAGAGAGAGAGAGAGAGAGAGAGAGAGAGAGAGAGAGATATCGCTGTATTTAACCTCAATAGATCCAATGTTATAACATGTATTTGTAATACTCATAATTACATGATACTTTGGAGTATAGTTTAACACTATACTTTTGCCCACCTGCCTACCCAGGCTTTTACCTGATCTTTATTTCCTGATTTTTCAACTTCAGCTGCCAAACAAGGCACAGCTGCACTTAAAAAAAACAAGAAAAGAGGACTGTTTCAAAGGTTGCTTCTAGGCAGGCAGTGTGCTAATGATGATTAACAGGTGTGCAGCTCACAGCGGGCAGGGAAGCTTGTAAATCCTGAATTGGTAGTTAACCCTGTCATATCCCACGTATGTATGTATGTATGTATGTATGTATGTATGTATGTATATATGAATGCAGTTCAGCTTCCTTCGGGTATTATCCCACATCATTATAATGCTTTTAAAGTTGTAGCAACGTTTGAGCAGAATCTCATCTGCCATCATCAGGCTTCTGTATTGAGTTTGTATGTGGGTCAGGCTCTCACAGCCGTTGGTTTTAAATTTGAGGCTAGCCTATTGTTGTGCCAGGATGTTTTTTTCTACATCCTGATTGGTTGGGAGTCTTGGTCTGTGTTTATTGGACTTGGAGTTTGTTTGATTGGTGTTTCTGGTTTCTTCTGTCTGTTTTGTGGCTTTAATTGGTTGGCAACACTGTGTTCCTGTATTGGAGGCTTTCAGTGCAGCTTGGCTTCGCGTGAAAGGATAGCTATTATCTATTAGGAAGCTAGGTTTCATCTGGGTGCCTGGTTGGCGTGTGTTTGAGCTGGAGATATCAGAGGGAGTCTGTGCCCAGGTGTTTGCCTGACTTGTGGTGTGGAGATCTTTCTATTTGAGAGTGCAGGCTTCCAAATGATTGACAGTCTGGTGGAATCATCTCTTCTATTCATGCTTTCAGGCCTTTTTTCAATCTCTATGGCTTCTCTGATGATTCTGTGGCTTGGGTTTTCTATAGTGGCTAGGGTTTTGGTGCCATTGAAGTTGATGTT
>BLBF01000010.1:39768205-39780805 GCA_015471245.1 Laticauda colubrina | reverse complement strand
GGGTTTTCTATAGTGGCTAGGGTTTTGGTGCCATTGAAGTTGATGTTGTGACCTGTGGTTTTAATGTGTTGGACTAGTGAGGAGGTGTGTTCCAGCTTTTTTACTGCATTTTTGTGTTCATCCAGGCGGGTACTTATGTATATATGTATATATGTATGTACATATGTATACTGTATATACTGGTTGTGGAATTTATATTCATTTTTACAATATTTATTCCTTCCTTCATAGGCTTGTAGGTATTTTTAACAACTGTTGCTATCCATATTAATCTGTATTGTTGGAAAATAATATAGCTGTGGTTTGGAAAGGGAGAAAAACAAAATACATTAAGGGAGGAGAAATGTCCATTCAGCCTTGATAAAATGGAAAGTGTGAGAAAGAAATGGAAAATAATTACCACTTTGCTTTTGTGTGGTACAAGATGGAGCAGAGAAAAATTGCTTTCAAGATACTGTTATACTACACTAAAACAATAAAAACTCATTCCTGCTGCTTCTCTTTTCTTTCATTGCTTCAAATAGCTGGCAATCATATAATTATAGCAGTTATAAAGATCCAGAGAGAGAGCTATACTTCAGACTTAATTGCATTCAATTTATTAAGAAAATATTTCTTTTTTATATTACTCAAACCTTACTGTTTTATGATGCAAAGAACAATGATGACTTTAAACAAAAATTAAAATATTGTACTTTCATATTGGAAAGACAATCCCAAGTCAAGGTCCTAAAATAGAAAGAAGGAAAGAAATTTATCCTTATATATAAAACATTTTTTTAAAAAAGAATCGTATTTATTTAAATAATTTAGATGGTATCTTCATGTTGCTACTGAAAATCTGAGCGATGAATAAGAAATTTAAAACTCCAAAACATACAAATATATAATATATATATATAAATATATTTAAAAAATATTTAAAAAAATTAAAAATCCAAGCACTGACTTATTAAGAAAATATGTTTCTTACCAAATAACTGGGAAAAAGAAAAAACACTCTTCCTCAGGTATGTTCCCTGCCCCCCAAAATGTGAATGCCCTATGCATGCATTTAATCTATCAGTGAAGGAATTACCTCTTCTCTTGTAACTGAGCACTCAGAAACACAAATAATTGGATCATTAACAGCATATGGTATGGATTTTTCCATCTCTAGCTGAGATGGTGCAACAAATGAGAAGATGTGGGTGGGAGAGATTTGTTTTGTATGCTGTGAGACATCTTACCTCCCCCGATCCACAATTTGGTAGAAGATTTAATTAGCATTTCTACTTATCAACTATTTTTAATGAACAGTATAAGTATAGTTTTCAACAGTTTCTTGAAGTAAAGGAAAACACTGATGTTTCAACATATCTCCATCTCGGTCAAAGGTCCTCCCACCATATGTATTTTACATAATATTTTTGGTGCTTTTTTTGCTGACAATAGCAAGAGATCCACAGAGGTTATTCCCAAACTCCCAGTAATTTTTTGTGTTCACTTGTGTATGTCATACTCAGTCCCTGAGAGACTGCATTTCATGAGCCTGATAGAATCCCAAAAACTACAGTTGGAACTAATGACAGTGATCTGATTATCACAGTTATGGAGCTGAGGACAGATAAATTAATAATCAAATACAATACATTGCCCTTTCTCACCCACCTTTTCCTTCTCCACCAAAGCACAATTTTGTGAAAAATGTAAGCATAAAACATTTTAACACCCATCCTTTTTAAGAGGCTGTCACATCATTATTTGCAGCTGAAAAATGACCAATCAGAGTTGGAGATTTGTAGCAGTTTTCAAATTATGACAAATTAGAATTATGCATCATGGGTAAATACATTTTTTCCTGGACTGTCTACATTCTTCCCAGTTTCACTCTTTCTTCCTAACTGAAACACAATCCTTCTGTGTAACTGCCTGCAATGCTTTAATTTTCATTTCTTTTCTGAAGATCTATAATGAACCTTTCCAGTTTTCTCTTGCTTGTGTTTGTAATCCAGTCATGACAACACATGACTCCTAAAAATTAGAGTCTGTCTTCATACATTGTAATAAAGAAATCTATTTTGAAAATATCTAAAGCTTGAAATGAGTTGTTGGGATAGCAGAGCCTATAAATGGACTACAAACAGAGCATGCAAGCTGACATCCTATCTGCCTTGCACTCAGGACATTGCTCAAGTAATGTTTTTTCATGCTGCTAGAAGAAATAAATTTTCAGATTTGAACACATTGTAATACTTTTCTTCTTTTTATATTCTTGAACTACACAAAGAGAGTCTAAGATATGAATAACCAAAGCAATGTGCAAAATAATGATTGAGTCCATTATGGCGCATTTATGGTATTCAATGAGATTTAACAATAGATAAAGAATCTTACAATTATTAATGTAACAAAGGCTAGATATGGACCCACAAAAAGAGGCAGTGAGCACACACACACACAAATTTATATCCTTTTCTGCAACTAAGGGATCCCCAGTTGCTTAGATAATCTCACTGTTCTTTTAAAATGATCTAAATAGCCTATCTTTGCTGGAGAAAGCCAGAGGCACAATGAACAGTGGACACCAAAATTTTGTAGGAAGGATGAAGGGATAGTAATTAAAGACTGCCTAAAAGAAAGGTATGCCTATGAGGAAACTTGTTACAGGCAAGTTTTGAGAAGGATGTTTAACCTCTCCATTTTTCAGTGACAGTGGAACTTCCTTCTTAAGAAGAAATGACATTATGTTAACAGGAAAACAGAATTGGATTCAGCAAGGTTTTCATTAAGGCTTACATCAAAAGAAGATGTTGGGAAGAGTAGGAGTGAGAGGTTGTTTGAAGTGATTCAGTAGAATATAAAACCAAATTTATATCAGTGTTTTTCATTTTCAAATAACTGTAATAATATTTCAGTGCACATCCATAATGTTTTCAGCAGTATGAGAAAGAATGAACATAGCAGATTGATGGTGTTTATCTTGTGAAGGCCCTCTACATTCTTCATCTGGAAAACACAGCACATGAATTTTCACTCTGCCAGGCTGTTCTGACCCAACCAGGTTCCCAGAGAGCAAACACAGACAAAGGCAGCAGCCCCCACCTTTCAAAGTTTAATCACGAATGCTGTTCCTTTACAAATAAAAGGCTGCTTTCCAACAATTATCTCAGGACAAGAAAGAGCCTTGCCAAGTTGTTTGTCAAGGCTGCCAAAAACCCAAAGATAAGAACTAATTTACAAGATTCACAAACAAAGCTGTCCACCAGTTGAAATAAGAGCTTCTTTGCTGTTTGCAAAGAACACTTTTTCAAACCTGGCTTTTATCCTCTTGAGGGAGGGGCCATCACCTTGCAGCCTTACTCGTGAGTTGCCTGTGCTGCTACAATTGTTCTTTCCTCTGAGTAATCCTTCATACACATGCAGTTGGCACAGGCTCCTCTGGAATCTCCTTGTCATTGCTGCTAGCCCTCACAATCTCTGAAGGCAGCAGTCCACTCCCTGATACTCCTGGCCCCTCATCAGAGTCATCATTCTACTCAGCCATCTGCACCTGATGCTGGCTAACCACAACACAGGCTAAATGTAACTTTCTGATATTCTTTCAGTTGGGATCCCTGCTTTGATACTAATTAGAAAGAAAGGAAGCTGGAGAAGTAAAAGAAATAGTTCTAGTGTTACATTGCAGAAAAAGCAGGAGATATATTGTGGGAAACATGAAGATGGGTGACAACTTAGTTAATCTGTTTATGAAAGGACTGTTTGCACTTCAGTTTGAGATGCAGACAACACATACTCATCCCCAACAACCTGTGTCTGTGCTCAGTTGTAAAGGGACATAGGCAGTGTGGGGTTCAGCAAGTTTGCAGTGGTTCAGGAGAACTGGTTGTTAAATTACCCACCCTGCCCACTATCAGTGAGGATCCTGCACTGCAATGGAGAAATCGGCAATATACCAGCTGGTGCAAGGGAAGGAGAAGGCCGCTTTCCTTCTTTCTTCTCCCTGCTTCTTCTTCCCTCATGTCAGCTGCTCCATTTCCCATTTCTCCATTGCAGCATAGCACTCAGGATCCGTTTTGATAATGCAGAGGGTGTACTTTAACAACTGGTTCAACCAGGGTCAGTTTGGCTATTATGGAAGACTCATCCTGCATGTGCAGTAGAACTGGAGAGCAGGATGGACCACACCTCCCATGACAGCCAACCTGACTCTGGGTGAACCGGTTTTATTTGAACCGCACCACTGAGCACAGGGCAGAAAACATCCTGCAGAAAGCACAGCTCCACAACACAGTTCTTGCAGTTCTAAGCAGGTTCCACACCCATTTGCACTATTCAGCTGACCCTGAGAACACAGACAAACATCCAAGTGGCCTCAATAATTTTCTAAAAGAATGAAAATGAACAGCTGTCTGTAAGGACTATAAATCCTTCCATTCCCCACCAACCAGTCAGAGCTGAAGAAGCTTCTTGGATGAGAAGCAAAACATCTTCAAAGAAAAACAAGAAACTCCAGTTGCCTCTTGAAAAAGCACCTTTGGGACAACCATGACCTGGATGACTGAGAATCTCCATAGACATCTTAGTGTTAGCTCATTTCTAGCAGCCTAAAGTTCCATTTAGCATAGCTTTCTGATTGTAAATATACATAAGAGATACAAGACACAAAACTATGAACATTCTTCTATTGCTGTTTACCAGTATCAGCACCAAGAACTAAATTAAATGGCATAGCACAATCTGGTTAGCAATTGTATGAATGACTATTAACCAATTAATAACAGATTTGGAGACCTGATTCAATTGAAGTAGATATTGTTGATCTGGGCCGTACTCCCTACACTTGCTATTTGGATTGGGAAGATCTTACAATCCAAACGTAAAGGGCCCAAAGAAATTTAGATCTTTCTCATCTAAACAAAGCTGTCCATATAAAATTTTATTCCTATCCAGCTAATACTGTCAACTAAAGCTTTTCTTTTAATCCAGTTTGCAGGTATCTGTCCTCTCCTACCTGAACTGGTGTAATATCACACATCATGAAAAACAATGTTAGCTTCCACTTATTTCTTGTTTGTTTTTAAATGATAATTCATAGATTTATTAACTTATCAATGGCATTTTTTCTAGTGTTGCCCTGAGGTTAAGATTAAGTGGAATCTGCAGACGATTCGGATAACAAGTGGTCACTGGTATATACTAGTCATCCGTGAATTTGTTTATTGTAATTCCCTTTGAAAAATATTCTAGAGCAGCCATGTGAATATGTCCCAATGTTTCTACTGCTGTTTGATGCTTAACTGCAATGGAACCTAAAAGTAAGTGTTTCATTAGAGAAAAGAGCTCCATGATGAAAGATCAGCCTTTCTTCCTATTCCAAATATTCACTTAAGAGTATTTTCCTGTATAGGTATCTGGAGATGCTTGCGCTGTGAAGGTTTCTAATTCCTTAAAGCTTTGATTCAATTTATGATTAAACAATATCACATATATTTATATAATATAATAATATATGATATGTAATAACATGACATTAAATTATGTATGAAGTACCTTAATGATTCTATTTTAGAATGTTGGTTTTACTTTTAGGCTTTTCAGATCTAGGCATATTCAAGAAAATCACTGTTTCCCAAGAGATATAGAAATGTTAACTTTAGGGTACTAATGTATATTTAGGATACAATAGACAAGGATTTGGATTGCACAGAACCATGAAGATTCTCTCATAAAAGTCAAGTTAGCAATTCTGATGATATGATAAAAACTACTCATTTTGTGTGTGTGTGCGTGCAAGTGCGTGTGTGTCTGTGACTGTGTGTGAACTCTTGTTCAAGTCAGGGAACAATTCAATGTAATTCAAAATAAACCAATTCTATATTATGAAGTGTTCTGTGTAGAATGGTATACTCCAAACAATGCAATCTGATTGGTTAAAAAGAACAGTATTGGATTGGTTCATTCATTAGGAACCAATCCAAAAGAGCCGCTGAAAGGCAGCAAAGTCAAATAGCTGCCATTGGCTACAAGCCGGCAGGCAAGCCTGTATAAAAAGGCTGCCGCGGCTTCAGCCAAAACCGTTCCATTACTGTTGCTTGACTTAATAAAGACTTTGTTGTTGGAACCCAGTCTACCTTGCATTTTTTCGGACAGAACATGAAGATTATTGGAAGAAATCAAATTACTACTTGACTAATAGTACACATTTGGTTATGTAGATTAATTTCAAAAACTATTCATTCAAAAGATTACTGAGGACAAACATTTCTCTGATATTATTTTTCCATAAATGTTTGCTACAATTTTCTGCAATAGCCATTTCCATATTATATTTTTAAAAAATATACTTGACATTTGTGTGTGCATGTGTGTGTGTGTGTGTCCTTGCACACATGTACATGTGCAATCAAGCTCTGAAACATTTTCTTTCAGCATAACATTTTACATGGATTGTAGGCAGTTTCCTTTAGAGTTGTTAAATTACGTAGTCTGTTATTTTCTTTCTTTCTCTTCGTCTTGCTGATAGACTTAGTAGGAGATCTTTTTGGACCTGTCAGGGAACATTGCTGGAAATTTCCAGGAAAAGAATGATAGCTGAAAGAAAGCTGAAATTTGACAGGCTTCTCCAAGGTCTTGATTGCTTTTCTTATTTTATTCTCCTTTTAGTCTTCAAGATTGGAGAGCAGAAAAGGGAAATAATGAAATGTTCCTTGTGTGAATAAGAGCAGTGCCATATGAAATTGCACAAACACAGGTTATTCTCAGGAGCACAAAAATGGCAGGAAGGAGAATATGGGGAACCCTTCCATTAGCTTACCTCCCCCCTCCCAGATATACCTGAAAGGCTATTAGTAGAATAAATATGGTGGGTAAGGGAAAGGCTGAATAAGAATGCCCTCACTGCTCTTTTTTCTTGACATCTGCTGTACCAGGGACCTCTAAAAAGAGAGGAAAAAAGCAAAATGTGGTCAAAGTCTTCCCCTTGTTATATGTGTAAAGCGCCTGTCACACTGCACCAACGGATGGAAAGAGGATGTAAAATGGAGAGAAACACTTGCCATCCGTTAATTAATGCGATGCAACCGTTTTGTACTCACTGCATACGTTTTGCTTCCTCTCTATCCATCCAGCATCCGTTTATTGATGTTTCATCCGCTCAGAAAGTTTTGAGCTGCTCAAAACTTTTGAGTGGAAAATGTATCCAATTCGTCCGTTCTGCATCCGTTATGCATCCGCGATATCCGCTAGGCATCCGCTGCGCATCTGTGCAACTCGCATCCGCTCGGACGCAGGGAGGAAGCGGAACGGATGCAGAATGGATGCCTAGCGGATGCAGCACGAAAAAAAGGATTTAAATCAGAAAAAACGTTCGCAGAGGGGACCTATCTCGGATATTAAGGATGTCTAGAGGATGCCTAGAGGATGCCTAGAGGATGCAAAGGGACACCTATACTGCCTATAAAAAGGGGGAGCAACTCGTTTGGATCTCACTTTCAGAACAGCAGCCCTGTGGTGCGGACCTCTGCAGCCTTCAACTGACTCTTCCTCTTCCACAGCATCCAGTCATGTCCACCGTGGATCGTAACAAAGTCCTTTTGGTAGCCACCATCCTTCTGCAACAGTGCAAAGCCATCTACAGGCTCTGTGAACTCTACTATGGGAAGAAAAAGAGGCGGCCAAGAAGCGTCTGGGTACGAAGATGGTTCAACAGAAGAGCAGAGGATGGACTGTACAACAAGCTGATGGTGGAGCTCAGGAACGAAGACACTCGGGCATTCCAGAACTTCATGAGGATGCCTCCAGCCATGTTTGACGAAGTTGTGCAGCGCCTGACATCCAGGTTGACCAAGGCAAACACCAACTTCCGGCCCAGCCTGGAACCTGGGCTCAAGGTGGCACTCACTCTGCGCCACCTGGCCTCAGGGACCACCTACATGAGCATGCAGTACGTCTGGAAGGTGCCACACAACACCATCAGCATTGTGGTCAGAGAAGTGGTGCAGGCCATCATCGAAGAATACAAGGAGGAGCTCCTCCAGTGCCCCTCCACTGAAGAAGGATGGAAGAAAGTTGCAGAGCAGTGGAATCAGAGGTGGAACGTGACCCACACCATTGGAGCCATCGATGGCAAGCACGTGGCCTGCAAAGCACCAGCCAACTCAGGGTCCTCTTATCACAACTATAAGGGCTTCTTCAGCATCATCCTTTTCGCCATGGTCAATGCTGACTACAAGTTCATGTACATCGATGCTTCAGGCAACGGCTCATCTTCAGATGCCCAGGTATACAACACAAGTGACGTCAAGGAGGGGCTGGAACGCAACCTCATCGTGGGCTTTCCAGATCCAGAACCCCTGCCCAACAACATGCAAGATGTGCCCTACTTCATCGTGGGGGATGACACCTTCTCCCTCACAACCTACCTCATGAAGCCCTACACCACCAAATACCTCACCCATGAAGAGAGGATCTTCAACTACAGGCTGTCCAGGGCAAGGCGGGTGGTGGAGAATGCCTTTGGCATCCTGGCCAACAGGTTCCAGGTACTTCTCACCACCATGCTGCATCACCCAGAGACCGTGAGGAACATTGTGGAAGCTTGCTGCATCCTGCACAATCTCATGCGCACCCGCTAACCAGTCTTGCAGAACAGGCTCGTGGACCTCCAACAAGGCAATGGGGACATGGAGCCTGGGGAATGGAGGCAAGGGCGAAACCTGATAGACACTGAGGATGTGCAAGGCCACAACAGAGCCTCATGTGAAGGGAAGAAGCAGTGCAACCTCCTGAAACACTGGTACAACTCCCCAGCTGGAGCAGTGGAGTGGCAAGACAGGATGATAGATGATTAGTGGATGCTTCCTTGAGGCTGTCTCATCACATGGATGAGATTGGGCCCTGTATGTTGGGTGGGCCTACAATGAACAGGGCATTTAATAAAGAGTTGTGTTTATGTTGACATGTGTGGATGATTGATTACATTGTTATTGACAATAAAGGGCCATAGGTGTGGCACCTGGGAGGGTGGACCATACAGTCCCACTATGCTTGCACTGGAGGTTTATCTATCCCACAGCTATTACCCATTCCAAAGGTATCCCTGCCCATTCCACAGCTATCTCAACCCATCCCACTGCTATCTTAACCCATCCCACAAGCATGCAAAGGCTTAAATCATTTCTAAAAATTTCCAGCAAGGCTTTATTAAAAAAAAGAAATGAAGCAAGTGTGTAAATCAAAAATAGACTTTATTAACAACAAGCTATAAAACAAAAATGAGTCTCTGGCACTCCTCTTGGTCGCTCAGTCTCAGGGGTGAAGGGTGCAGGTGCTTTGGAGGTGGCTGGTGCTGGAGTGCTTGTCATCAGCTCCTCCAGAAGCAGAAGCAGCAGAAGCGCCAGCCCCAGAAGAGTGAGCCCGTGCTGCAGAAGCCCCAGCAAAACCAGAGTGAGGGCCAGGGGCGGGATGGTAGCCCTTTTCCTCTTGCAAGGGCTGGCAGCAGATGGCTGAGGCTTGCTGTGCTTCCACATGGTTGTGGGGTTGCTGGCTGGCAGGGAGGCTGGCAGGAACCAAGGCTGGCAGGAAGGCTGGCAGGGAGGCTGGCAGGGAGGCAGGCACCAAGGCTGGCAGGGAGGCAGGCAGCAAGGCTGGCAGGAAGGCTGGCAGGCAGGCAGGCACCAAGGCTGGCTGGCAGACATGAACCAAGGCTGGCAGGAAGGCAGGCAGCAAGACTGCCAGGCAGAGTGGCTGGCAGCAAGGCTGGCAGGCAGGCAGACAGCAAGGCTGGCAGAGAGGCTGGCAGCAAGGCTGGCAGGCAGGCAGACAGCAAGGCTTGCAGGTAGGCTGGCAGCAAGGCTGGTAGGGAGGCTTGCAGGCAGGCATGCAGGCAGGGCAGGCAAGGCTGTCAATCCGTCCGGCAGCAGGTCTTTCCTCTGAATGGTGACCTGCTTCCCTTATATCCACGGGGCTGACACAATGCATCCTCCCCACATGCGCAATTAATGCTAGGCATCCGTTAGGCTTCCGCTGTGCATCCGCTCGGCTTCCGCTCTGCATCCACTTCATCCGCTCGGCGTCCGCTCTGCATCCGCTGTATCCATTCCACGTCCGCTTTGCTGAGGTCCCCCAGAAGCCTAGCGGATATGCCATCCGCTCTCATCCGCTTCCATCCACTGGGCTTCCATTCCGCATCCGCTTTCCATCCGCTCTGCGTCCTCCCCACGTCTGTTCCTTTCCGTGTTATCCACTCCGGTTATGCAAATTTTCACCCCTACTGAGACCGGATAACAACGGATGGATCATTTTTCTCGTCCATTGTGTACTTTTTACTCACGTTTTGCATCCGTTGGGCAGTGTGACTGGGCCTCAAAGAAGGGCAGAGTTTCATTTATATTACTATTTTTAATTGTTTTTTCTGATTATTTTATTTTATTTTATTTTATTTTTGGTAATACAATTACATAGCTTGTTGGTGATTGTTTTTATTTTCGTTGACATGTTTTTTGCATGATTTCTCTAAATTTCTTTTTTTTAATTGCCACAAAATTTTATATTAACAAAACAAACAAAAGGTAGGCAGAGCTTCAGTTGTATACTTATAGCTGCCAACTTGACTGTTTGCCCAAGTGGAACACCTCCCTAACCCATTTGATAATTAACAAGGTAAGGTTAAAAATCATGCTGAAGTAATTTTCCTAAAGGTGCTTTTTAAAGAGGCAACTGGACTTTCTGGTTCTTCTTCGAAGATGTTTCGCTTCTAATCAAGAGGCTTCTTCATCTCTGATCAAATGGTGGGGAAGGATTTATACCAAAGGTGGTATTCAGCAGGTTCTGACCAGTTCTGGAGAACTGGTAGTGGAAATTTTGAGTAGTTTGGAGAACCAGCAAATACCATCTCTGACTGGATCCTTCCCCTGCCACGCCCACCAAGCCATGCCCACAAAACCGGTAGTAAAAAAAATTGAATTCCACCACTGATTGATACTCCTTGCAGACAACTGGTCATTTGCATTCTTTTAAAGAGTCATTAAGGTCACCTGGAGGTTCCTCTGTGTCATCAGGGTCATTTGAGTGGTGTAAATGGGGGTAGAGCCTTCTTGGAACTTTTGAAAGGACTGTGTTGTAGATTGGAGATAGATGCTGTTGTATCCCATTCCCTCCGTTAAGAGATGGCTGTTCAGTTTTGACATAGTTGACCCCTCTTTCAAACCAGTTTTGTTAACCACTCCCTAAAGGAATACAAATGATCAGATGTCTGCAAGGAGTACAAATCCTTCCATTCCACATAATCCAGTCAGACCTGAAGAAGTTTCTTGGATGAGAAGCAAAATGTCTTCAAAGACAAACAAGAAAGTCCAGTTGCTTCTTGAAAAAGCAACCATGGGCAACCATGACCTGGATGACTGAGAATCTCCAAAAATATTTGTTGAAGCAATTGTTTCAGTGTTCATCAGTTCTTCTAGAAATGTCAGTCGGAAGATTCCAGGTCAACTGGTAAAAGATACTGGACTTTCGTAATTCACTGAAGATGTCCCTTTGCATCCTCTAGGCATCCTCTAGGCATCCTCTAGACATCCTTAATATCCGAGATAGGTCCCCTCTGCGAATGTTTTTCCCCGCTTTAAACGCTTTGTTTCCACTAGGCATCCGTTCTGCATCTGTTCTGCATCCTTTCTGCATCCGTTCCACTTCCTCCCTGCGTCCGTTTACCGCTGGAGCAGATGGAGTTGCGCGGATGCGGAATGGATGCCTAGCGGATATAGCGGATGCGTAACGGATGCGTAGCAGATGCGTAGCGGATGCAGAACGGACGAACTGGATACATTTTCCGCACAAAAGTTTTAGGCAGCCCAAAACTTTCGGAGCGGATGAAACATCAATTAACGGGTGCTGGACGGATAGAGAGGAAGCCAAATGGAGGCAGTGAGTACATCGCGTTTTCGAACGGATGGCAAGGTTTTTTGTCCATTTTACATCCTCTTTGCATCCGTTGGTTCAGTGTGACATGGGCTTAAGGAGAAACTTTCTGACAGTGAGAACAATTAACCAGTGGACCTGCTTGTTATAGGGTTCCCCCAAAAGTTCCTTCTAAGAGTTATTCTGACATCTTTCCCAGGACCTCTACTCAGAGTTTGGCATCCTCAGTTTTCCTGCCTGAGCAGAGGCTTGGACTAGAAGACCTCCAAACTCCCTTTCAACTCTGTTAAGCACACATGTATTTATGCTCTGGACTACAAATATTGAATGCATGTAAACCCTGAAAAATATGTGGTAGCCCTGGGCAAAAGAAAGGCAGTAAAATCATTCCAGTTGTAGGGACAGTGTAAAATATTAACACATGATAAATAATGGAACAATTAAAAATAATAACACAGAGTTTTCTCTGTCTCTCTCTCTCTCCCTTCCTATTTCTTTTCCTTTCTTTCTCTTTCTTTTTCTCTTTCTGTCTTTCTCTCCCTTCTTTTCTTTTTCTCTCTCTCACACACACACCCCACATTCTCTCTCTCCCTATTTCTTTTTCTTTCTTTCTTTCTCTTTCTTCCTCTTTCTTTCTCTCCCTTCCTTTCTTTCTTTCTTTCTTTCTTTCTTTCTTTCTTTCTTTCTTTCTTTCTTTCTTTCTTT
>BLBF01000010.1:39728470-39768195 GCA_015471245.1 Laticauda colubrina | reverse complement strand
TTTCTTTCTTTCTTTCTTTCTTTCTTTCTTTCTTTCTTTCTTTCTTTTCTTCTCTCTGTCTCTCTCTCTCTCTCTCTCACACACACACACGCACACACCCCTGTCAGCCTTCATTCCTTCTCACTCCAGGCACCTTACTCACAAGGGGGAGTGAATCCAGCATTAGAGAAGTTCTGCAGCTAAACAGACTTGCATTTGAAGCTCCTGCAAACTTCCCCATGGCTGGATTCCCGCCCCTCTCCCCCAGCATTCTTTTCCTCTCGCTCCAGGCACTTTACTCACAAGGGGAAGCAATACTTCTAGAGTCTATGAAGAATCCAGCCTTGGAACAGTTTTGCAGGTTAACGGACCACTGCTCCGCCCACAGTCATGTGCTTTCAAAGTGGCTGCTTGAAAATGAATGGTTAGGGTGGGGAAGCAGTCCTCCTTTAAACTGGGCCAGTGAGCATTGAGTGGGCGGGGCAAGAGAGTGAGCAGAAACTGGGCGACCGGGTTGGGGGCGTGGCCAGCTAGATGTTGCTACCGGTTCGGCGACCCACGCCAAATTCTTGCTACCAGTTCACCTGAGTAGGTTTGAACTGGCTGAACAGCACCTCTGAGTTAATTTCTTTATCATGTTTTGTCTGAAGTAAAGGCTTTATTTTTAAATAAAATTCTTTGATTGATAGAATTCTTTGATTGCCTGGTGACTACATGGCTCATGCAGTTTTCTTGAAAATAATTTGGATTTCTTTTTAGATGGCAACCATCACATCGCATAGTGTTTGAATTTGGACAGGGATGGCTGAAGTTTAATTTACTCGTAGGTTTGTTTCAAAAAATCCATCCCACATATCTGTCCAGATCGAGGCACTGTGCAGTCTTATAAAAAGAAAATTAAAACAAAGATGGAGTGGCTATATTTTTGGATTTAAACCTTTAAACTGTTTTTGTCTCCAAACAAAGCTGTCCTTTTTTTTTAGTGTGAGCATCCAAGTCCTTTGTGGATTTAGCTCAGTTTTAAAATTGATTTACGGTTCATTTCATTGCTTATCAATATTACTTAGGTGCTTTCCTCAACTCTGGAGCCCAATCCAAGTATCCAGGATTGCAAGCTCCAATTTCTTTTACTGACCCACCCTACCAATTAGTTTTTCGAGAGATATGTATTTGCCATATACACTCAGAGACAAAGCCTGAAACCAAAGCCATATTTCACTGTAATGTAACATAACTGTACTGTAGCTTCGTCATCTTTCTTCATTTGCAAGGGCTGCTTCCTAAGTATGCTTTTTTATTGTTGTAGAGGTAATGGAATAGATTAAGGCTGAACAGACAACAACAAGAGGGAAGGGAAATGCATTCTACAAGCAGCATCCATTCTAACAGATCTAATTTTTTAGATGAACAACATTGATGCAATACCCTCATCAAAAGTATAACGAATGGTTGCAGGAACTGGGCTTGGCTAGTCTAGTAATGAGAAGGACCCGGGAAGACATGATAGAGGTCTTCCAATATTTCAGGGGCTACCACAGGGAGGAACAGGTCAAGCTATTTTCTAAAGTGCCTATAGGCCAGACAAGGAATAAATGGATGGAAACTGAACAAGGAGAGATTTAACCTGGAAATAAGGAGAAACTTTCTGTCAGTGAGAACAATCAACCAATGGAACAGCTTGCCCTCGGAAGTTGTGGGAGCGCCATCACTTGAGACTTTCAAGAAGGGATTGGACTGCCATTTGTCAGAAATAGTGTAGGGTCTCCTGCTTGGGTGGGGGGCTGGACTAGATGACCTACAAGGTACCTTCCAACTCTGATTATCTGTTATCTGTAAAATTATTTCTTCCTGACACTGGCAATAGTTGAGAATAAATTTAGGATTGCTAACTGCGGTATCTGCTATCCCGCATTAGATGGGCGTCTCATGATAGGGAGCGAAGGAGAAAGAAACGACAGGAGACGAAGTTCCTCGGGATGAGTGCGCCCCGAATGTCCGGGTACACGCTCTTTTATTATGCTCATTCAAAAGGGGGTGATTGTTTATTCAGAACCTAGGTTAAGCCTAGGTCAGACGGAATATACAGATTTAACAATGGCTCAAACAAAAGCAAGATATCAGGACAGACAGGATGGCAAGATTTATATTTGATCAGGATATTACTTCTTCACAAAGCTGCATGCCAGACAATGTAATCCCAAGTGAATAAACCATTTCTGCAAATGTTTGACTCCTTGTCTCTGTACGTGCCCTGTAAAAGGTCACTGAGAAGACAGAAGCTTAATGATTACATGTGAATGATACAATGGTGCAATGTCTGAATGATACATAGTTGCATTGATACACAGTTGCAAACACATAAATGATACATAGTTACAACAGCTAACTAAACACTGAATAGACATTTGAGGAGTGAGTTCCTTTGTTGGTCCAGCAGTTATTTGATGTCATTGATCTAATATGAAATCTCCTATCCACTTGTTGGGCTCTTACTTTCCCATATAATGGTTTGCTAAAAATACTTGACTGAATATAGAACTAATGTTTTAACATGAAATGCCCTCTTCCATAATGCCCTATGGATACATTAGAAAAGTCTTCTCCCTTTTTCTTGACAGTTTTTTTCAAATATATAAAAGGAATCTGTAGTCCTTATGACCTCTAAAATAAGACAAGAGCGGTTTGAAACATTATGCTAGGAAAATGTCTAGGGAAAAACCTCTCCTCCAATACACGACCTGCTAAAAACTTACACCAGAAATCCTAGGAGACAAAATTGTGCAGTATCCAGTGAGAAAACAGTTTCCTTTTGGCAGAATGACATAGTGTCACAGTAAACAGTTTTATTTGACAGTAAAGCAAACTAAAAACTTGAGAGTCAAATTCTCTGTATGAATCAGAAAGCTACTGTCCAATAGATCAAGAATGTTTCTTGCAACATTTAATTTTTTAAAAAAATAACAATTTGTTCTCCCCACTCCAACCTATGCCAAATCTACAGTAGGGGTCACAGTTATCTGTAAAAGTTCAACATCTTTTTGTCTACACCAAGGTAAGGTTTTAAAATACACAACTATCCTCTGACTTCACAGTTAAATTTATTTCAGTGGCATACTAGATGCTAAGGATTTGTGAGACAAGCCCAGGGCTACCACCACCCACTCCTAAACATATTCTTCTCTCTTTAAACTCTTCCTTCCCTTAAATTGAATCTAATGAAAAAAGACAAAAAGAGAGAGAAGACAATGAAGAACACTTTTAAATAATATCCCTCCTTACCTCTTCTTCATCAATTTATCATTCTGATGAGCAATGTTAAAAATGAACTAAAAAAATCCTGCAAATTTATGTGATACTTGGAGCTTGTTTTTAACCTGTACCAATTTTCCAAGCCTGCTTCTGGATAATTCCCATGCCATTCCCAATTCCTTATACAGAAATAATATCAACCTGTTTTCTTGGACATAATAGAATTGAACATTTTACAAACAATAGCTAAACCTAGTCTTGATATTTTTCTTCTGTGTTCTTATAATAAATAAACAGCACCAATCACCGCTGCTGGGAATTTGAGTATTTACAGTCCCAATATCTTTTGAGGGAGAATGGAGAATATCTTTTGAGGGAGAATAGGAGACTGCTGCTCACAGAAGCCATATACAGCCTTAACGAATTACAACACAAGAGCTGTATCTCAAAGATGGGTCTTCTTGCAGATGGGGCTTCTTGCAAGATGGAGCTGTATCTCAAATATGGGGCTCTATGTTTATCGTCAGAATAACAAAAGCAGCGTTGTATCACGATGTATCACGATGCTGCAAACTCTTCACAAGTCACATTCAAAGGTAACAGGGCTTGCCATACAATAGCATAATGTTGCTTTCATCATTTGGTTCCCCACATCCCCACCCCACCAGTGTTGATAATACATCAGTGGCTCCCTTATGGATCCTACTGTTTCTGGGCTGATAAAAAATCCATAACTCAGATGAGGTGAAGTTACCTTCTATATAAAGATTGCAAAGTTTGATTTCATAGTCCTTGTTGCAATGAAATCTGGACATTTATTTTATTGTGTATCTTTCACACAGTTTATACTAATGTCACAAAATAAATTGATATCATTTGGGTAATGACATCATCAAGAATTATAGAAAGTCTTGTAAAATATAAATAAAATTATAGAAATTCTATAATAAAAATATTTTATTATATTTTATAGACTTATATTATTATATTGTCAAGTAATATCAATATGACCAATTGTATGGACAAATAGTTTAATGTGTTTCTTAAATGTGTTTAAGAAATGTGTTTCTTATTTTAAATACAATAGTATGCTTGATTTCTTTCTTGAAAGGAATCCAACTTCCACATCTATCCTTTCTCTATATATTTATTTGATTTGATATCATTATTCAGCTTCTCCTAAGTGAAATAATCACCAACTTAAGAGTAAAATCAAACTTTGAACAAAGATGATATGGAGATGAAAGAATATCTTACAACCAAATATTCTGCACCATTGAGAAACAGATAGCAAAAGACAGGATGATAGATGCTTAATGGATGCTTCCTTCAGCCTGTCTCATCACACGGATGAGATTGGGCCATGTATGTTTGGTTGGGCTACAATGAACAGGGCGTTTAATAAAGAGTTGTGTTTATGTTGACATGTGTGGATGATTGATTATATCGTTATTGATAATAAAGGGCCATAGGTGTGGCACCTGGGAGGGTGGACCATACAGTCCCACTATGCTTGCACTGGAGGTTTATCTATCCCACAGCTATTACCCATCCCAAAGGTATCCCTGCCCATCCCACAGCTATCTTAACCCATCCCACAAGCATGCAAAGGCTTAAACCATTTCTAAAAGTTTCCAGCAAGACTTTATTAAAAAAAAGAAATGAAGCAAGTGTGTGAATCAAAAATAGACTTTATTAACAACAAGCTATAAAACAAAAATGAGTCTCTGGCACTCCTCTTGGTCGCTCAGTCTCAGGGGTGAAGGGTGCAGGTGCTGTGGAGGTGGCTGGTGCTGGAGTGCTTGTCATCAGCTCCTCCAGAAGCAGAAGCAGCAGAAGCGACAGCCCCAGAAGAGCGAGCCCGTGCTGCAGAAGCCCCAGCAGAACCAGAGTGAGGGCCAGGGAGCGGGATGGTAGCCCTGTCCCTCTTGCCAGGGCTGGCAGCAGATGGCTGAGGCTTGCTGTGCTTCCGCATGGTTGTGGGGTTGCTGGCTGGTAGGGAGGCTGGCAGGAACCAAGGCTGGCAGGAAGGCTGGCAGGCAGGCAGGCACCAAGGCTGGCAGGAAGGCTGGCAGGCAGCAAGGCTGGCAGGGAGGCTGGCAGCAAGGCTGGCAGCAAGGCTGGTAGCAAGGCTGGCAGCAAGGCTGGTAGCAAGGCTGGCAGCAAGGCTGGCAGGCAGACATCCAGGCAGGGCAGGCAAGGCAGTTGATGTGTCCGGCAGCAGGTCTTTCCTCTGAATGGCGACCTGCTTCCGAGCTGCTTCCGTTATATCCACGGGGCTGACGCAATGCATCCTCCCCGCATGCGCAATTAACGCCAGGCATCCATTAGGCTTCCGCTGTGCATCCGCTGTGCATCCACTGTGCATCCGCTTCATCCGTTCGGCGTCCGCTCTGCATCCGCTCTTTCTGTTCCGCGTCTGCTTCGCTGAGGCCCCCCGGAAGCCCTGCGGATGTGCCATCCACTCCCATCCGCTCCCATCCACTGGGCTTCCGTTCCGCATCCGCCCTGCGTCCTCTTCGCCTCCGTGTTATCCGCTCCGGTTATGAAATTTTTGCCCCTTTTGAGAGCGGATAACAATGGATGGAACATTTTGCTCGTCCGCTGTGTCCTTTTTGCATCCATTGGCCAGTGTGACATGGGCTTTAGTTTTAGGTTGCTTCTCTCTTTGTTCACTTTCCATCCATTCCTTCTTGTTTGCCTCCTGGTGCTTTGGAAAATACATTCCCCCCCCCTTTCTTTGTGGCAGCCCCTTAAAAGCCTGTTGCCTGTATCACATTCTTGAGTAAAGCATGTGAGCCATGTTTTCCCTATACCTAGCCCACTGGAAAGGCAATCTCCACTTGTGTTTTTCTGCCACATGTCAATAATATTATTATTCTTTAAAAAACATATCAAAGAAAACGATGTTTTTTAAAGAATAGTAATATTATTGACATGTGGCAGATTTAAAAAATAAAGGAATAAAAACTAACAAGAACTAATAATTAAGAAAAAACATAGATGAGAAAAAAAGTAAAGAATGAAAAAATAAACAAGGTCAAAAGTGCGGAAAAGAAAAGAAATGCAAAGGAATGACTTCCAACTTTCTTTTACAATCGATAAATATATACCTATATTTAAGTATAGGCATAAATTTACATTAAACTCTTACACTAAGTTACAACATAACTTTATTTTTTATTATCTACTATTATTTCTAATCATCAAATCATATATAATAATTTCATTTATTGTTTGTTTTATTTCCTGCCTAAGAACACACACTACCTCTGGCTATTGTGCTTCCTTGCAGGAATGTTTTTCCTCTTCAGATCCCTGGCAGCTGTGACTATTTTCTTTTACAAATTCATTATTGGCAAGCTGAGAAGCTGGCTGTTTTATGAACAAGTTCTCTGATAGACCACTAAGAGACTTCACTCCATTCTCCTCCCAGAATTCCCAGGACAAGCCTGTGATAAATATGGTCCAGCTAAGCATCAGTGCATCAAAGTATAGGAAGGGGTGCTATCCAGAAATAAATTTCTTAAACCAGCTTCATTTCCAAGGAAGTAAGTAAATTAAGTAAACCAGTAAATAAATTACATAAATCAAGGCCACAATATAAAAAAAGTTCATAATCATGTCCCTAGTATTAAATTAATGTCTCTAGAATTAACTTTGACCTTTCAAATGGATTAAAAAATGGGGGAAATGTTCTTTTTTCCTAATCTTCCACCATTGAAGAATGCCACTGAGGTGCAGCCTACTGTGCAGAAGAGATGCTTCTGATAAATTTGAAGATATTATTGATAAAGTTATTAGGGGGATTCTGCTATCAATTTGTCTGTGAATGTATTAATACGGTGAACCATCCATCGAACCTAAACTCATAAATCTCTGTATTAATTTAGAGATATTTAAATATAGAAAATCCTGACATTAGCAGCCTTTTTTTAAAAGAAAATGTTTTCAATAAGAGTTGGAATCTATAGAATCTCAAATTTGGAGACCAAACCATGCTGAAAAGCTTCATTTGGTCTTGATTCATTGTATTTCATGCATGTTTATTTGTTTTTTAGACCACATCAGTTTAATTCAATGGATAAAATGTATTTCTGTTAGTTGAATCTGATCAAATTTCATATCACAGCTGCTAATATCACCCTCATATTTAGAGAAGATTCATCACTTGTCTTAAAGCTGTGAAAAATGCCTACACATGGTGATATAATAATAGATGAATCCTGAGACAAAAAAAGAAAATTCTCAAACCTTATAATTTCCTGAAGAGGGCAGTGGTATCCAGAGTGACAAAGCCTCATCACTTTCAACAAAGCCCTGTTTATTTGGCATTAAATCTTCCTTATATGAACAATGTGAACATTTTCCTTTCCTGTCTAAGAAAAGTTTTATGCAATTACAGTTTAGAAATTGGCATTCTTGTACATTAATTTCTGAAAAGAACTAAACTCTGTCCACTGATGCATCACAGGCTTTTAAATTAACTACAAAGCTCAGTTTAAGAGAATTGGAATAACATGGCTTTCTGTTCCTTTATTTTTTAAAGAAATTTTGCTTTTTGCTTAATCACAAAATATCAAATGATTAGTAACTAGAATTACACTGATCTCCCCAGCATTTCAAATTGAATAATGAAATTCTTTAATGCTTTAGGGAGCAACATCAATTGAAAACAAACACACATTGAAAACTAAGCAGTTGCTGCCATAAAATTTGAGCCATTTCACACAAATGTTATTACTTATTTTAATTTTGAGGATTACCCTTGAAGTTTCATATCTTCTAATGTTGTCTTTCTTCAGTTTAAGCTGATTACCAATTTAACCTTTTAAAAAAATATGAAAGTTATTTCATAATTTATGTTTCTCTTCTTCTTCCTTGAAAATTTCTCTGAGGACTTGCTTACAATTTATAGTTTTTGAATAGATCAATGCATTACATAGCAAGGGCATTTTTGACTCTAAATATTTTCCTGTTTATATTTCTCATTCCATCTGTTCACAGTGTGCACATATTCATATGTGAGAGCCAGGGAAATTCCATGAAGAAAAAAAAAGTTGTGGCATTCACATTATGTTCATACTAATGTGGCAGTTGGTAGAGTCAATTGAATTTTTGTTATTCCCAAATGTCCTTGTGAAGCAATTGCTCATAAACTAAAACATTCCAGAGCATGGCAGAGTTCCTCTGCCACAAATGAGTTTTACATGTTTGTTTTTCCTTTGAAATTATCTAGCCTTCCATTTTAAGCGAAGGCCACGATGAGTAATAATTTCATACATGCACATTGAGTTTAAATATAAATGTACAATATATAAAAATGCAAGTAGTGCATGTAATGATTTTATTTGCCCTTTACATGACATTGTAAATTGTGTTAGTTGTCTAGATGGCTGTTGTATTGCAGAGTAAATTACAGTTGCAATTGTTCTGTAACATCTATCACTGTTACATGATTTTGCACCATTACAATGATGATGTGTTGTTTTGGTCAATAAATTCCCACCCCATAATTTTTGTACATGTTTATAGTTTACATTGACTTTTGGACTTTATTGACTTTTATAAGCATTCTTGTAATAAAACAAGGTATTTCTTAATAAAGTGTGTTATTTTATTTTTACCTAAGAATGATTAATATACCTAGTTTTTATTTTTATAGCTAAATCCAGATCCTGACAAATTATTATCCACCAAGGCCTAAAGTTAGCAACTGAAAAATTAAATATTGCAAATTAAAAACAGGAAAAAATAAACATTTTGTCTACTGCTGACAAAAGATACAAAACTCCTATATGTTCGTATGAATATCCTAGTCCTGTAACTTCTAAATGTGAAAGATTTCCCTTGTGAGCATGAATAAAATTATGATGAAATCCATCCTCTGGAAAACATGCCAAATAAAATTAGTGTAGACAAAAGGAAATAACCAAAGTTCACCACCAACTACTGGGCAGTCAGAGTGGAGTTAAAGTAGCAGTGCCAGAGGTTCTAAAGTTGCCATCAATCTTTGCAGAGCTAACCTTTTGCTACCTTGGAACTATCTATTCCAATAAACGATAGAAAGTAATGGGTTCCATTAAAATGTTGTTTCTTCTCACAAGAGGACACATTGACAATCCCCTGTATAGAACAGAGTTAGCAACTCTGTAGGCAATAGTCTGCGCGAAGCAAGAAAATCACTCTCCACAGTTAGGAAAATCGCTTGCAATGATTTCTAATAAATGATTTGCCATGTTTTGAATTTTTTTTTTACTAATATGAACTTAGAATTTTTTTAAAAGGAAAAACCTAGGGTATTTTTAGTTAACATTTTCATTGCTTATCTTTTGCAACATCTATTTTTCCTACATAGCCTGTAATTTGTTTCAGTGTTTTAAAGGGCGAGTGTTTATGTAACAAGTGTAAATGTTTATGCATGTTTATCTTCTTGATTTGATGTCTTGATCATAAAGCCATATTTTAATAGTATTACTAAATATTGTTTACAAGTATCTAATAGTATTATTTTGAGATGTGCAGATAAATTTATTTTAATTTGGGAGGGGTCGGGAAAGTCTGTCTGACTGTTTGTCTTTCTTTTTTTTTCTTTTTCCTTCACAGGTCAGGTTGCAGAAAAACTGGTACATGTTAAAATAAGTGCTTGGCTGAAATTACTTCAGTAAGCTGATTACATTTTCAAAAGTTTAAGCCAGACTGGTAAGACAAAAAATGAAAAGGAAGGGGGAAAATCTTGGAAGCCTTTAAAATCATCTTTCTGAAAACTCCATGAAACATTTTTGACTGGTTGATTCCTTAATATACTGCAACCTTCCCTGACTTGTTTTTTTTTCCCCTCGACATACTAGAAAGAGAATTTTATATAATATAACTTCCATCTTCTTCAGTCCAAATGTTTTATGGTCAATATTTGGAGCACATACATTCAGAACTGCTGTCCTAGCTGGCTATATTTCCTAGCTGAAAATAATCTAGCCCTTTATTTATGTGAAGCTTGCCTTCAAATTTGCAGCTTTTGATTAATGCAATACCAAACTCAATTGACAACCATGATCACTATGAAATTATTTTAACTGATGTACAATATTAGTACAGAATGCAGAGAAATAGCCCTGTATTTTTTCTAGCAGTTCTCATTCAGTCTGAAGAAAGATAATGTGATTTAAATGTCTTTCAAAGTGAAAGACAATATGTTGCATATAGGCAGAGCATGGACAAAGGAGTGGATGGATGCCTAGATTTCTAGTAGATAATGATCTCTTCAGCCTTCTGCTGCTTCCCTGGATTCTGATGTTTCAGGTCCATTTCAGTGGATGACATCATGAATCACGATGTCTCTTTTGGCTAGTGTGTTTTTTTTTTGTAATTGTGAGTACCTTTAAAATTATGGAAATGTACAGAAAATAGTATATTCAGAACAATACATGAGTCATTCAGAAAAAGAGTTCTTAATAATAAACAGGGAAAATAATATATTGTCAATCAGATTTGAAAGCTCCTCAGATGAACAGTACAACCTCTAAAATGACCGAATAAATGATGGATAATAAATAAACTGTAGAAGGTTATGTTTTGTTTTGGTTCTTCAAAGTTAAATTAACTGTATACAGAGGCATAGACGACTCCATCCTCTTTCCTTGGCAAAGATTTGCAGATGGGTCTATGGAGATTCTCAGTCATCCAGGTCATGGTTGTTCCAAAGGTGTTTTTTCAAGAAGCAATGGGCTTTCTGGTTTTTCTTTGAAGACATTTCTCTTCTCATCTAAGAAGCTTCTTCAGCTCTTCAAAGAAAAACCAGAAAGTCCAGTGCCACTTGAAAAAACACCTTTGGGACATCTGCATATGTGGTTTGCCACTGCCTTATTAGGGCTGAGAGAGGACTGGCTTCTTGACTAAGACAGAACGAGAACTCATAGTCTTCTGGATTCTAACTCGGTGCTTTTAACATTGCCAAATTGTCTCACAAGTATTAAATGTAAAGTGATGACGAAAAAAGTAAATATCCTTGTAACATAAGTTATTTTTATAAATACAAAGTGGGACTGCTATTTTCTGCTAATTTCACAACTTTGGTATGTAACTGAAATCACAAAGGGCTTATCCTCAATAATGTGGCTTGTTTCATTGTAGTTATATTAGCTTGGGTGCTGCGATGTTTCCCGCTGAAATCCAAACTGTAAAATTTATTTAGTCAATAAATACGAGGAAACTCTACAAGGTTTTCCCTTAGGTTTAAAAAACAAGAAACATTTCTATATTTAGGATGAAACTTAAATAAAACAAGGAAATAAAATTCACCCCATCTGTATTTTTTTTTTGTAAAATGAAAAAAAGAGCAAATATTTACTAGTGCATGATCAAAAGTCAATTTAAAACCACACAAATTTTTCTGAATTCAGAAAAAATGGCATGCATTTTGTCTTCCATTTCTCCTTAGGCTAAACAATGGAATGTATTAAAAATAATACAATCAAAGAGGACTTTTTTTTCAAAAAGTTTCCATCTGCTAAGATGAAATCACTCCAGCTTTGAACAGATAATGGCTTTATCAAGCCCATTCTTTGAACTGGGATATTCTTAAATCTGCTTACAAACCTGAGAGATTGCTGCCCCCAAAAGTAGCTATCTTGGAAAATGTATTGGGATCTAATGTTCCTTCTTGTGTGCTTCTTGTCAGTATGGAAGATGATTGTGTTTTAATTACATGTTACTATTAACACCTAATAGTTTTAATGTATAATCCATTTTCTTGTTGCTTCATTTTTTTTTTTTTCTGCTGGTGCATATACAGCAGGGGTGGGATTCAAATTTTTTAACAACTGGTTCTGTGGGCGTGGCTTGGTGGTCATGTGACTGGGTGGACGTGGCTTGGTGCTCATGTTGTTGGCTGGTCGTGGCCAACTCAATATCACTTACATCGAGGCATGCATCTCCTTGCCTGGCCTCTCATGACTCTGGGGATGCTGCAACAGTCATAAGTGTGAAAAATGGTCATAAGTCACTTTTTTCAGTGCCATTGTAGCTTTGAATGGTCACTCTGCACAAGCAAAGTACCAGCAAAGGAGGGAAAAAACCTCCAGAGAAGTTCCTGAGACAGGAAGTCTAGTCCTGCCAAGACTGTAATAAGGGTTAATGGAGAGGCAGTTTCTATAAGCAACACCAGAATGTTTCCTTCCTGCCTTCCTTACTGGATTAGGCCAGTAATTTCTTCTAACAACTGGTTCTCCGAACTGCTTAGAATGTTAACAACCGGTTCTAGTGAACAGGTGCGAACTTGTAGAATCCCACCCCTGATATACAGTATGTTATTTGTTCTTGTTAGATTTGTTGTTTTTGTTATGACAGTACTTTAATTGCCATTTTATTTGTAATGAAATTTTTTGAAGACTTTATTCATGCCAAATTGGCTCAATTCTATACAGTGTAATGCCAGGAATAAATTATTGTGTTTCAATTGAATGTCAACATGAAGTGTGTGGGAAACTGGTAATTCCCAGGATACTACACAATAACAGGCATCAGGATATACCCACTAAGGCTATTCAGTGCTTCAGATTTGATTTAGAAAAACTGCTCATCAATATACAGGGACATGAATGAAGCACTAATCTGTGATTCATTAAAGTAACTGTGTCCTTTCCTAGAATTGCACAGTTGCTGTGGGGAAACTTCATCACACATTTATAGAAACTATACAGCTTCAATGACTCATAGTCAGATGCAGAGTTTGCACTTTGGTGCATTCTGAGGAACCTGTTCCAAATCTATTCTAAAAAGTGCACAAAAATGCAATACCTATAATGATAGAATTCGACTTACAACAGTTATTTAAGGCCAGCTCCCACCGCACTTACGGATGCAAAGAGGATGTAAAACGTAAAAAAAAGCTTGCTATCCGTTAGAAAACGCTATGCATCTGTTGTGTACTCACTGCATACGTGTTTCATATGCTCTATCCGTCAAGCATCCGTCCACTGTGATTTCATCCGTGCAAGAAGTTTTGAGCTGCACAAAACTTTGTGAACGGGTGAACTTTCTGCCGCGTACGATGTACATCCGTGACATATATGGGCAACCAACATTCTATGTCTGTTATCATCCGTTAAACGTCCGCTGTATCCTCTCTGCATCCTCTGGCCATCCCCTCAACTCACATCCGCTGCAGCTGAAAATGGAAAGAGGGAGGAAACAAAAGGTACATGGAACGTATACACAGCATTAGTAGCATGGAAATAGAAAAGATGTAAGCATATGCATCTCGAATATAAAGTATTAAAAACTGACAAAATGTTTGTATCTGGGATGTATCTGGTATATTTAGGATGTCTGCAGTATGTCTAGAGTATGTAGAAGGACATCTAGTGGACAACCGATATTTTCTATCAAAAGGGGGAGAAAATCATCTGGATCGCTGGGATGGTGGACCATACAGTCCCACTATGGTTGCACTGGAGGTTTATCTATCCCACAACTATCCTTATCTATCCCACAAGCATGCAAAAGCTTAACCATTTTTTCAAAGTTTTCACCAACACTTTATTAAGTAAAAAAAAAGAACCAAGTAAATTAAGTGTATTAAGCAAAGATAACCTTTTTTAACTTTCTTAGGTAAACTTTATGACTTTATTGAAAAAGCAAAATGAACCAAGTAAAGTGTCTTAAGCAAAGATAAACTTAACAAGTAAACAACTCAGTCTCTGACACTATTCTCAGTCACTCTGAGTCATGTCCATGGTCTCAGCTGTTAAGCGGGCAGGGACTGTGGAGGTGGCTGTGGCTTGAGTGCTGGTCTGAGGCACCATTGGGGTGCTTGGCCCCGAGGGTACAACAGGTGGTGGTGTGTTCAGGAAGCTATCCGAGAGCTGACTCAGTCCCGTGAGGTTGAGAGGCCCTTCATCAAGGAGTTGAGATGTCAGGCCCAATATTGATGACAGATTGTTCATTGACGGGCTTGGCTGTGGGGTGGAGGAAGGGTTGGGAGGAGTGTAGTGGGGCTGTCCAGTCTGCAGCTGGGTGAGGAGTGGCATCTGTGGTGTTCGATGAACCTGGGCCTGGACTGGGAAGTTCTGCTTGTGCTGTAGGAAGTCCTGGTAGTTGTAGCCTTGCTGGCTGGGGCTGTTGAAAGCTGTGGAAGGGCTGTGACATCGCCTGGAGTGGAGGAACAGACCTGGACTGGGAAGGAACAGCTTCAGCTGGGCCTTGAGGGTTGTGCAGAAGTGCTGTGATCTTCTGCTTCATCACCTGGTACTGGGCCTTGGGCAGGTTCCTCAGGGTCTGGCTCACGTAGGTGATGAAGGTGTTCCGGCCCAAGGATGCTCTGTCCAAGTGGATCAGCTGAGAGAGAAGTTCTGTGCTGGTCTTCATTGTGTCCCTGATCTCCAACAGCACATTGTGGTCCTGGCCCTCCAGTATCCCTCTCTGCCTGCATTCTCTGGAGCTGGGGCTGGGGCTGGGGGTGGTTGGCCTCTGGTGGCTGCTGCTTCTTCCTCCATTTGTGACAGCAGGGCATCATCCTCCACGGGATCCTCCAAGTCCACCGGCATGGGGAGTGCAGCTGTCAGGGGGTCTCTGCTGTGGGGATAACTGGCTCCCGGATGGAAGAGGACTGGCTCTCTGTGGGCTGCCTGAGAGAGAGGGTAGACAGAGAGACTGCTCCTCAGTGGCGGATCTCACCCTTCAGGAAGCTGCACCTGGTCATGACATAGTTCTCCCGGTCAGTGAGCTTGACAGCGGCCTGCCCGGATTTCTTCAGGTGCAGCTTGCCATACCAGGTGTCCATGTGCTTCTACCACCCCAGGAGGACATCTGAAGTGTAGCCCAGGCTCTCCGCCTTCTCTCTCCAAGCTGCTTGCTTTCTCTTGGTGTCACGATAGAGCCTGTGGCCCTTTCTCCACAGGTACTCGTTCTCCCTCAGCCATTCCAGCACCTCCTCCTCATGCTCCTCGGAAATGGTGTACTGTTTCCTCTCTCCCTTCTCCTTCCCTTGCCTCTTCCTTCCTCTGGCAGGGGCTTCAGCAAGGCCTTCAGGGGCTTCAGCAGCAGGGCCTTCAGTGGCTTCAGCAGCAGGGCCTTCAGTGGCTTCAGCAGCAGGGCCTTCAGGGGCTTGAGCAACAAGGCCTTCGGCAGGAGGGCTTTGAGGGCCTTGGGGCTGGTCCACCACAGCAGCAGCAGCAGCAGCAGCAGCAGCAGCAGCAGCAGCAGCAGCAGCTTCAGAGTCAGTGCCAGGGGTGGGATGCTGGTTCTGGCCTTCTTCACTTTGCCAGGGCTTGTACGAGTAGGCAAAGGCTTCCTCTTGCCTGACTGACGAACGAACCATGGTGTTCCTGCAAGATGTATGTGGCAGCACGTCTTTCCCCTGTATGCTGACTGCGTGTGTGCTGCATCCTTTTATATCTGCGGAGCTGATGCAATTCATACTCCCCATATGCGCAGTGAACACTTTGCATCTGATATACATCCATGCGGCATCCCCTTTGTTTCCTATAGGCGTCTGTGATGCATCCGCTTCATCCGCTATGCATCCGCCCCTTCCACTATGTGTCCGCTTCAAAATTCTTCCCCGGAACCCCTTCGGAGGTGTCATCCGCTTCCATCCGCTTTCATCCGCTAGGCTTCCTATGAACATCAGTTTAACATCCCCACTACATACTACCCATGTCTGTTCTTTTCCGTTCTGTTTATGCAAATTTTCGCCACTTTTTGGAGCAGATGACAATGGATGGAGCCACCCCCGAAATTTTGCTCATTCGCTGTGTCCTTTATGCATAAGTTTTGCGTCTGTCGGCCAGTGGGACCGGGCCTTTAGTTATTGTTCAAACTTACAATGGCACTGAAAACAAGTGACATATAACAATTTTTCATACTTTCAACCTTTGTTGTAACCCTATGATCATGTGATCAAAATTCAGATGCTTGGAAATATTTATAACCATTTACTTTGTTCAGTGGTGAGATTTATTTATTTTTTACTGCTGGTTCTGTGGGCATGACGTGGCTTGGCGGGCATGGCTTGGTGTGCATGGCTTGGTGAGTGTGGCTTGATGGGGAAGGATACTGTACAATTTCCATTTCCACACCACTCGAGGGGGAAGTTTACTTCAAAATCCCCATTCCCTCCACACCCCAGTAACCTGCTTTCCAGCTCAATTTTCCTGTGTAGGGCAACAAAAGACCCAGCCAATAAGCTGGGACTTGGGAGGCAGAGGATAGATGGTGGCAGGGCCAGTCAGAGGTGGTACTTGCCAGTTCTCTGAACTACTCAAAATGTATGCTACCGGTTCTCTAGAACTGGCCAGAATCTGCTGAATACCACCTCTGACTGTGTCCCAAGGTGATGGAATCACCTTTTGCAACATTCTGACAAGCAAAATCAATGGGGAAGCCAGATTCACTTAACAACCATGTTGTTAAATTATCAACCACACTGATTCACTTAACAACTGTGACAAGGAAGGTCATAAAATGGGGCAAAATCATCTTAACAAATGTCTCACTTTAACAGCAGAAATTTTGGGCTCACATGTGGTCGTAATTCGAACACTATTTCCACTTACAATCTCCCAATGTGTATCTAAAGTGGTATGAAATTTTATTTTGCTTGTCTGTGATTAGAAAGAGTCTGAGAATTATTGAAATGACAGTGACACCAGTTGAGAAAATTTTAAAACAATTCAGTGCAATTAAGACATTGTTTTTAACTTTGTAGTTTTTATTAATTTATAATATGACATACAAAGAGAATACAAAAGTAAATATTAGGGAAATTAGGGAAGGAAAAAGGGATGTGGATAGTGGGGGAAAGCAAGAGGGGGAAAAGGCATTTATTTCCGACTCCTTTGGTGCAATAAAATAAAGCATTAACATCTACCCTCAGCTTTTTACTTTTTCATAATTATAGAAACTAGCCATTTCTATAATAACACAATTAAAACATCGTTAAGAAAAAAAACAAGAAAATTAAAATGCACTCACTGCTGTATACAGTTAAGAGATGTGAGTACTGGCTTCATTTGCTTTGTGCTTTGCATTGTTTATATGTGATCATTAGATACCTTCAGAATTCCAAAGAAAGATTCTAACAGCTACAAAAGGCCATGTGTACAGGTAGTCCTTGAGTTATGGCAAACAATTGGGCTCACACTTTCTGTTGCTAAGTGAAATATTTGTTATGTGAGTTTGCCCCATTCTCTGACTTTTCTTGCCATAGTTGTTTAGTGAACCATGCTTTTGTTAAATGAGCAACATGGTTGTTAAATGAATCTGGATTTCCAATTGACTTTGCTTGTCAGAAGGTTGCAAAAGATGATCTCATGACTTGGAGCACTGCATCTGTCATAAATATGAACTAGTTGCCAATCATCTGAATTTTGATCATGTGACTATGGGGATGCTACATGATCATAAGTGTGAAAAACAGTCATAAGTCATTTTTTTCAGTGCCATTGTAAGTATTTTAGTGAAGAATCACTAAATGAACTGTTGTAAGTCAAGGACTACCTGTATTAGCAAACAAGGATAGTAACTGAATCTGTGTCTGCTTTCAAACAATACTTATTTAAAAATTCAAAAATGTTCGAGCAGTGAAATATGCTTAATGGTTCTTACCTGCATCCTAAATTACATTAATATAATGTTTCATAAATATAACTGTGATATACAGGAAAGAGAGAGGAGATCCTTTAAAGTTTATGGGCTTTCACAAAAAATTAAAAAAGTGGTTATATGTCTATTAATTCTTTGAATTCTATCCAAGGATAAGTATTCCCATACTCATCCAAATGTCCTGAATATTCAAATTTTCTCATTGTATTTGGAATCTGTTGCTGTGCTCCTCTTTCCTAAAAGAGAGGCCAATCCAATAAAGTTAATCGAGCATATAAGGAACACCTTCAGAAGTACTGACTGCAATGATTTATCTCATGATTTAAAAACAGTGACGCAATAGGTATAGTAAAGTGAATATTTATGACAATATGAAGCATGGCTTAAATTAGGTGTTGTTTATATTCATTTTAATTTTTTAAAAAGATTCAAATAAATTGGTGTGATAATACAAAGGCATTGCATTTTAAGGATTATTACAAGTAGCACCCAGAATGCTCCTAAACAGGATCAAAACTGTGAGATACAATTAATTCATGCCCAAACCAGTTATTATGTATATTGGAAGAGAAATAAAAGGATATGAAACACTTTCATCATTGTCAAGGCATAGAACAGATTAAAGTATCTTTCTGTTCTATCTTCATTTTATAAACTCCTGACCTCACCATGGCTACTATTTGAAAAGAGCAGAAAAAAATGAAATCCAGTCTATCTTATGTATAATTTAGCATCCACTGAATTGTTTAAAGGTTCGGAAGATATTTATACCATGAATTCTAGCAGTCACATTTATTATGGTGCTTTTATTTTAGAAATAACCTTCAAGCTCGGGGAAATTATTGTATGTGTTATGTGCCTTTAATACAGAACAATGATGCTTCTGGATGAATGCTTGGCGACCTTACTCAAAAGTTCTTTTTCAGCAAGCTCTTACCTGTTTTCCCAAATTCTTTCATAAACCATTGGCCTTGTAGGTCACTTAAGGTCAAAAGAGAGTTGCTTAAGCATTTTAAACAAGCTTCTACCAATGATCTGCATGCTATATTCTTAACAGAAGCATCAATTTTTAGCCATCTTGGATGAAAGTGAAAATAGTGAATATTGAAAAGCATATTTCAGTGAAACCTTTATGCAATGTCCTTGACAAAATCTGGGGATCATAATGGGAGCTCTGTGGCTCATTTTTAGGCAATCTTCTCATTGTTAGATATGTTCTTTTGATAACACATAAAATGTGCTGCTTTATATTCTACATTTAGATGGAACAGTGATGAACAAAAGTTTTCCTTTACCAATGAAAAACAGTTTATGACTTGTGAAGGAAGACTTTATTATGACAATATCAAAGATGGATAGTTTTGGGGAACAGAGAACCCACACATCACCAGCCAATATATATATAGACCTGGACCTGACTAAATATTTAACAAGCAGGTTCTTGTACAAGGATACAAGCACTGTTTCATTACAGATACTGTCAGTGCATTCACTATTCTATCCAGTTGCTGCCTATAATTTTCATGAACAAGACAGAAATGTAGATTCATTATTTTTGCAACTGAATGTGTTTCTAAAAAGAATTGTGTCAGCTGTAGAGTACTAAATATTACTTAATTAATGTGAGGAATTTTCATTTTATTGCAGGCTTGTTCAGTGTTTTCTGGAAACATGTAGATAAGATTGGGTTTGTCTGCTCTCAGACACTTCAGTTCCAGTGGTTGAGATAATGTGAAATACATCAGCCTGGTCCAGCCATCTTTTGGTTCATTAGATAACTAATTATGGTACACATTCACATCATGTCTGCTCTTATGCAGTGGATTGCAGTGTCAAAAAACTATGAACAGAATTTCATACTTTCCAGATACTGCTGTACAACCTGAAATCAGATGACAGGTTGAAATGTTTAGGGCTTCAAGCTCTTTCGATATCATTGGCTGCATAGCATACCTAACATTTGACTTAAGGTATTTTTACCAGTGGACCTGATTTTATGTTTAGCAGAACTGAAACAGTTTTAGTGTGCTTCTTTTTATTTCACCACTTTTATTTCACTTTTCAACCTGAAAATTATCACTGACAAGAAGTAATATTAAAGAAATATGTTGACATAGAAAACCAATACATAAATAAATAAGACAACCTGTTCTCCAAAGCACCTGAAGAAGAACAAGAAGCAATGGATGGAACCTCATTAAGAGCCAAGAAGAGAACCTCATTAATCAGTTCTTATAAACAAGACATTCCAGATCATTCAGGAAGGTTTATGTTTCAGTATGTGAAATCTGGTTACCATAATTTTCACAAAAGTTCTGACAGAAAAAAATTCTAATGGCTGGAATCCCAACATAACTGTGCCAGCCTCAGTGAAATTAGCTTTTGGAATGTCTTTCAAATTACATTAAGAATAGCTCGATGTTAATGTTAAAAATATAATACAACAGAGGGCAGCAAATGTCCATTTAATTTTATATTGTGCCAGCCTTTAGGTACAAAAGGAAGAATGTATTTCATTTGAAACTGTTCAGCAATTGGAAGTAATTTGTTATTTGAATAACAATAATATCAACCAAACTTTTTCCTACTCTATATTCATAAAAGGTTAAAAAGAACTTTGGTGGTCATCTAGTTCAACCTCTTCTCCACACTCTATCCTTTACCACAGAATTCCTGACAGAATGCCCTCCCAGCTGAACATCTTAACCAGGGGAATCCCATCCCTTCCCAAGACAGTCTGTTCTATAACTGAACACTTTCTGACATTAGAATTTTCTGCCGTTAGAACATTTTTCTGTTGACTAATCAAATTTCACTGCCTCGTAACTGAAATTCAATGGTTTCTTGTCCTGTTTTCTGGAATAACTTTGAATAGTTCTTGTATAGTCTTCCACATGATAGCCTTCAGATACTTCAAGGCAAATATCATATATATTTGTACTCTTCTTTTCTCCAGTCTAAACATACCTCCAATCTTTTAAGTTTTTCCTTCCAGACTACTTACCATCTTGCTTGTTGTTATTGTTTTTTGGTCATCTTCTTGCTTGTCTTCTTGCATCTTCTTTATTGGCCAAGTGTGATTAGATACACAGCGAATTTGTCTCTGTGCAGTAGGTCTCAGTGTATTTGCAAAGCAACAGAATTCTTCTCTTCCTCCTCCTCATATCAATTAGGGGTGGGAGTAAAGAAGATCATAAGAAGGATAAGTAATCATACTACAGTCATACTACATGTGCAAATACACATGACATTAGCACTATGAAAATTAGGTGTTTAGCAGTAAAAATTGTCTCTGTGTCTATTAGTTTTGGCATGCAGCACCCTATAACACTGTCCCAAGGGAAGGAATTTAAACCATTTATGTCCAAGATGTGAGGGTCTTTAGGTATCTTCTCAGCTCTTATTCTGACCTGCACAATATGCAGGTCTTCTATGGAAGGCAGACTGGTTGCAGTTGTTCTTTCTGCAGTTTTAACTATACCTGTCCTGTTTGGTTGCTATACCAAACCAGATAGTTATAGAAGTACAAATTCCTCTGTAAAACTGTGTCAACAGCTCCTGGGAAGTCTGAATTTCCTGAGATGATGCAGGAAGAACATTCTTTGTTGTGTCTTTTTAATAATGTTTCTAATAGTAAGTGTCCATTTCAAGTCGTGCAATCCAAAATTGTGAAGGACTCTACTGATGATACTGTGCTACCAAATATAGTATGAGATGGTAGAATAGAAGAGCTCCTCCTAAAATCCATGCTCATCTCTACATTTTTAAACATGTTCAGCTCCAGATTGTTCAGGTTGCACCATAGAGTCAGTTGTTCATCCTGAGCTAAAAGAGCTATTTATCCATTTTGGAACACTTGATTAGTTTAGTAAAGGGAGGTTAAAATTTTGCATTGAATTACTTGAACCTAGCAATAGCAAAATTGGCTGCAAAATTTCGTGTTGGATATATACCAGCTATTTACAGCTGTTGTTTCTACAGTTCTTTTATTTGATTTTTTAACTTAATGTAATGGATATATTGAAAGCTGCTCAGAATGTTTTTGGAGTTGGTGGATTAACAAATCAAATAGGAGGAGGGATTATTATGTATGATAGTAACCTTGAGTTACTTATAAAATAATAAAGGTGGGATAAAAATCCAATAAAAAATAAAATTTAAATTAATTAATTAAAGGGATTTTTGCTTCCTTTCTATGTCTCCTCTCAACACTGTTTCCAGGTTTGTCACAAAATAGCACCTTTCATTAAAAATTACAAATGGATCGAATAGGGAATAACAGAATGTTTAAGAAAAGGAAGGATTAACCTCTGTGATTTGATTTGGATCAGGATTCCCATTATTATTTCTTCCTGAAAGAAATCTGGCAAGCACTAAGCATATTTTAAAAATACTTAAAATGAGGTTTACTCAAACAATTCCTTGTGTTGAGTAGCTTTCCATTATAGATTTGGGTTGGGTGATGGGTAGGGAAAATATCTTATTTTCCAGCATTTATTGCCTGCAAATTGCCAAATCAATATTTTTTTTGTTGGGAAATGGGAGAGTACATCTCAGACACTTTTACAAGTACAGTTTTTATGATAGTGTAGAACATGGTGCCTGATTCCTGTGGGTAAATATCAACTGAACTTATTTCAGAATTAGATGCTACAACTTTTCATTATGAGAAGAAAAGCTGTGGATCGATGAGACCAAAGTGAAATGTTGAGAATGAAAAAAAAATCAAGAAAAGAGCATTTCAAACATAACATCTAGTACATAAAAATTTGAGGGCAAGAGCTTCATTCCCTTGATTGATGTCCTGCTGGTTTCCTTGCTAGTGAAAGATGTAGCATCACACACAAGATTTATGTGGGTAGGGGAGAAATTATTTACTTCATGAATAAATATACTTTTTAAAGTAGCTATATAATAAGAAAGTCAGGAATGAAAACATGAAATGTAAGGAAAAAGGAAAGAAATCAGGAAAGAAGCAAATGTATGTATTATTAGCATCTCTATAGTCTACCTGATTCCAGAGACTCCAAACAGCTGACATAAAATATCATATATATATATATATATATATATATATATATATATATATATATATATATATATATAATATATATATATATATATATAATATATATACTAAAAAAATATGTATAATTGACAATAATCTCAGAAGGTCCCAGTCCTCCACACTCCCAAAGCCGCTTCCAACAATGCACCCCCTTTCCTAAATTATAAAACTATTGAGGTCTTCTGGACTGGAGGATAGGGTAGAATGTTTTTGGTTGGAACAGATTTCAAGCCCTCATCCCTCTGATTTCCCTGAGGAAGGATACCTAAAGTATTACTTCCCTCAGTGATTGCAAAGAGAGAACAGACTCTGTTTGGGGAAGTTGGTCCCACTGGAAGCATAGAATCATGCCATATAGAATTTGTAGTTCAAAACCAATACTCTGAATTGAATTTGGAGACATGCTGACACTCAATACAATATCCAGAATATAACAATACTACTTAGCAAATGAGATGGTCAATTTTGCAGCAGTTGAAGGTTCTGGGTAGTTTTCAAAGGAGGTTGAGTTAACATGATTCAAACTTGACATAATGAGGACTTGAGTTATGGTTGCCAGGGCCTCCTTTCCAAAGAAGGTTGTAACTGGCACAACCAGAAGTTGGCAAAGGTTGCAAATGGAATATGAAAATGCAGTAAAAGTTATGTATCCAAGAGAAACCTCAAATGTAGGGTTGTTATTTCAAAAAGCAAAGGTGCTGTCAACAGACCTGGTGATTTCTGGGCAAATTGCAGCTTTATTTTGCTGGGATTCAGTTTCAGTTCTATCAATTTCATTCTATCTAGACACCAGATAAAAACATCCATTGCATTTCTGTCTGACTGGGGATGAAAAATGTACAACTCACCCCAAATTGATAAATGACCTTTCCTGGTGATTCTGTGTGGCTGTGAAAAAACATTGAGGAAAAACTGATTACTGTGACACCCCATCCAGGATTGGCAGAATCTGCCAAGTGGAATCAACCACTTTGATAGGAACTCCTGCAAAACACCTGCAAAATAGTTTCCCGCCATCCCCAACCTTCAGTCCAAAAGAATGTTGTAGACAAGGATATCAAACACTACTGAGATATGAAATCTAGGGCCAGACTCACAACTGCAATTTCAGTCCTATGATAAAGTCTGAATCTTAATTGAAAGGGATCTAGATGATCAGTTTTATCCAGGCTTTTTTAAAGCTGCCAAACTATTTCAGAATCTTGTCCAAAAAGGTAGAAGTTATCTAATTGGTCAGACTGAGAATTTGGTACTGTCAGGATATCACAGCTTTCTTTGAAGTAACAAATATAATCCTTTCATTAAGAAGGCTCTAAGAGAACCCATTGATGTTAGGAATGATGAGAAGAAATAAAAAAGCTTTTTCTGAAAAAACAGCAACTCGATATTCAGTTTTGTATTCTGGAAAAAAATAATTTAAGCAACTCAGACGTGAATTCACTCATAAATGAGAGCAGGAATTTTACATATTCATTTTCCAAAAATCTGTTCCTAACCACTTATTTTCTAACATTATACCACCTTAATTAAATTATCTGTGAATATTGCTCTGCTATTAGTGGTTAGTGACAGAAACTTTTACTAACTCTCAAATATAGTTGCACACATTCCTCCTATCTGGCTGCTGAAAGAACCAATGGGGCATGAGTTCAACTCACAGATGGCAGAGTTTATGCTACCCCAAAACATCTGCAGAAAATCAAAGGAATCTCAGACAACCTTGCCTAGCTCCTACTCACATAGAATCTAAATAAAAAAATTATAGATGCAATCTTAAACATATTATCATATGATGGCTATGAGATGGCAAAGAGCTACACAAACAGAATCTATTTCTCCATATGCAGAAGTAAGCCTTTCAGATGTATAAGATCTATTTACAATATGTTAAATAATGTTTGTGTCTGGCTCTGATTTTCCTCCCATGAAATCAATTCAGTGTGGAAATGCTGCAGACATTCTCATTAGAATTTATTTCAATTTCTTCTTATATTGCAGAGTCCTGAATACCTTTCTTATCTTCAAAGTAGAAGATTAGGAGTTTACTTTAAAAAAAATATATCTAAATTTTGCTCAGTAGAATTTTACAATTGCTGCTATAGGTTTCCATTAGGTGCTTTTTTTCAAGAGGCAACTGGACTTTTCTTTGAAAAACTGGTTTTTCTTTGAAAATATTTCATTTCTCATCCAATAAACTTCCTTCAGCTCTGGCTGGATAGTGAGGTCATTTGCTGGTCATTTGCATTGTTTTAGACAGAGAATCATTGAGGTCACTTGGAGTTATCCGAGTAGTGCAAATGGGTGTGGAACCTTCTTGGAACTGCTTCCTTCCTTCTTGGAACTGCTCAAAGAACTGGGTTGTAGACTGGAGATAGATGATACAGTATTCCAAGAATGTCCTTATTAAGGCTTTAGAAAGTGGTACTAATACTCCATGTGATTTTGATTCCATGCCTCTGCTTATACAACTAAGGATTGTATCATCTTTTTTGGCTGCCACCATACACTGCTGGCTCATATTTAAATGATCATCGACGAGGACTCCAAAGTACCTCTCATAATTACTATTTTTGAGCCAGGTTTTGCCTAATCTGTACTTCTACCTTTGTTTTATCCTGCCTAAGTGTAAAACCTTGCTTTTCTCCTCATTAAATGTTATTTTGTTGGATAGCGCCCATTGTTCAAGTCTCTCAATATCTTTTTGGATCTTGAACTTGTTTTCTAGGGGTTTTCTGGCTATTCCTGCCAGTTTAGTGTCATTGCAAATTTGATAGTTCCTTGTCTAGTCCTTCAGCTAAGTCATTTATAAATATATTGAAAAGCACTAAGCCTAAGAACCTGTGCCCCCCTCACTGCTTACTTCTCTCAATGTAGATACAGTACCATTAAAGATTGAGTACAATTGGCCAGCCAGTTACAAATCCATCTGGTGGTGATGCTGCCTATTCCACTTTTTTCTAGCTTACCAAGAAGTAGGTTGCCTACTTTGTCAAATGCTTTGCTGATGTCTAAGTATATTATGTCCTCAGTTTTTTTGCTGGTCTACTAATTTAGTCACTATTTTGAAGAATGAAATCAGATTGATTTGGCATGATCTGTTTTTAACAAACCTGCGTTGTCTAATTACTTTACTTGTTTCTAGATGTTTGCAGGTCTGTTTTTGTAGGTCTCAGAACACAATAGTTCTGAGATAACTTGGCAAGAAATATCACAGTGTCATCTTCCATTAGCTCAATATTTTTTTATCAATTTACTTATTCAGGCTCATCAATAAAATACTATAGAAAAGTAATTGTTCCTTATTCATAGAAACAATCACTTTAATTGCTTTGTTTGCAGAGTTCAAGTAAATGTGCAGAAGTGAACTATGGCTATGAGAAAGATTTAGGAATGCAACATTTTGCATACTTTAGCTCTTAAAATTCTTTCAGCTGACTCTTGGATTACCCTGCCAACCTTTTACTGAAAGTCACTTTATATAGACATAAAGCTATTACCTCTATGCATGCTTTTAAGTGGTACTTATGATAGAATGTGTATGATGGTTGCTAAGCAGAGTGAGGTAGAGTGGGAAAGGACACATAAGCTTTTAAAGAAAATTAGGTCAAGACTTTTATCTTAGTCATACTGCTAATATAAATATACCATAAACTGTAATTATAAAAAATATCCCCTTAAGTCTAGAACTGGATCCTCTTCTAGTTATGAGATGTAGAAACTTATACATTGTGCTTTATACTTTCATAAATATTCTATTTTTCCATATCATGAACATGGCAGAATGGAATTTTTAGGGAATAATGCAGAATATTGAATAAGACCATGTAACATGACATGCTAGGAAGAATGTGAAAGATTGATTAATTGGTTATTTGCTATCAAGTCATTTTTGAGTCCGAGCAACCACATAGATTTTCCCCATGATAATCTATACATAATATATTTTGTCAAGTCTCTCAATGCTGCATTCAGTACCACCATAACTGAATCCATACATCTTGTTCCTGGTTGTCCTTTTTGTTATTTTCCTCCATCTTTCCAAGACATAGAGCCTTTTCTAGAAAGTTATCTAGGATAATTTTAGCCTGATCATTTATGCCCTGAGTGAAAATTTTGGGTTGGCTTGTTTGATGATCCAACACTTTTTTTCTTGGGTGTCCATGGTATTTTCATGAAGTCTTCTCCAGCATCAAGTTCAAAGGCTTTTCTCCAGCATCAAGTTCAAAATATTTTTCCAACTCTGCTTAGTTTGCACAATTCTGATCTTTGTAGGTGTAAATGTCTATATTAGGGATCCCTAACTTGGCAACTTTAAGACTTGTGGACTTCAACTCCCAGAATTCCTCAGCCAGCTATGTTGAAGTTGAAGTTCCCAAGTCTTAAAGTTGCCAAGTTTGGAGACCTCTGGTCTATATGTAAGTAGGTGGAGAAGGATGACCAGCAAAAATTCATGATATGCAATCACTCAAATCCAAACATGAAAATGTGCTTCGAAGAAGACATTCCTGATGGTGCCTCCTCAAATTAATCTTAGATGAAATCTATATTACATGTGGGACAGTTGCACACCCTGCCCCATGTAAACAAATCTGGTTATGCAACCTTTTCTTCCCCTCCTTTCTGCCAGGAAAGAAAAGGCTTTCTCTTTGAATACTGCAGGAGAAATTATAGGAAAAGAGGAGAAGCTGGAAACAGCATAGCCAGAGAAGAAAGTAATATTGCTCTCCTGTCCCTGATTTAAGTTTCAATCTATAAAAACCTGGAAAGTCTGGTGAAGCAAGCCATCAAACATAGGTGTGACAGAATAAGATGTCCTTATTGGGAAGAATTCCAAACCATCTCAAGGATTTTGGGGTGTTTTCTCTCCCTTTCTTCCAAAATCATGCCACCTGTCAAATAGATGCTAAGAAGCCTGATGCCTAATTAGGACAACTGGGAGCAGGCACATATCCCTTTTGATGAAAATATACAAAGTGCCCAGATCTCATAAGCGAAGGAGTAGTTGATGAATGCTGATAGGATTGTAGTTGTGCTGTGTGGAGATAAATTTAGCTCCAGGTGGAGGAGGAAATTCCAGCTGAGGTCTGGAAGGTGCAAGCAAGATTAGAAAGAGAGGACTACAGAAAAGACCTCAGGTGGAAAAAAATTGAAAGGACTAATTGGAAATCAGTGAAGAAAATGTTACTAAGTTGCAGAGATTGAAACTGCTGAATCTGTCTAATGGACTGAGCACATCAAGAGAAGATATGTTAGAGGTGAACTATATGTATCGGAATGAAGGAGCAGTCAAGAAACTATAAAAAAAAGATGAAGATTTGAATAGAACATATTGGTCCTTTTTCCATACCAACCTGGAAATGAACCATGAGCAACTCAGCAATAATTCATGCAATTTTTCTAGCTACATCTGATCAAAGAAAAGGATGCTATGTAACAGATATTTCTAGGAACATTTTTCCATAGTATTGACGCAGTTTTGATGAAATGCATCTCAAAAAATTGTAGAAGTGCTAAATTAATTCAAAGTGTATTTTGGTATCAGTCAATGTTTTATTTTAAAATGTGAATTCTTCCTTAGCCTTATTGCTCAATAAAGATATATGGTGTAAAACAGGGGTACCCAACCACCGGGCCCCGGACTGGTACCAGTCCATGTATCATTTTGTACCGGGCCACAAAGAATGAATAATCATGATTAAAATATATATAAAAATATGTTTTTAGTAAAGAAATAGTGAAGAAGCCCTTTACTATTGGTTACTATTGGAAGAATTGATTTTGCCGGTCCTTGAAAAAGTGTTTCTGCATAAAACTGGTCCCTGGTACAAAAAAGGTTGGGGACCACTGCTATAAAATATGCTAAATGTAATGAACAATCCTTCCCATTTCTCTACCCCTTCCACCTGGTTATATTAAGTAGAATTATTTTTAAAATTGTATATGCCTGAATTTTCCTGTGATTTGTTTTCTTTTTAAATGAGATTGCAAACTGATTTAGAAAGAAAAAAAAAACTGAACCTAAGACTGGAAAATTCAGCAGTGGCTACACTGGTTGGAATCTAACAGTTATTATATTCAATTCCTCTGGAGGATACTACATTGCCGACTTGTGCCTCAGAAAAATGGAATTTATTTGCATATTCTAATGTGATTTCCAAACATTTTCTGACAGCCTATACAATGTACTGCCAAAGGCAAGAGTCTCCTGTTTGTTTTGTGGCTCAAAATGGAAGGGAAAGTAACAGCAATTATAGTGTTGTTGTCTTGCAGCAATCAAGTAGAAAGGCTTTATTTAATCAACCACTTCACTGACCAGAAGGTGTAATCCAAACATGATAATAGCTGAATGACATAATTGGAAATGCCCTTATTGTTTTTATGTTCCAAATGGATTGTTTGCCTCATTACATATACACATTGATCTTGGCTATTTGAAAGTTTATTCATTTATTTTATTTATTATTTGATTTGTCAATTGCTCACAAGACAATAAGTATAAGTATATATATGGTTATAAATACACGAAATGGGTACATATAAGAAAAATAAAAGAAACAATAGGACAGGGATGGTAGGCACGTTGGTGCACTTATGCACGCCCCCTACAGACCTCTTAGGAAAGGGTAAGGTCAATAGTAGACAGTCTTAAGGTTAAAGTTTTTGGGGTTTGGGGAAGAAACTACAGAATCAGGTAGAGTATTCCAAACATTGACCACTCTGTTGCTGAAGTCATATTTCCTGCAATCAAGTTTGGTGTGATTTACCTTGAGTTTGTATCTAATGTGTGCTCTTGTGTTGTTACGGTTGAAGCTGAAGTATTCATTGATAGGAAAGTCATTGCAATATATGATTTTATATACCATACTTAGGTCAGACCGAAGATGGCGTAATTCAAGATTTTCTAGGTCTAGAATTTAAAGTCTGGTGGCATAAGGTATTCTACAATGAGTAGAGGAGTGGAGAACTCTTCTTGTGAAATATTTCTGGACTTTCTCAACTGTGCTAATATCAGATATGTAATGTGGGTTCCAACTGATAAGCTGTATTCGAGTATTGGTCTTGCAAATGTTTTGTATGCTCCAGTTAGTAGTGTGATATTACCAGAGAAAAAGCTACATAGGATTAGGTTAACCTTAATGCCTTTTTGGCTATGTAGCTACAGTGGGCTCTAGCACTTAGATCATTAGAGATGAGTATTCCAAGGTCCTTTACAGAGCTTGAATCATCAACAAGATCTTGACTATTTAGCTTGTATTTGATTTTCTGATTTTTTTTGCCAGTATGTAAAACAGAGCATTTATTTGTTGAGATTTGAAGTTGCCATTTGTTTGACCATTCTGATATATAGTCAAGATCTTTTTGAAGGGGAGCAGTATTGTCTGTGGTATTGAACAGCTTTACATCATCAGCAAAAAGAACACAGTTGTTCTTAATGTGATCACAGAGGTCATTTATGTAGAGTATGAAAAGAGTTGGTCCCAGAACACTGCCTTGGGGGACACCACTATTGACAGGTACAGAATTTTATAGGACCCTCCCAATTTTGACCATTTGTTGTCTGTTTGACAGAAATGCTTCTATCCAGTTATGCAGTTGTCCAGAGATAGCATAAGATTTTAGTTTTAGGAGTAGTTTGTTGTGTAGCACTGAATCAAAGGTTTTACAGAAGTCTATGTAGATTTTATCTATTGCTTTGCCCTGATCGAGTTGTGTAGTCCATATGTTTTTGCAATGTAAGAGTTGCAGATTACAGGATAGTTTTTTCCTGAAACCAAATTGTTTATTGGAGAGTAGGTTGTTTGTTTCTAAGTGGAGGATAATGGATTGGTTAATAATTGATTTCATGACTTTACAGGTGACGAAAGTGACAAAGACAAAGTGTTTGTCTTTGGATCTGAACACATTGATCAATGGTCAATTAACAGCAGAATCAAGGAGACGATATAGGAAAACATGTCTACTTTGAAGGATAAAATTCGAATTAGTGAACAGATAAATCTTAATCAAAGATCTGATCAGAAAAAACAAGATTGTTCACACAGCATCATAGGTCATTGATGTTTGTCTCAAACAAGTGGAGGATTTTAGCGGCAGACTTTCCACTGAAGAAATATTGTTTGCTATGGTAAGCTCAAATATACAGATTTTTTTTTTAAAAAATGCAGTTGATGATAATAGTCTTTACCACTGATATAATATTTTTCACCTCCTCAGAACCTCTTTTCATTTTCCCAGGACCAAATGAACATAAGGACAAGGATTAGAATCAGGATTGCTGGTGTTCCTGAAGCTTCCAGTTTTTTGATAATGTAACATAATATTTAACATGGTGCCATAGAGGTAGTTCCTCAACTTATGAATACAGTTGAGACCAAAATCTCTGTTGTTAAGTGAGGTGATGGTTAAGTGAAACAACCTTTTTTGCTGCAGTTATTAAGTGAATCAATGTAGTAGTTCAGTCAATAATGCAGTCATTATTTGAATCTGGCTTTGCTCTCCCCCACTGATTTTACTTGTCAGAAGCCAGCTGGGAAGGATGACCCCAGGATGTCAGCATAACAATGTACTGGTTGCCAAGCACCTGAATTTTGATCATATAACCTTGGGACTTCTGACAGTTGTTCAATCTGGTGGTAAGTTACTTTTTTCAGCACTGTTGTAGCTTTGAACAGCCACTAAATGAATGGTTGTAAATTGAGAGTTACCTGTATTCACTAGAGTAGTAATATATTTTTATTATTTTATATGGTTTCCATATCCTTTGGGGTCTGCCAGACCATTGACATGTCCCCACATCCTTCCAGTGGTGGGACTCAAAAATTTTTTACTACTAGTTCTGTGAGTGTGGCTTGGTGGGTGTGGCTTGGTGGGCATAGCAGGGGAAGGATACTGTAAAATCTCCATTCCCTCAGAAGTGATGAAACGGGCCCATTTTTCAGTTTCCAAAGGCGACAGAGGCTTCTCTTGAGCCCCCGGGAGGGCGAAAACGACTTCCCCCAGGCTCTAGAAGCCCTTTGGAGGGTGAAAATGGGCACTTCTGATATTTCTGGAAGGCCCATTTTTCAGCCTCCTGAGGCTGCAGAGGTTTCCCTTGAGCCTCTGGGAGGGTAAAAAGGGCCTGAAACAGGCTGAAAATCAGGTAGGAGGTGCACAGATGTGTAGTGCAGGTCAGGGGGCAGGGGGGTGTTGTGCATGCATGTGCAGGGGGGCAGGATACATTGCATTCTGGGTGCCAGCCCATACATGCACTGTAGGCCCACCACAACAAAAAGGTTCACCATCACAACCATATACCATTTCAGAGAAATGGATGTCCAATTTCTTCTTAAAAACTTCCAGTGATGTAACATCCATAACTTCTGGAGAAATGTCATTCCACTGATTAATTATTTTTAGTGTCGGGGAATTTATCTTAGTTCTCGGTTGGTTCCCTCCTTGATTAGTTTGCATCTTTTGCTTCTTGTTCTGCCTTCAGGGACTTTGGAGAAGAGGTTGATACCCCACTTCTTGGTAGCAGTCTCTTCAACATTAGAACAGTGCTATTTTGATGGATAAGAAGCTGCTGAGATACAGGATTGTTTCTATCTCACTTTTCTGTAATAGGAACCTTAGTGACCTTAGATAATATGTTAGCTAAATTATCCTGCTTGGTCTATGAAAAATTCACAAGATTTTCTATTCTAAAAAGTTCATATAGCCTAGTAATGTGAACAGGCAGCACCTGGACTTTGATGGTTCTTGGGATCTTAATCAGTCCTGACAGGCCTGGTCAGCCAACTGTATGTTATTTCCTTATTCTCTCCTTCATATGAGGCGGATATATTTATTTATTCATTTGTTTGTTTGTCAACCATGTACAAGATAACAAGTATGACTATAAACAGGAACAAAGGAAGTAAATAAAGATAAATGTAGACAGTCTGAAGTTGAACCTGTGAGGGGTTGAGGCTGTAACAACAGAGTTGGATAGGGTGTTCCAGGCATTGACCACTCTGTTGCTGAAGTTGTATTTTCTGCAATCGAGTTGGAGCGGTTTATCTTGAATTTGTATCACTTGTTTTCCCATGTATTATTGTGATTGAAGCTGAAGAAGTCATTAATAGGCAAGATGTATATTGCATGAACATCGGGAATATATCCTTTTGAAGACAATGTAGCCATATGCTGGGAGAAGGGAAAAAAGCAGTGTTACCTGTTTAACTTACTTAATATAGAAACTCTTATGATGGCATTTTTTTAAAAAAAATAGGAGTATCACAAGTGGACTATCACTTCTCCAGAATGGAGAAACTTGTCTGCAATGCTCATATTGGTATATGAATGTTTTGTTCAATCTGGGTAGAAATAATAGTTTGTTAGGTTTTTTTAACAGGCATTAGGAACTGTCAGATATTTGGAGAATTGTTTGTGTTTTCAGGATATCCAATTATCATTCCTTCCAACCGCCACATTTGATTTAGCTGGCCATCTCCTTCCTTTATAGTAGACATATAGGAGATGGAGCTTAGATTTCAGAGTCATATTTAATTTGCTATGGGATATCGGAACATAATTTGTTATAATCCAGTAATATCAGTCAATTAGGAAAAATGGAGAAATAGCAATATTTTCCAACAGAAGGAAATAAAGATACACTCTCTTTTTTTCTGAGACTCAGACTAAGACAAACCAGGTTTCTGGCTCCATCTTATGGCCATTTGAGAAAACACACCCAATTGCATGCTCTTGCATTCCCTTAAAGAGATAGTACTAAAATGTTTATCCTGGTTTATATATTTCTAACCCAAATACCTGTTAGGTGTTTCATATTCCTAACATTCTCCCCTTTTGGGTAAGATAATATATACAACCTTACATTCTAAGTCCATAATCTTCACAGCATGCCTTATGCTTTATAGAGCCTTGGGCCTTTGTAAAATGATCTGCTATATTGTTTTCTGACATACAGTATTCTAGCTTAATCACCTTATTTTGCACACATTGTCTCACATTTAAATATCTTAAATCTGTGTGTTTCGTTCTTGTTTTAACAGCAATATTTGAAGCCATCTGTACTGCTGATTGGTTGCCTTCGAAAACAACAATAGGATCTGTTACATTAATTCCCATATCAATTAATAATTGCTTATACAAAACTAAATCTGTACATAATAAAGACTAACATGAGAATTCAGCCTCCATTGTTGACAAACTTAGATATTTCTGTCTAATATATCTCCATCCAATTAATGCTTTTCCCAATAATACAGCAGTACCTGATGTAGTTTTTCGTGTATTTATGTCGTAGCAAAACTTGCATCAGCATATGCAGTCAAATTCAGTTCATCTTTTGGCTCCAAATACAGTGCATAATGCATTATCTGTTTCAGATATCTTAACACACTTTTAGAAGCTTGCCAGTGCCTTTCAGTGGGCTCAGCATTAAATCTTGCTAATTGATTAACACTGTATGCAATATCTGGCCTTGACCAATTACTGAGATAAGATAAACTACCAATCAAGGACTGATAAATGTTCTTATCAAAAACAGGACTTTGAACATCACTATGGCTAAACTCCTGGCTCATTGGTGTCTTAGTCGGCTTACAAAGTTCCATTTCATAACTTTTTAGTAATTGGTTAATTTTATCTGCCTGTGAGATCATGTATCCTCCCCTAGTTCTATCTATTTTCAAACCAAGATAATGTTTGATTTCTCCTAACTGTTTTATCTTAAATTTATTTTCCAGCAGTGAAATTATCCCAGTAGCTTCTTGTTCAGTTTTGGTGATTAATGCTATGTCATCAGTAAATAATAGTAACAATGAAATAATACCATTATTTTCTCTTTTAAACAAACATGGATCAGCCATGTCAGCTACAAAGCCTATTTTAGTTAATTCTTTAACTATACATTGGTTCCACTCATATCCTGATTGCTTTAAACCATAAAGACTCTTTTTCAATTTCCAGCAATCATTATTATCAGTATTATCATTTTTGAGACTTAAAGGTTTCTTTAAATATATAGTGTGTTGCAATAGTGCATGCAGATAAACTGTCTCTACATCCAAATGATTTACAATATGTTTCTCCTTAGCTGCCCACACTAATGCTGCCCTTAATGTAGTAGCCTTCAGACTAGGTGCAAACACCTCATCATAGTCATTTGCTGTCTGATTGAACACTTGTGCTACTAACCTGGCTTTATGGGTAACAGTCCCATCTACACCTGTCTTCAGTTTATATATCCATTTGCATCCTATGGCATGTTTACCTGGTGGTAGCTTAACATTTTCGTGTACCTTAGTAGTCTTTTTAATGATTCCAGTTCCTCATCCATTGCTTTCTGCCAAGCAGCCTGATCCTTAGCAGGATACATTTTCAGTTCACTATAGTTACTTGGAACTGTATTCACTTGGCATACAACACTAGCCTGATATCTATCAGATGGTCGTGTTACTTGGGTTGAACGTCTTGGTAATACAGGACTTACTGGTGGACTTTTCTGTGCCACCTGCTCCTGTTCTACTTCTACTTCTTCCTGTGCTTGTTTTACTACTTCCTCCTGTCCTTCCTTTTTAATGGCTATTTGAGGTGTACGGATTTTATCCTTAGGGACTATTTGGGTGTCAATGATAATATCATTGCTGGATTCCTGTTCCAGTTTATCCCATCCAACGTGCTCAAGAAATTTTGCACTAGCACTACAATAAACATGAGCTGTGCCTCGATCCTAGAATCTAAATTCTCTATGGTTGGCCTCATAACCCACAAAAAATAATTTCTTAGCTCTATGTTGCCCTTTCAGTCTTACTTGTGAGGGAATATGCACCCGTGCTGGAGCTCCAAATGTGTGTAAATAACTTAAATTTGGTTTTCTGCCATGCCAACGAGTGAATGGCAATTCTCCAGTTGTTGTATTTGCTACATTGTTTAAAACATGGTTACAACACATTATGGCTTCACCCCACAGTGTTTCAGGTAAACCTGAATCAGATAACATAGTGCGAGCCATGGCTTGTAATGTTTGCCCTCTTCGTTCTATAAATGAGTTATGTTGTGGTCTGCAAGGTGCAGAATGTTTATGCTCCACAACAGCCAATTTCAGCATATTTTGGAATCTTTTGTTAACAAATTCAGTCCCATTATCAGTTACTAAAGTAATTACTTTACTTTTCATTTTTCTCTCAGCAAACCTTCGCCAATTAAAGAAATTGTCAGCCTTCAAGATCTTCTACTATCGCTTTGCATCTTTCGGCTGTCATAAGAAACGGGGGGGAGGGGAGGACGAGATGAGTCTGGGAAGCGAGCTGGAGGTGTTACATTTTTCTGTTGTGTAAATGAGGGGGGGAAAAGCATACATCAGAGTTAGGTTTCTATTTTTCGCTTAGCTTTCTTTTCTCTGTGCAACTGCAACCCGTTATCAAAGTATGCCAAGGTCAATGGACAGAGGCCTCATCATCATCTGAAGATGCCCACATGATCATATTCACAATTTCTAATTGGAAGTGTCATCTGAACTATTGTTGGTGGGAACACTTCCATCACTTTGTATATGTGATTTACGCGCCTAATTTCTCAGATTCAGAATTCTCTGGTTCCTACCACTTCACTTTCAGTAAAAGATAACTTTCTCTAAATTAAAGAGTCTAAGTATTTCTTTCTTGGATTTTGAAAGGAGCACCTCCTGACATTATTCTGAATCTCCACTCTACCAGCCCACCCAGAGAAAACACCCAATTTTCTTCCAAGGGGGCCTGAACATCATGTCATCTTCAACTATTGACCAGGAAGATCTGGGAGCCATTGGAGGGCAAGATTCTTTGCTGGTACAGGAAGCCCAATCGTTAGCAGAGCTCAATCTAGAAGAGAATCCAGCTGTGAAGCCCAGATGGTCAGTGGGGGTTGGCTGGAAAGATTCAGAGAAGGACCCCCCCCCCCGGATCACAACCACCCACCGGCGTGGGAAAGAGGAGCCATGGCAAGAGAGGAAAAAGAGAAAACTCTTACTGGATCAAGCCAGGAGACTCCTTAATGAAGCCTTTGAACAACCCCAAGCTGCACAAAGGTATGAAGGGGAAGGGAGAGTAGCCCCAGCTAGAAGAAGCAGAGCAGACCCCTCTCCCAGAAATCAACCTGAGCCAGCAGCAGCCCCCGGGCCCTCAGTGGGAGGTGTAATTCCTAGAAGACGTAGAGCTCCTAGTCTGCCTCTGTTAGAAGTAAGATATGGGGGGGGGGGAATCCCCAAACCTTGGGATTTTTCCTAGCCCAGGTTTGGAGCTATATGGAAGAATACAGGGAGGATTTTCCCTCAGAAGCAGCCAAAGTGAGATGTGTTACCAGGGCTCTGGAGGGAACAGCTGCAGAGTGGATGGTGATACTGCATAATGATAATGCCCCCCAGTGGATGAATTATAACCTGTTCATGACTGCACTGCGAGCTAGATTTGAGGACCCATTGGCAGAGCGCAAGGCCGGATCAGGATGAAGACCATAAATCAGGGGCCGAGGTGAGTGGCTGACTACACCCAAGAATTTAGACAGTTAGCAGGTCAAATCCGAGGCTGGTCCCAGGAAGCCCTGATAGAAGCATTTAAAGATGGTTTAAATGAAGATGTGTACCAGAGATGCATTGCTAGAAGAGACCCAAATGACTTGCAGATGTGGTACTTGCTGGCAGAAGAAGTAGAAATTGATTTAACCCGAAGCAGACGGGGAGGTTCTGGGTGGAGCAAACCTTCTCCCCCCCATTCTCAAGAGGTTCCCAAACCTCAGAGTGGAGGAGTGATAGCAAGACCCAACCCCTTTGCCTGTTTTCGATGTGGGAAAGAAGGTCACCGGGCTGTGAACTGCAAAGTCAAGCTGGAACCAAAGGGGGCACCAAAAGAAGGGAAGAAACCTGAAAAATCCTCAGCGAAGCCTCGTGAAGCGGCACTAAAGTTGAAAGAGATGACAGAGGTCGCCCCTCCCGTGGGAGAGGAGTCAGAAATCCCAGTTACCCCTGAGGAGGACAATTTCGACTCGGAAGACGACTTCCTGCTAAGTCCAAGCATGGGCCCTATGACCATTCCAGTGAAGTTGAGGGTACCCAATTCAGGGGTCAAAGGGGAAATGCTAGTCCTATTAGATTCTGGGTGCACAAGGTGTATAATCAACATGGAAGTAGTGGAGAAAATGGACTTAAAACTAAAACCTTTAAAGATGCCCATTTCCTTTGCCCAATTAGATGGATCAATGGCTGGAGGTTGCCCTGCACGTTTTATCACGGAACCTATAGAACTGATTATGGGAGAACATGATGAGACTCTGCGCTTAAATGTGGTCCCTGGGATGGAGCAACCATTCATACTGGGATTGCCCTGGCTCTGGAAATGGAACCCCCAGGTTAACTGGAGAAATGGGTTGTTGCGCATATGGACCAAGCAGTAACCAGAAAAAAAGGGGAGATCTCAGCCAAAGCTTCAGATTCTGATTGAAATAGCTTCCACAGGTACCGAACCCATGAAAGGGGAGGAGAAAATTCCAAAAGAGTATTGGGATTTAAAGGAAGTGTTCAGTAAGAAAGCCTCGGATGAGCTCCCGCCTCACCGGTCAACAGACTGTGCTATTTAAATTTTGCCTTGAGTGAAGCTCCCGAAACCGAAGTTGTACTCAATGACACCACAGGAATTAGAGGAGCTAAGATTGTTTATAGATAAAAATCTGGAACGTGGTTTCATCCAACCTGCTAGGCCCCAGGTAGCGGCCCCCGTGTTGTTCCGTGAAAAGAAAGATGGCTCCAAATGCTTGGTGGTGGAATACAGAAATTTGAACGCCATTTCCGTGGCAAATGTGTACCCCCTGCCTTTGATGAAGGACATGTTGGCCCACCTAGCCAAGGGGAAGATTTTCATGAAGTTGGATTTTCGAGAAGCATACTATCAAATTCGAATTAAGGAAGGGGATGAGTGGAAGACCGCTTTTAACTGCCCGATGGGTTGCTTCCAATTCAACATTCTTCCTTTTGGTTTACAAGGGGCCCCAGCTGTATTCATGCAGATGATCAATCAGGTGTTACATGAACATTTATACAGGGGGGTTCTGGTTTATCTTGATGAGATCCTTATCTACACGGAAACTCTGGATGAACATGTGAAACTGGTGTGGTCGGTTCTACAGAAACTGTGTGCCGCTAAGTTGTATGCTAAACTATCCAAGTGTGAATTCCATCAAGAGAAAATTGACTATTTGAGATATCGCATTTCATCTGAGGGCATAGAAATGGATCCAGAGAAAGTGTGTGCCGTATTGGAATGGGCTCTACCATGTACCAGAAAACAACTTCAAAGTTTCTTGGGATTTGCAAATTTTTACCGGCAATTTATCCTGACTTTTGCTAAGATAGCAATGCCCCTCACAAATCTCTTAAAAACAAAAGGGGAGGTGAAGCCAAGGCCGAGCAAGCTGTTGGAGTGGTCCATGGAGTGCCAAGCAGCTTTTGAAAAGCTAAAACAACTGTTTGCTGCAGAACCAGTGCTAAAGCACCTGGATATGGAGGCTCCTTTTGTGATCCAAGCCAATGTGAGTGATGTGGCCATTGGAGTGGTGTTACTTCAAGTCAACGAGAAAGGGAACTTCCAGCCTTGTACGTATACCTCCCATAAACTGTCTAAAACCGAGAGAAGGTGGGCCGTCTGGGAAAAAGAAGCTTTTGCAGTTCATTGGGCCTTACTGACCTGGAGACATTTCCTGGAAGGAGCAAAACATCCATTTGAGGTATGGACTGATCATAAAAATTTGGAAGCCTTAAAAACGCTTAGGAAGCTGTCCCCTAAACAAGTTCGCTGGGCCCAGTATTTCAAGC
>BLBF01000010.1:39695485-39722689 GCA_015471245.1 Laticauda colubrina | reverse complement strand
ATATATATATATGGACTGCACACTGCACTTTGTTTATTTATCCAAGGCTCTTATTATGACTCTCTTCTCCAGCAGCTTCAAAGCCAAGCCTCAAGTGTTGAAACATTGATAAGAGTCCAGGAAAACACCTGTAATAGTATTTTTCTGTGCTCTCCCTCCATATTATCACATTAAAATGTCCTTGAGGAGTGTTTATACATTTCTCCCCAGTTCAAATAAAATATTTTCAAGCCTCTAGTTGGCAGTGTTGCAAAGTCTCTTAATACTTTTTTCCCCCCTCAGCCAGAAAGAAAAGTAATGTATACAAAACTCAGAGGGAAAAAAACAAACAAAGGGGGCCTCTATCCTAAAGAAAATTAAAAAATCAAAAGAAGCATAAAAATATATATAAGAAAAAATTCAATCTGATTAGCTACAAAATCACATTAAATTCCTCAGAGAAAAAAATAGTAAGGAAAGAATCCAAGCCTCAATTTGACATCACTTTAAAAAACGCCGCTCAAGGAAATTCCAGTCAAAGATAAATAAAGGTTTCTTCTTTGTTCAGGATATCCTTTCAGGTCTCAGCCAATTTGCAATACAAAAGAAGTTTCTCACCCAGCCGACACACCCTCTCTCCAGCCTCTTTCTTTTCGGAGCTGTCCCGACTTCAGCAGCTTTAGAGGCTGCCTTTCCACCGCCAGCAAAAGGGCTTCTCCCGGATCAAACCAGAGATTTTGCGATATCTCTGGGATCCTGGGACTGTGCCCTTCACAATCCCCGTCTCTACGGGACGGTTTAGGTCCGTTAGGACCGACCAGGGGTGAAAATATCAGCTGCGATCTCAGAGCCCCGAGATCGCAGCTGTAGCACCGGGACGAGGCTCCGCCTTCTGCCAAAACTTGATGATTGATTCTTGTCTCATTCGAATGCCTATATAGTTAGAGATGGTCTAGCTTGGGTGGGGACCAAGTTGTATGTGCCACAGGTGCTGAGGGGCCAAATACTACAATAAGCTCATGATTCTTAAGCAGCTGGTCACTTTGAATTTGTGAAAACCTTACACCTGGTTAAACGGCAATTCTGGTGGCCTACTTTGAAGAAGGACACTGAAACTTATGTAGCTAGCTGTCCAATTTGTGCTTCAGCAAAGAGGCCTCCTGGTAAGCCGGGTTGTCACAAAATGTAGCTAGACCAAAAGCCACCTGGAAGGAAATCTCCATGGACTTTATAGCAGAATTACCCGAAAGCAGTGGAAACACAGTTATTTGGGTGGTAACCGATTTGTTTTCCAAACAAGTACATTGCATACCTTGTTCCAAGATTCCATCTGCAAAGACGTTGGCTAAACTGTTTATTTCACATATCTATAGGTTACATGGCACTCCAGAATGCATAATCTCTGACAGAGGGGTCCAATTTACCTCAATTTTTTGGAAAGAGTTCCTGAAGTTGATAGGCTCCGCCCAGGGCTTAAGCTCCGCCCATCACCCCCAAACCAATGGGGCCTGTGAGAGAACTAACTCAGTGTTAGAACAGTATCTTAGATGTTATATAAATTATCAACAAGATAACTGGTCCGACTTACTACCATTTGCTGAAGTGGCATATAACAACTCCGTACATAGTAGTACTGGATTTACTCCATTTAAAGTGGCTTCAGGACAAGATTTTGTACCAATACCTGAACTTCCTCGTGAAAGGCCTAACATCCATTCATTGGATGAATGGATAACTCAACTCCAACTTAACTGGCCAGTAACATGTAAAGCATTAGATGAGGCCCACCAAGCTCATAAGAAATTTGCAGACAAGAAAAGATCTCCACAGAAATTATATAAAGTAGGCGACAAAGTTTTCCTGTCCACCAGATACCTGCAAACCACTCAAAAGTCAAAGAAGCTTGGTCCTAAATATGTTGGTCCTTTCATGATTGAACGGATTATAAATCCTGTAACAGTCCAGCTGAACTTACCGAAAACTCTTTGATGAAATCACCTGGTTTTCCATGTTAGTTTGTTAAAACCTGAACATACTTCTGATTTAAGACCCATCCAGGCTGACCCTCCCATACCAATACTGATTGAAAGTGAACAACATTTTTAAGTTAAAGAAATTCTAGACTCTCGCAAATGGAGGGGTCGGCTCCAGTATCTTGTAACCTGGAAACATTTCCCTTCTTCACAAGCCGAATGGGTTAATGAAACCGATGTTAAAGCCCCTAAGTTGATCAAAGCATTTCGTTCCAAGTATCCTGATAAGCCCTAGGAGTGTATTCCTTTGTAATTGTCTAATGATTAATTATTGTCTTTATATTTTCTCCTCTCTCTCTTCTAGGACTGATGGTTTTTCCTTTTTCTAGGAGGGCCGAATGTCAGCCTTCAAGATCTTCTACTATCGCTTTGCATCTTTCTGCTGTCATAAGAAATGGGGGGGGGGAGGGAGGATGAGAGGAGTCTGGGAAGTGAGCTGGAGGTGTTACATTTTTCTGTTGTGTAAATGAGGGGGGGGAAGCATACATCAGAGTTAGGTTTCTATTTCTCACTTTGCTTTCTTTTCTCTGCGCAACTGCAACCCGTTATCAAAGTATGCCAAGGTCAACGGACAGAGGCCTCATCATCACCTGAAGATGCCCACATGATCATATTCACAATTTCTAATTGGAAGTTTCATCTGAACTATTGGGGGTAGGAACACTTCCATCACTTTGTATATGTGATTTACATGCCTAATTTCTCAGATTCAGAATTCTCAGGTTCACTTCACTTTCAGTAAAAGATAACTTTTCTCTAAATTAAGGAGTCTAAGTATTTCTTTCTTGGATTTTGAATGGAGCACCTCCTGACAGAAATGTTGGAATATTTCTGTTTTGTTTTTCATAAGGTAGCAGAAACCGTATCTTGAGTAATGGTCCATAATACTCAAAATATAACAGGCACCTCCTAAACTTGGTTTCTTAGGACCAGTTATGTCAGCAAACACAACCTCTAAAGGTTCTTTGGTCTTAAACCCATTTAGTCTGTTTGCAGGAGTAACTTTACTCTTTTCTTGACTACAAGCATGACAGTGTAAATACTTGCTACAGGGTTTCAGTTTTACTCCCTTTGACAATTGAACAGATTGTTTGAGCATTTTGAAATTAATGTGCCCTAGACGTCTATGTAGTAAATGTATACATTCATCATGTGGCTTAACACTGTTATAAACTGAGTTAGCCATCTTCAGCTGATCATCATGTATTACATATAAATCATTCTTTAAAATAGCAGTAACACTTTTACCCTCTTTCTCTATTATACAGTTATCTCCCCTAAAGAGAGTTGGTTAATAACCAAGATTAACTAAAAACCTTACTGATAGCAAATTAAATTTCAGTTTAGGGATATATAACATGGTTAAATGTTCATTTATACAAGAACAATATGCAGTACCTTCACCTGATGTTTTCATCTTCCATCCATTTGCCAATGATACATGTTGTTTACTCGTGGACATCTTTACAAACCTTTTTCTATCTTTAGTAATGCACTGTGATGCTCCACTATCAACAACCCACAAATTATTGTTTACAGTTGAATTGCTAGACATAGCTAAACTAACATTCTTTTTGGCCTTCTGGTGTTTGCCAGTATTCTGTTGTTTTCCCTTTTTACAGAATTTAGCTATATGTCCCCTAGCCCCACAAGAAAAACATTTCCTAACAGAATAGGCAATTGAAAATAAATTCTCTTCTTGTGGTTGTTTCTTCCTCAGTTCGTCCCTATCAAGCCGTCTTCTTGCTTCTTCTAGCAATCTTCCAGTTATGTAAGTCAATGTCAGTTTATCTCTGGGCAGTACTTCCAGTGAAGATACATAATCATCATAACTTTCATCCAATGAGGAAAGAATGATGTAAACTTGATGAAGCTCTGAAAATATTAGTTCTTTTTCATGTAGCTCTTGAAAAATTATTTTCATGAAGTTTAAATGAGCTATCTCCACCTTTCAGAAGACATGCTCTAAACAGTTTATGTGGAAGATGTATGTGTGCACCTACACTGTCATGAACATAAATCCTCTTCAAATTCTCCCAACACTTAGCAGCAGACTCTTCTCCATGAATATGGACTAGCTGCTGGTCACTCAGTGTTAGTCCAATTATACAAAGAGCTCGTTCCTTGTTCTGTTTAAAGTCAGCAATCTTCTTGGCATCATCCTCATTTTCTGGATCCCAAGCATTTACATCTGGTGGATTTTGAACTACATTCCATAAACCTTCTTTACATAGAAGTAGACTGCATTTCATAGACCAGGAAACATAGTTTGTTCCATCCAACTGGGTTATCAATGACAGACTTGTTGAAGTGTCTTGTGCCATCTTTACCAGGATAGTAAACCACAATTAAACAGTAAACAGCTGTCTGTATACAGAACTGTGCATTCACACTAACTCTCAGTTATCTGAGCCTGGTATGGCCTGGGCCCATAACCAATGTTGACGTAATTCCCCGTTAGGAGAATGAGTGCATACAGGTAGACATAAAGAGAGTAGTGTTGGAATAATACACGCATGGTACACAGATACACTGTACAGTAAATGTAGGTTTTTACTTCCAGAAAGGTATAAGCAAAGTCCAAAATAAGCAATCCAAAAGTCATTCACAGGTTAATCAGTCAGTTTTTAAATCCAGGGATATTCCAGTAACAAAGTCCAGTGTCAAAAGCAGTTAAGTATCAGACTTACATTAAATCCAGTAAAATATCAGTCAGTTAGGAAAAATGGAGCAATAGCAATATTTTCCAACAGAAGGAAATAAAGATACACTTTCTTCTTTTCTGAGACTCAGACTAAGACAAACCAGTTTTCTGGTTCCATCTTATGGCCGTTTGAGAAAACACACCCAATTGTATGCTCTTGCATTCCCTTAAAGAGATAGTACTAAAATGTTTATCCTGGTTTATATATTTCTAACCCAAATACCTGTTAGGTGTTTCATATTCCTAACAGGATGCCTAGTTTCTAATTCTGTGTTTCTAATATTTAAAGATAACAACCAGTTGCTTCTGCTTTACCTAGTTTACAGTGAGAATCTAGTTTGCACGAAACAGCCCAAAACAGTGAAAATATTGAAAATATTGTTATCTGTACAAGGCAGCAAAAACACAAGATTTTGCTAGCCATTAAATGTAGGAAACACTAAGATTGTGGGAATGTTTTTTTTTCTTGTTTTCTTTTATATTATAGTATTATACTGGTCATCTCAAACAACAAATTATGTAATTTTAGTTGTTTTAAAATCAACTTTGCTTAAAGGTGTTCTTGATTAGTAAGACACAAAAGTTTATTTCTGAATGTAAAAACTGACCCTCTAAATTCAGTTTTATGTAAAAAATATTATTTTATTTATCTTATTTATTTTTAAACTGTATTTAAGATTGAAGCCCTTTCAAGGTGACATACATAATAAGTACAATTATTTTTAAAATGCTCAAACCAATAAAAGCAAATGTCAGAAAGAATATTACCAAAATCCAAAGCACTCAAGAGCAGAATTATAGTAAACAATCTAAAGTATGATACAGTTTAATTCAAGATAAATCCAGCTGGAACTTCAAAATTTATGAAAGGCTTTTAAAGAAAGATCCTAATGAATGTTGAGTATAAACTCACCCCACATTTGATATGGGACAGAAAAGGACCTACTACTAATTTCACTCCTTTTCCAGACAAATGAGTAAGCCAATGGTCTTGATGTGTGGGAAGAGATATATTGATGAAATAATCTGTCATGTAATCTATCACTTATATAAATTGAGATAAAAGGTAGCAAAATATGTGGGAAAGTAGCTATAAACAAAATCTGACAGCATACTTTCCAATTTCCCTCCCAGCTAACATTTTCTTCCTTGTGTTCCCTGATCTGTTTTCCACCCCCACTCCCCAGATTTCTGGATGGTGCCACCTATTTCCACTGTCCAATTTGCATTTCTACTCCTAGGCTCGCATCCCTTTTCCCTTTGGCAGTCTTTATGTAATTGCTTTATTACTTTAAGAATAGTCCCAGCAAAGAGTGACATTGTAAATATGACCTAAAAAAAAACCTTTATGTGATGAACAGACTTAATCCAAATGCATGTTTAATGTATCCATCTTTGACTAAATAAAGCATCAGTTATAGTTACAGGATATAGATATGAATACACTGTTATTATAGATCTTGTGTATCCATAATTATTTCATATGACGCTTAGTATGATATTTTTGCCTACTTATAGAGACATAGGCACATAAGTCCAGCCTAAGGGGTCCCACACTGCTGAAGAACTACTAGATCATAAGACATGGAGATAAGTAAGATCATTTCTTAGTTATTAAGAACTCTGGATTCAATCAGTGGAATACAATTATATCCCTTGGCTTAAAAGGTCATACAAAGGAGTTAACCCAACCTTGGAACTTAAGGCTAGGTCACACTGGCCGATGGATGCAAAACGTATGCAAAAAGGACACAGCGGACGAGCAAAATTTCGGGGGTGGCTCCATCCATTGTTATCCGCTCTCAAAAGTGCCCCAAATTTGCATAAACAGAATGGAAAACAACAGAAAGGAATGGACGTTGGTAGTACGTTGCGAGGATGGTAAGCGGATGTTCATAGGAAGCCTAGCGGATGGAAGCAGATGGAAGCGGATGACACATCCGCAGGGCTTCTGGGGGAGAATAGCGAAGCAGAGGCGTAGTGGAAGGAGCGGATGTGAAGCGGATGACGCGGATGCATCATGGACGCCTATAGGATGCATAGCGGATGTGTAGCAGATGCAAAGCGGTCACTGCGCATGCGGGGAGGATGAATTGCGGAAGCTCCGTGGATATAAAAGGATGCAGCTCGCAAGCAGTCACCATTCAGAGGAAAGACCTGCTGCCAGAGACATCTTGAAAGAACACCATGGTTCGTCAGTCAGGGAAGAAGAGGAAGCCTGTGCCTAATCCTGCCAGCCCTGGCAAGAAGGACAGAATCACCATCCCACCCCCTGACGCTGACTCTGAAGCTGCTAGTGCTTCTGGTGCTGGTGCTGATGCTGCTGGTGCTGCTGGTGTTGCTGCTGCTGGTGCTTCTCGTGCTGGTGCTGCTGGTGCTGCTGGTGCTGCTGGTGCTTCTCCTGCTGGTGCTGCTGCTGCTTCTGCTGCTTCTCCTGCTGCTGCTGCTGGTACTTCTGCTGGTGGTGGTGGTGGTGGTGCTGCTGCTGCTGTGGTGAACCAGCCCCAAGGCCCTCAAAGCCCTGCGGCTGAAGGCCCTAAAGCCCTTGCCAGAGGGAGGAAGAGGCAGGGCAAGGAGAAGGGAGAGAGGAAACAGTACTCCATTTCTGAGGACCATGAGGAGGAGGTGCTGGAATGGCTGAGGGAGAACGAGTACTTGTGGAGAAAGGGCCACAGGCTCTATCGCGACACCAAGAGAAAGGAGGCAGCGTGGAGAGACAAGGCAGAGAGCCTGGGCTACACTTCAGATGTACTCCTGGGATGATGGAAGCAAATGCACACCTTGTATGGCAAGCTGCACCTGAAGAAATCTGGCCAGGCCACTGTCAAGCTCACTGACCAGGAGATGTATGTCATGGCCAAGTGCAGCTTCCTGGAGGGTGAGGTCCACCACTGAGGAGCAGCCCCTCTGTCAACCCTCTCCCTCACACAGCCCACAGACAGCCATTCCTCTTCCAGCCAGGAGACAGCTACCGTGTCCAGGCAGGTGTCTTTGGAGGGTCTGACAGCAGAGACCCTCCTGACAGCTGCACTCCCCATGCTGGCAGAGTTGGAGGATCCCCTGTCTCAAATGGAGCAAGAAGAAGAAGCAGCCAGAGACCATCCCACCCCCACCCCCAGCTCCACCTCCACAGAAAGCAGGCAGAGAGGCAGACTGGAAGGCCAGAGCCACACTGTCCTGCTGGAGATCAGGGAAATGATCAAGACCAGCACAGATCTTCTCTCTCAGCTGGTCCACAGTGTTATACCATCCTCGAACTGCAAGCCCTTCATCACGTACGTGAGCCAGACCCTCATGGACCTGCCTGAGGCCCAGTATCAGGTGATGAAGGAGAGGATCACAGCACTGCTGCACCACTCTCCAGGCCCAGCTGAACCTGCTCCGACCCAGTCCAGGACTGCTCCTCCACCCCAGGAGGAGGCTTTCAACAGCCCCTCACCTACCAACGCTACGAGTTCCAGGACTTCCCACAGCAGAGGCAGCCCTTCCCAGTCCAGACCCAGGTACATCGCATGCCACAGACACCTCACCTGACCCAGCTGCAGACCAGACAGCCCCACTACACTCCTCCTTCCTCCACCCCACCGCCAAGCCCCTCAATAGAAAATCTGTCATCAGTACTGTGCCTGACATCCAAGGTTCTTGAGGAAGGGCCTCTCAACCTCACGGGACTGAGTCAGCTCTCTGAGAGCTTCCTGAACACACCATCCCCTGTTGTACTTTCGGGGCCAAGCACCTCAATGGCGCCTCAGACCAGCACTCCAGCCACAGCCACCTCCACAGTCCCTGGCCGTTCGACAGCTGAGACCATGGACATGCCTCAGAGTGACTGAGAATAGTGCCAGAGACTGAGTTGTTACCTGTTCACTTTATCTTTGCTTAAGACACTTTACTTGGGTCATTTTGCTTTTTTAATAAAGTCATACTTTTTAACTTAAGACAGTTATTAATAAAGGTTATCTTTGCTTCACACACTTGGTTCATTTTATTTACTTAATAAAGTGTTGGTGAAAACTTTAAAAAAAGGATTAAGCCTTTGCATGCTTGTGGGATGGGTAAGGATAGTTGTGGGATGGGTAAGGATAGCTGTGGGATGGGTAAGGATAGCTGTGGGATAGGTAAGGATAGTTGTGGGATAGATAAACCTCCAATACAAGCATAGTGGGACTATATGGTCCACCCTTCCAGCTGCCCAGGCTGGGATGGAAGTTGGTGCTTGGCTTGGTCAACCTGGGTCTCAGACGCTCAACAGTTTCATCAAACATGGCTGGTGTCATCCTCATGAAGTTCTGGAATGTCTTCATTCCTCAGCTCTACCATCAGCTTGTCATAGAGTCCAAACTCCACTCTTCTCCCGATCCATCATCAGACCCACACAGCTCTTGGACATCCCCTTCTTCTCCTTGTGTAGAAAAGGTGAAACAGTCTGAAGAGAGCTTGGTTCTGGTGTTGAATGATGGCAGCTACCATAAGGCATGTGTGATGATCCATGGTGGAGATCAATGGATGATGTGGAAGAGCAAGAGCAAGGGTGAAGAGGTCTGTACACCACGGCTGCTGGACTGTTAGTGAGATCCAGGTGATTTCATCCCCCTTTTTATATTTCCGTGCTACTTACGCTGTGTGGACGTTCTGTGTACCTTTCGCTTCCTCCCTCTTTCCGCTTTCAGCTGCAGTGGATGTGAGTTGAGGGGATGTCCAGAGGATGCCTGAGGATACACCAGACTTTTAACGGATGACAATGGACATAGAACGGTTGTTGCCCGTATGTGTCATGGATGTACATCATACACGGCAGAAAGTTCATCCGCTCAAAAAGTTTTGTGGAGCTCAAAACTTTTTGAGCGGATGAAATAGCAGTAGACGGATGTTTGATGGATAGAGCGTATGAAACACGTACGCAGTGAGTACACAACGGATGCATCGCGTTTTCAAATGGATGGCAAGCTTTTTTGTCCATTTTACATCCTCTTTGCATCTGTTGGTGCAGTGGGACATGGGAATTAAGTTCTGTCTGCATGTTAAATTATTATTATTTCTATAGGAATGGGTGAACTATGAGACAGGAATCTGTCTGTGTACATGAGCTGCAGTTTTCTTTGTAAAGATGTAGATGCCATACTGAGGATGAGTGAATCTGGAGTGGACTGGCTTTCACTGAACATGGAGTGGGCCATTCTCTGGTGTATCTGTTCAATACAGGTATGAACTCAAAAGATCTCAGATTGGCCTTCGGAAGTTGTGGGAGCTTCATTACTTGAGACTTCCATGAAGAGATTGGATTGCCATTTGTCAGAAATGTTGTAGGGTGTCCTGCTTGGGTGGGTGGTGATTGGACTAGATGACCTACAAGGTCTCTTCCAGCTCTGTTAATCTGTAATAATCTGTAAATTGACTTGGACTAAAGTACTATACTGTTTCTTGAGAAGATCAGTACAACTCTCCTAATATTTATGATGTTCCCTTGAAAGACTGTTCTTAAATTCTTAGGAAAGCAAGAATAATGTTCAGTATTGTTTGGTCCAACGTCAAGGCTTCTGTTTATTTCATTCACTGCTATGAAGAATGTTTATTCTTTAAGTTTTATATGGTATCCCATCCTTTAAAATAAATTCTTAATATATTTGTATATTCTGTAAAATTAACTTTGATCAATTGCTTCATATTTTCTCTAAACTTCCTTTTTGTCTCAATCAGTAGCTCTTTTACTGAGAAATCTGAACTCCTCCACTTTTAAGGTTTATAAATCAATTGAGACATTTTCTGTCTAATTTTCCATGAGCATGTGGTTGGAGTTTTAAGCAGGATTAGAATGTTGCATGAACACTAATTTCCCCTTTGATCATTTCAATTAGCCAGAGAAGAGAGTTCTGGTAGCAATTACTTTTCAAGGGAATGAGGCAGCTCATTAACTGCCAAGGATTCTTTTTGAATTTATGTTACATTTTTATTGAAAGAATAAAAATGGTCAGAAAAAAAGTTGACAGATATGGAGAAAAAAAACTCACTAAAACAGAACAATTGTAATATATGTAAGTAATATTTTACAGAATCCCTTTATGAAAGTTTTCTTTTGCTTATGAGTTTTAGATCAGTAATCTGTGGGTCTCCAAACATGGTTGGACTATATATCTGATAATCCCTACAACTTGTAACAGTGTTGAAACCCATGGAAATTGGAATTCAACAGTATATTGGAGAGAACAATATTCTTTATTCCTGAAATAGACTATAATTAATCTCAAATTGCTTGACTACTTCTGTGTATTGGTGTAACATTTAGCAAAATAAGTGATTTGTGGGCTAATGATTTTACTATCATGGAGTGTTTTAATTTTAATATACTTTTGATTCTTTCAGTTTTATGCTCCATCCTTTATTGGTAATTGTTGTAAGTAGGTTAGAATTCATTTTAACATTCTTCTCCAGTCTATAAAATTGCAATTTATGAATAAGAATATGTAAAAAAAAACAGCATTCACAATAATATTGACAATGTAAATGATTCTAGGTAACAATCGGGGGTAGAATAATAAAGTTTGAAAAGAGCAATTAAATATGTATCTGTACTATTTCAATCAAAAGGGCTATTTTGGAACATAAAACTTTCCAAGAAAAGTTTACAAAATGGTAATGTTAGACGTAAAGGGATTTGTCAATTTAATTCTTCTGGGATTAAATCAATCTCTGGATCTCTGGATCAGAGAAAGCAATCCTTGATCCCAGAGCCACATGTATCCCCAGATTTCTTTTTAGCTATAGGTTGGCAAACCCAATACTGTTTTCTCACTATTCAGACATAGAACACTTTAAAATTGGACTGGATACCTTAAGATTGATTTTAACTCAAAAAAATAAAATGTGATATCCTCTCCCCTAAATAATGCCCATTCTGTTATATAAATGGTATTATTCCATTCAAAGGAATGATTATATTCATTTCCTAATGACCCTATTAGGAAACCCTACGCAGATGTTAAGCCCATGTCACACTGAACCAACGGATGCAAAGAGGATGTAAAACGGACAAAAAACCTTGCCATCTGTTGGTTAACGTGATGCATCCGTTCTGTACTCACTACCTCCGTTTTGCTTCCTCTCTATCCGTCCAGCATCCATCCATTAATGTTTCATCCACTCAGAGGGTTTTGAGCTGCTCAAAACTTTTGAGCGGAAAATGTATCCAATGCGTCCGTTCTGCATCCGCTAGGCATATGGGGAACATCCGTTCTGCATCCGTTACGCATCTGCTATATCCGCTAGGCATCCGCTGTGCATCCGTGCAACTTGCATCCGCTCAGATGCAGGGAGGAAGCAGAACAGATGTGGAACGCGCAGCGTTAGTAGCACGGACGGAGAAAGGATGAAAGTGGATGCAGCACGCAAAGAAAGCATTTAAAATGGAAAAAACGTTCGCAGAGGGGACCTATCTCGAATATTAAGGATGTCTAGAGGATGCCTAGAGGATGCAAAGGGACAAATAGGGGAAAACCTATATTGCCTATAAAAAGGGGGAGCAACTCATCTGGATCTCACTTTCAGACCAGCAGCCCTGCTGTGCAGACCTCTGCAGCCTTCATCTGACTCTTCCTCTTCCACAGAATCCAGTCATCTCCAGCATGGATCATAAGAAACTCCTTTTGGTAGCCACCATCCTTCTGCAACAGTGCGAAGCCATCTACAGGCTCTGTGAACTCTACTATGGGAAGAAAAAGAGGCGACCAAGAAGCGTCTGGGTCTGAAGATGGATTGGGAGAAGAGCAGAGTATGGACTGTACAACAAGCTGATGGTGGAGCTGAGGAACAAAGACACTTGGGCATTCCAGAACTTCATGAGGATGCCTCCAGCCATGTTTGACAAAGTTGTGGAGCGGATGAGACCCAGGTTGACCGAGGCAAACACCAACTTCTGGCCCAGCCTGGACCCTGGGCTCAAGGTGGCACTGACTCTGTGCCACCTGGCCTCAGGGACCACCTACAGGAGCATGCAGTACAGCTGGAGGGTGCCACACAACACCATCAGCATTGTGGTCAGAGAAGTGGTGGAGGCCATCATCGAAGAATACCTGGAGGAGCTCCAGTGCCCCTCCACTGAAGAAGGCTGGAAGAAAGTTGCAGAGCAGTGGTATCAGAAGTGGAACTTCCCCCACACCATTGGAGCCATAGATGGGAAGCATGTGGCCTGCAAAGTGCCAGCCAAGTCGGGGTCCACTTATTTCAACTACAAGGGCTTCTTCAGCATCGTCCTCTTCACCATGGTCGATGCTGACTACAAGTTCATGTACATCGATGCTTCAGGCAACGGGTCATGTTCAGATGCCCAGGTATACAACGCCAGTGACCTCAAGGAGGGGCTGGAACGCAACCTCATCATGGGCTTCTCAGATCCAGACCCCCTGCCCAATGACACGCAATATGTGCCCTACTTCATCGTGGGGGATGACGCCTTCTCCCTCAGAACCTACCTCATGAAGCCCTACACTTCCAGACTCCTCACCCGTGAAGAGAGGATCTTCAACTACAGGCTGTCCAGGGCAAGGCGGGTGGTGGAGAACGCCTTTGGCATCCTGGCCAACAGGTTCCAGGTACTTCTCACCACCATGCAGCATAGCCCAGAGACCGTGAGGAGGATCATGGAAGCTTGCTGCATCCCGCACAATCTCATGCGCACCCACTACCCAGTCTTGCAGAACAGGCTCGTGGACCTCTAGCAAGGCAATGGGGACATGGAGCCTGGAGAATGGAGGCAAGGGCGAAATCTGATAGACACTGAGGATGTGCAAGGCCCCAACAGAGCCTCACGTGAAGGGAAGAAGCAGTGCAACCTCCTGAAACACTGAAGCAACTCCCCAGTTGGAGCAGTGGAGTTGCAAGACAGGATGATAGATGCTTAATGGATGCCTGTCTCATCACACTGATGAGATTGGGCCATGTATGTTGGGTGGGCCTACAATGAACAGGGCATTTAATAAAGAGTTGTGTTTATGTTGAAATGTGTGGATCAATGAATAAATTGTTATTGATAATAAAGGGCCAGATGTGTGGCAGCTGGGAGGGTGGACCATACAGTCCCACTATGCTTGCACTGGAGGTTTATCTATCCCACAGCTATTACCCATCCCAAAGGTATCCCTGCCCATCCCACAGGTATCCCTGCCCATCCCAAAGGTATCCCTGCCCGTCCCACTGCTATATTTACCCATCCCACAAGCATGCAAAGGCTTAAACCATTTCTAAAAGTTTCCACCAAGACTTTATTGACATAAATAAATGAAGCAAGTGTGTGAAGCAAAGATAAACTTTATTAATCACAAGCTGTAAAAGAAAAATGAGACAAGTGAAGTGTCCAAATAAAGACTACAGGTAGCCACCAAGTCTCTGGCACTCCTCTTGGTCACTCGGAGGTGTGCCCAGTCTCAGGGGAGAAGGGTCCAGGTGCTGTGGAGGTGGCTGCTGCTGGAGTGCTGGTCTGAAGCTCCACTGGGGTGCCTGGCCCCGAGAGGACAACAGGGGACGGTGTGTTGAGGAAGCTCTCAGATAGCTGGCTCAGCCCTGTGATGTTGAGAGCTCGTTCCTCCATGCCATGTGGTGTCAGCCCCACTACCGAGGACAGATGTACTGAGGCCGGGCTTGGCTGTGTGGTGGAGGAAGGAGCAGTGTAGTGGGGCTGTCTGGTCTGCAGCTGGGTGAGGACTGGCATCTGTGGCATGAGTGACATTGCTGTCATCGGTAGCATCATTGGCATGGGTGGCATCGGTGGCATTGGTGGAACAGGTGGCAACGGTGTCGTCTGATGACTCTGTGCCTGGACTGGGAAGGGCTGATGCCTGTGCTGCTGGACCTCCTGGTAGCCGTAGCCCTGGTCGGTGAGGGCCTGTGGAAAGACTTGGAATGGGAGGGACATCACCTGGGGTGGAGGAGCAGACCTGGACTGGGTGGGAGCAGGTGCCTCTGGGTCTGGAGGGTTGTGAAGCAGCTCGGTGATCCGGTCCTTCACCAGCTGGTACTGGGATTCTGCCATGTCCGTGAGGGTCTGGTTCACATAGGTGAGGAAGGGCTTGCGGTTGGAGGATGAGGAGTCAGTGTGGACCAGCTGAGAGAAGAGATCTATGCTGCTATGGATGGTGTCCCTGATCTTCAGCAGGACAGTGTGGCTCTGCCCCTCCTGTCTGGCTCTCTGCCTTTCTGTGGAGGTGGAGCTGGGGGTGGATTGGGTAGGACTGTGGTGGAAGTGCTGTCTCCTTTCTCCCACCACACCTGGGAGTCCTCCACGTGCTCCACCACGGTAAAAACACTGTCCGTGGGTTCTCCGCCATGGCACGCTCCACAAAAATCTGCCTGGAGACAGGAACTGACTCTCGGCCGAAAGAGGACTGGCTCTCAGCAGGCTGCCGGAGAGAGAGGGTCGTGAGAGTGGCTGCTGCTATTGCTCCTCGGTGGCGGATCTCACCCTCCAGGAAGCTGCACCTGGCCATGACATCGGTCTCTCTGTCCGTCAGCTTAACCGTGGCCTGGCCAGATTTCTTGAGGTGCAGCTTCCTGTACCAGGTGTGCATATGTTTCCACCAGCCGAGGAGCACCTCCGATGTGTAGCCCAGACTCTCCGCCTTCTCTCTCCAAGCAGCCTGCTTCCTTTTGGTGTCCCTGTACAGCCGGTGTCCCTTCCGCCATAGATAGTCATTCTCTCTCAGCCACTCCAGGACCTCATCCTCGTGTTCCTCCTCAATGGAGTATTGCCTCCTCTCCCGTTCCCACATATGCCTCTTCCTCCCTTTGCCAGGACCAGATGGGCCCTCATCAGAGGGGCTTCCAGTTTGTAGGGGCTGCTCTTCCACACCAGCAGCAGCAGAAGCAGCATGATCATCATCATCATCATCATCATCAGCAGCAGCAGCAGCAGCACCAGCAGGATCATCATCATCATCATCATCATCAGCAGCAGCAGCACGAGCAGGACCAGGAGCACAAGCAGGACCAGGAGCACGAGCAGGACCAGGAGCATGACCAGGACTAGCAGGATGAGCAGGACGAGCAAGACCAGGAGCACGAGCAGTACGAGCAGTACAAGCAAGTCCAGGAGCACGAGCAGGACCAGCAGGACCAGCAGGACGAGGAGCAGCTTCAGCAGAGTAAGCACCAGCAGAACCACCACCACCAGGAACAGCCTCAGCATAGTAAGCGCGAGCAGAACACCACCGCCAGAAGCATCATCATCAGCTCCTCCAGAAGCAGAAGCAGCAGAAGCCCCAGCCGCAGAAGATCGAGCCCGTGCTACAGAAGCCCCAGCAGAAGCAGAGTGAGGGCCAGGTGGTGGGAGGGTGGCCCTGTCCCTCTTGCCAGGGCTGGCAGCAGATGGCTGAGGCTTCCTCTTTTTCCCCATTGTTGTGGGGTTGCTGGCTGGCAGGGAGGCTGGCAGGAAGGCTGGCAGGCAGGCAGGCACCAAGGCTTGCAGGCAGCAAGGCTGGCAGGCAGGCAGGCACCAAGGCTGGCAGGCAGCAAGGCTGGCAGGATGGCAGGCAGCAAGGCTGGCAGGGAGGCAGGCAGCAAGGATGGCAGGATGGCAGGCAGCAAGGCAGGCAGCAAGGCTGGCAGGATGGCAGGCAGCAACGCAGGCAGGCAAGGCACTCAATGCGTCTGGCAGCAGGTCTTTCCTCTGAATGGTGACCTGCTTTCGAGCTGCTTCCCTTTATATCCGCGGGGCTGATGCAATAAATCCCCCCCGCATGCGCAATTAATGCAAGGCATCCGCTAGGCTTCCACTGTGCATCCGCTAGGCTTCCGCTGTGAATCCGCTTCATCCGCTGTGCATCCACTGTGCATCCGCTTCATCCGTTCCGCGTCTGCTCTGCATCCGTTCTTTCCATTCCCCATCCGCTTTGCTGAGGCCCCCCGGAAGCCTAGCGGATGTGCCATCTGCTCTCATCCGCTTCCATCCACTAGGCTTCCGCTCTGCATCCATTTTCCATCCGCCCTGCGTCCTTCCCCCGTCCGTTCCTTTCCGTGTTATCCGCTCTGGTTATGCAAATTTTCACCCCTTTTGAGAGCGGATAACAATGGATGGAACATTTTTCTCGTCCACTGTGTCCTTTTTACAAATGTTTTGCATCCGTTGGGCAGTGTGACAGCGCCTTTAACTGAAAATCCTGGCCATGAAATATTGCTCATATCTATTTAAAGAGTGGTATTATGTACACTGGTCACTTGAATCACAGTAAGATCATTTAACTTCCAAGCTGTTTTTAAAGCAATTCCAGACACAAATCTTTGTGGTAATCTACATATATGACTAGATATCCTGTGAAATTTTCAAGATGGAATTAATCAATTTTATTCACTGCATATTCACACATAAATGCAATGAAATTAACAGTACAATTGCACCTGCAGTGCCAGAATAAAAAAACTATATCACCAGAAATCATTTTTTGGGGGGGAAGAAGAATCCAAAATATTTTTTGCTTTTGTAAAACTGTGGATAAAATCCATTGTTTTTCAGTGAACAATAAATATAAATTATATAGCCTTCAACAAAAAGAGACTGCAGTATCAGCATATATTAAAAATGTTTTCTAGATATAGCTAATAAATATTAAGTTAACCAGGCCTTTTCACTTAAAAATAACAAATGTGAAATGTTCTTGTTGAAGTTTGTCAACCAGGTACCAAATGAATTATTATACTACTCAATTTTATATTGACAACAGTTTTAAATATTGAGGTAATAAAATATAATCTTACAACCAATTTAGGCACACAAAAGTTATGTGTGACCATATCAGAATAATTATTCTTAAATATTTAAAAATATAATATTCCTCCATTACAACCATTTATCTTGCTTCAAAAAAGTATTTTATCACTTTTAGTCCTTTAAGAGAGAGAGAGGAAAAGACAAAAGAAGAGTTTAGTTTGGAATAGTGACCTCATAATAGGAAATGTCCAACGATGCTGACATAAACTGTTAGAATTAGAAAACTTCTCTCAAAGTAGGTTTGAAATATCAGGTGAGGACATTTATACTGTCCTGCTAACAATCTAAAAGATTTTTAGACTATCTGAAACTCATACTGTCATGATGACAAGTGAAAAAGAAGCAATAAGAAGAGAGAGAAAAACAAAGCATTCTGATGTCAGTTCTCAAACTTACTGTTATTTTAGTGACCAGCTGGGATGAAAATCAGCTCTTGTATCCTGATGGAATGAATGCTGGGTAGGGAGCAGTATGGCAAAGCTCTAAGCAACTAGTCTCTCAGCAGACATAAAAGGTCCCCATTGCTTTACATTCCTTCTACTGCCAAGAGTTGAGACCCCAGGATCCCAGAAATGCTTCTTTTCCCAGCTTTCAAATGCCTTTCATTTAATGAATTTTGTGAGAAAAATATTTACTATCTCTCCCTTTGGGACCATTTTGAATTCTTCCTGAAACCATTCTGTTAACAATCAACCCATATTTCAACTTTAAAGTAGTTACATTGATTAGTTATTTAGCTATGACTGTTTGCTTCTTTCTGTTTTCAAATTAAGCACATATTGTAATATCAAGTTTTCATTTGTATTAGTTTAAGCCCATGTCACACTACACCAATGGATGCAAAGAGGATGTAAAACAGACAAAAAAGCTTGCCATCCATTGGAAAACGCGATGCATCCGTTGTGTACTCACTGTGTACGTGTCTCATACGCTCTATCCGTCAAACATCCGTCTACTGCTATTTCATCCGCTCAAAAAGTTTTGAGCTGCACAAAACTTTTTGAATGGATGAACTTTCCGCCGCATACGATCTACATCCGCAACACATACGGGCAACAAACATTCTACATCCGTTGTCATCCGTTAAATGTCCAATGTATCCTCTCGGCATCCTCTCGGCATCCGCGCAACTCACATCCGCTCCAGCGGAAGCGGAAAGAGGGAGGAAGCGAAAGGTACACGGAACGTCCACACAGCATTAATAGCATGGACATAGAAAGGATGAAAGCGGATGCAGCTTGGATATAAAGCATTAAAACGGACAAAACGTTTGTATATGGGACGAATCTCGGATATTTAGGATGTCTGGAGTATGCCTAGAGTATGTGGAAGGAGACCTAGCAGAAAACCAACATTTCCTATAAAAAGAGGGAGGAAATCACCTGGATCTCACTATCAGTCCAGCAGCCATAGTGTGCACACTTCTTCAGCCTTGCTCTTCCACATCATCCATTGATCTCCACCATGGATCATTGCATATTCCTTTTTGTAGCTGCCATCATTCAACACCAGAACCAAGCCCTCTTCAGAATGTTTCACCTTTTCTACGCAAGGAGAAGAAGGAGATGTCCAAGAGCTGTCTGGGTCAGAAGATGGATCAGGAGAAGAGTGGAGTTTGGACTCTATGACAAGCTGATGGTGGAGCTGAGGAATGAAGACCCTCGTGCATTCCAGAACTTCATGAGGATGCCACCAGCCATGTTTGACAAAGTTGTGGAGTGTCTGAGACCCAGATTGACCAAGACAAACACCAACCTCCATCCCAGCCTGGACCCTGGACTGAAGGTGGCACTGACTCTGCACTACCTGGCCTCTGGAACCACATACAGAAAGATGCAGTATGCCTGGAGGGTGCCACACAACACCATCAGCATTGTGGTCAGAGAAGTGGTGCAGGCCATCATCGAAGAATACTTGGAGGAGCTCCTCCAGTGTCGCACCACTGAAGAAGGCTGGAGGAAAGTTGCAGAGCAGTGGTATCAGAGGTGGAAATTTTCCCACACCATTGGAGCCATAGATGGGAAACACGTGGCCAGCAAAGCTCCAGCCAACTCAGGCTCCAATTATTTCAACTACAAGGGCTTCTTCAGTATCATCCTCTTTGCCATGGTTGACGCTGACTACAGGTTCATGTACATCGATGCTTCAGGCAACAGTTCAGCTTCAGATGCCCAGATATACAATGCCAGTGACCTCAAGGATGGGCTGGAGCGCAACTTCATCATGAGTTTTCCAGATCAAGACCCCCTACCCAACAACACACAAGATGTGCCCTACTTCACCATGGGTGATGACTCCTTCTCCCTCAGAACCTACCTCATGAAGCCCTACACTTCAAGATACCTCACCCATGAAGAGAGGATCTTCAACTACAGGCTGTCCAGGGCAAGACGGGTGGTGGAGAACGCCTTTGGCATCCTGGCCAACAGGTTCCAGGTACTTCTCACCACTATACAGCATCGCCCAGAGACTGTGAGGAGCATCGTGGAAGCTTGCTGCATCCTGCACAATCTCATGCGCACCCGCTACCCAGTGTTGCAGAACAGGCTCGTGGACCACCAACGAGGCAATGGGGACATGGAGCCTGGTGAATGGAGGCAATGACAAAACCTGATAGACACTGTGGATGTGCAAGGGCCCAACAGAGCTTCACATGAAGGGAAGAAGCAGCGCAACTTCCTGAAACACTGGTGCAACTCCCCAGCTGGAGCAGTGGAGTGGCAAGACAGGATGGTAGATGCTAATGGATGCTTCCTTGAGCCTGTCTCATAACACTGATGAGATTGTGCCATGTATGTTGAATGGCCCTACAATGAATAGGGCATTAATAAAGAGTTTTGTTTATTTTGAAATGTGTTGATCAATGAATAAATTTTTATTGATAATAAAGGGCGATATGTGTGGTAGGTGGGAGGGTGGACCATACAGTCTCACTATGCTTGCACTGGAGGTTTATCAATCCCACAACAATCCTTACCCATCCCACAACTATCCTTACCCATCCCACAGCTAATCCTACCAATCCCACAGCTATCCTTACCCATCCCACAGCTATCCATCCCATAGCTACCCTTACCCATCCTAAAGCTATCCATCCCACAGCTATCCTTACCAATCCCACAAGTATGCAAAGGCTTAATCTTTTTTTCAAAGTTTTCACCAACACTTTATTAAGTAAAAAAAAATGAACCAAGTGTGTGAAGCAAAAATAACCTTTATTAATAACAAACTATATGACTTTATTAAAAAGCAAAATGACCCAAGTAAAGTGTCTTAAGCAAAGATAAAGTGAATAGGCAACAACTCAGTCTCTGGCACTCTTCTCAGTCACTGTGAGGCATGTCCATGGTCTCAGCTGTCGAGCGGCCAGGGACTGTGGAGGTGGCTGTGGCTGGAGTGCTGGTCTGAGGTGCCATTGAGGTTCTTGGCCCCAAGTGTACAACAGGAGATGGTGTGTTCAGGAAGCTCTCAGAGACCTGACTCAGTCCCGTGAGGTTGAGAGGCCCTTCCTCTAGGACCTTGGATGTCAGGCACAGTACTGATGACAGATTTTCTGTTGAGGGGCTTGGCTGTGGGGTGGAGGAAGGAGGAGTGTAGTGGGGCTATCTGGTCTGCAGCTGGGTCTGGTGAGGCATCTGTGGCATCCGAGGAACCTGGGCCTCGACTGGGAAGGGCTGCCTCTGGTGTGGGAAGTCCTGGTAGTGGTAGGCTTGGTAGGTGAGGGGCTGTTGAAATCCATGGAAGGGCTATGACATCGCCTGGGGTGGAGGAGCAGACCTGGAGTGGGTAGCAGCAGGTTCAGCAGGCCCTGGAGGGTGGTGCAGAAGAGCTGTGATCCTCTCCTTCATCACCTGGTAATGGGCCTTGGGCATGTCCATGAGGGTATGGCTCACATCCGTGATGAAGGGTTTGTGGTTTGAGGATGGTATGTTGAAGTGGACCAGCTGGGAGAGGAGATCTGTGCTGGCTTTGATTGTGTCCCTGATCTCCAAGAGGACAGTGTGGCTCTGTCCCTCCGGTCTGCCTCTCTGCCTGCTTTCTGTGGAGGTGGAGCTGGGGGTGGGAGTGGGTTGGTCTCTGATGGCTGCTTCTTCTTGCTCCATCTGAGACAGGGGATCCTCCACATCCTCCGGCAAGGGGAGTGCAGCTGTCAGGGGGGTCTCTGTCGTGGGGCCCTCCAAAGACACCTGCCTGGACAGAGTAGCTGTCTCCTGGCTGGAAGAGGAATGGCTCTCTGTGGGCTGTCTGAGGGAGGGGGTTGACAGAGGGGCTGCTCCTCAGTGGCGGATCTCACCCTCCAGGAAGCTGCACCTGGCCATGACATAGGTCTCCCGGTCAGTGAGCTTGAGAGCGGCCTGCCGGATTGATTTAGTTACAGCTTGCCATACCAGGTGTGCATTTGCTTCCACCACCCCAGGAGTACATCTGAAATGTAGCCCAGGCTCTCTACCTTCTCTCTCTAAGCTGCCTGCTTTCTCTTGGTGTCGCGATAGAGCCTGTGGCCCTTTCTCCACAGGTACTCGTTCTCCCTCAGCCATTCCAACACTTCCTCCTCATGGTCTTTGGAAATGAAGTCCTGTTTCCTCTCTCCCTTCTCCGTGCCTTGCCTCTTCCTCCCTCTGGCAAGGGCATCAGGGCCTTCAGCAGCAGGGCTTTGAGTGCCTTGGGGCTGGTCTACCACAGCAGCAGCAGCAGGAGAAGCAGCAGCAGCAGCAGGAGAAGCACCAGCAGCACCAGCAGCACCAGCAGAAGCACCAGCAGGAGAAGCACGAGCAGCACCAGCAGCACCAGCAGCAGGAGAAGCACTAGCAGCAGCACCAGCAGCTTCAGAGTCACCGCCAGGGGGTGGGATGGTGGTTCTGTCCTTCTTGCCAGGGCTGGCAGGAGTAGGCACGGGCTTCCTCTTCTTCCCCATGGTGTTCTCTCAAGATGTCTCTGGCAGCAGGTCTTTCCTCTGAATGGTGACTGCTTGCGAGCTGCATCCTTTTATATCCACGGAGTTTACGTAATTCATCCTCCCTGCATGCGCAGTGAATGCTTTGCATCCGCTATGCATTCGCTATGCATCCTATAGGCATCCGTGATGCATCTGCGTCATCCGCTAGGCATCTGCTAGGCATCCGCTCCTTCTGCCACCCATCTGCTTCGCTATTCTCCCCCAGAAGCCCTGTAGATGTGTCATCCACTTCCATCCACTTCCATCCGCTAAGCTTCCTACGAACATCCGCTTTACATCCCCGCTACATCCTCCCCATGTCCGTTCCTTTCTGTTGTTTTCCGTTCTGTTTATGCAAATTTGGGGCCCTTTTGAGAGTGGATGGAGCCACCCCTGAAATTTTGCTCGTCCACTGTGTCCTTTTTTCATACGTTTTGCATCCATCCGCCAGTGTGACCTAGCATTTAGCACAGATGTCCACACCAATTTATTCTGTCTCTGTCTTTCTGTCTCTGTCTCTGTCTCTGTCTCTGTCTCTGTCTCTGTCTCTCTGTCTCTGTCTCTCTGTGTCTCTGCCTGCCTGTCTGCCTCTGCCTCTGTCTTGTCTCTGTCTCTCTCCCCCTCTTCCCCTATATGTATTTACACTCATACACACAAACTTTCAATTTCCAAAGATTAGGGGTGCTCAGAAGTTGTGACAGGCCTTGGGAATCAGAAAGATATTTTTGTTACTTTAATATAATCGGTAAGTTTTACATTGGTACAACTTACCAATGTAGTTGGTAAAGCCCATGTCACACTGAACCAATGGATGCAAAGAGGATGTAAAACGGACAAAAAACCTTGCCATCCATTCAAAAATGAGATGTACTCACTGCCTCTGTTTTGCTTCCTCTCTATCCGTCCAGCATCCATTTATTGACATTTCATCCGCTCCGAAGGTTTTGGGCTGCCCAAAACTTTTGCGTGGAAAATTTATCCAGTTCATCCATTCTGCATCCGCTATGCATCCGCTATGCATCCGTTACGCATCCATTATGCATCTGCCATATCTGCTTGGTGTCCGCTGTGCATCCGCCCGGATGCAGGGAGGAAGTGGAACGGATGTGGAACAGATGCAGAACGGATGCAGAATGGATGCAGCACGGAAACAAAGCATTTAAAGTGGAAAAAACGTTCGCAGAGGGGACCTATCTCGGATATTAAGGATGTCTAGAGGATGCCTAGAGGATGCCTAGAGGATGCAAAGGGACACCTATACTGCCTATAAAAAGGGGGAGCAACTCATCTGCATCTCACTTTCAGACCAGCAGCCCACCTATGCAGACCTCTGCTGCCTTTACCTGACTCTTCCTCTTCCACAGCATCCAGTCATGTCCACCGTGGATCGTACTAGTCCTTTTGGCAGCCACCATCCTTCTGCAACAGTACGAAGCCATCTACAGGCTCTGTGAACTCTACTATGGGAAGAAAAAGAGGCGGCCAAGAAGCGTCTGGGTCCGAAAATGGATCGGGAAAAGAGCAGAGTACGGACTGTGCAATAAGCTGATGGTGGAGCTGAGGAACGAAGACACTTGGGCGTTCCAGAACTTCATGAGGATGCCTCCAGCCATGTTTGATGAAGTTGTGCAGCGGCTGACACCCAGGTTGACCAAGGCAAACACTAACTTCCGGCCCAGCCTGGACTCTGGGCTCAAGGTGGCACTTACTCTGCGCCACCTGGCCTCAGGGACCACCTACAGGAGCATGCAGTATGGCTGGAGGGTGCCACCCAACACCCTCAGCATTGTGGTCAGAGAAGTGGTGCAGGCCATCATCGAAGAATACAAGGAGGAGCTCCTCCAGTGCCCCTCCACTGAAGAGGGATGGAAGAAAGTTGCAGAGCAGTGGTATCAAAAGTGGAACTTCCCACACACAGTTGGAGCCATCGATGGCAAGCACGTGGCCTGCAAAGCTCCAGCCAAGTCGGGGTCCACTTATTTAAACTACAAGGGCTTCTTTAGCATCGTCCTCTTCGCCATGGTCGATGCTGACTACAAATTCATGTACATCGATGCTTCAGGCTACAGCTCATCTTCAGATGCCCAGGTATACAACGCCAGTCACCTCAAGGAGGAGCTGGAAGGCAACCTCATCGTGGGTTTCCCAGATCCAGACCCCCTGCCCAATGACACAAGATGTGCCCTACTTCATCATGGGGGATGATGCCTTCTCCCTCAGAACCTACCTCATGAAGCCATACACTTCCAGACTCCTCACCTGTGAAGAGAGGATCTTCAACTACAGGCTGTCCAGAGCAAGGTGGGTGGTGGAGAACACCTTTGGCATCCTGGCCAACAGGTTCCAGGTATTTCTCACCACCATGCAGCATTGCCCAGAGACCGTGAGGAGGATTGTGGAAGCTTGCTGCATCCTGCACAATCTCATGCGCACCCGCTACCCAGTCTTGCAGAACAGGCTCATGGACCGTCAACAAGGCAATGGGGACATGGAGCCTGGGGAATGGAGGCAAGGGCGAAACCTAATCGACACTCAGGATGTGCAAGGCTACAACAGAGCCTCACGGGAAGGGAAGAAGCAGCACAACCTCCTGAAACACTGGTGCAACTCCCCAGCTGGAGCGGTGGAGTTGCAAGACAGGATGGTAGATGCTTGATGGATGCTTCCTTCAGCCTGTCTCATCACATGGATGAGATTGGGCCATGTGTGTTGGGTGGGCCTACAATGAACAGGGCGTTTAATAAAGAGTTGTGTTTGTGTTCAAATGTGTGGATCAATTCTTACATTGTTATGGATAAAAAAGGGCTATAGGTGTGGCACCTGGGAGGGTAGACCATACAGTCCCACTGTGCTTGCACTGGAGGTTTATCTATCCCACAGCTATTAGCCACCCCAAAGGCATCCCTGCTCATTCCACAGGTATCCCTGCCCACCCCACTGCTATTTTAACCCATTCCACAAGCATGCAAAGGCTTAAGCCAATTCTAAAAGTTTCCACTAAGACTTTATTAAAAAAAACAAATGAAGCAAGTGTGTGAATCAAAGATAAACTTTACTGAACAACAAGGTGTAAAAAAAAAATGACCCAAGTCAAGTGTCCAAATAAAGTCCACAGGTAGCCAGCTACCCAGTCTCTGGCACTCTTCTTGGTCACTCGGAGGTGTGCCCAGTCTCAGGGGTGAAGGGTCCAGGTGCTGTGGTTTTGGGTGGTGCTGGAGTGCCTGGCCTCGAGAGGACAACAGGGGATGGTGTGTTGAGAAAGCTCTTGGACAGCTGGCTCAGCCCCGTGATGCTGAGAGGTCCTTCCTCCATGCCATGAGGTGTTAGCCCCAGTACTGATGACAGATGTACTGAGGCCGGGCTTGGCTGTGGGGTGGAGGAAGGAGTAGTGTAGTGGGGCTGATTGGTCTGCAGCTGGTGAGGACTGGCGTGGGTGGCATCATTGGCATGGGTGGCATCGCTGTCATCTGTGGCATCATTGGCGTGCGTGGCATCGCTGTCGTCGGTGGCATCATTGGCGTGGGTGGCATCGGTGGCATCAGTGAAACAGGTGGCAACAGTGTCACCCGATGACTCTGTGCCTGGACTGGGAAGGGCTGCTGCCTGTGCTGCTGAACCTCCTGGTAGCCGTAGCCCTGGTAGGTGAGGGCCTGTGGGAAGCCTTGGAATGGGAGGGGCATCACCTGGGGTGGAGGAGCAGACCTGGACTGGGTGGGAGCAGGTTCCTCTGGGTCTGGAGGGTTGTGAAGCAGCACGGTGATCCGGTCCTTCACCATCTGGTACTGTGGATCCGCCATTTCCTTGAGGGTCTGGTTGACATAGGTGAGGAAGGGCTTGCGGTTGGAGGATGAGGAGTCGGTGTGGACAAGCTGAGAGAGGAGATCTATGCTGTTGTGGATGGTGTCCCTGATCTCCAGCAGGACAGTGTGGCTCTGCCCCTCCTGCTGTCTGGCTCTCTGCCTTTCTGCGGAGGCGGAGCTGGGGGGTGGTGGATGCAGCTAGGACTGTGGTGGACTTGATGTCTCCTTTCTCCCACCGCACCAGGGAGTCCTCTACGCACTCCACCATGCTTACCACACCTATCCGCGGGTTCTCCGCTGTGGCACGCTGCACAGAAACCTGCCTGGAGACAGGGACTGACTCTCGGCCGGAAGAGGACTGGCTCTCAGCAGGCTGCCGGAGAGAGGGGGTCATGAGAGGGGCTGCTGGTGCTCCTTGGTGGTGGACCTCACCCTCCAGGAAGCTGCACCTGGCCATGACGTAGGTCTCTCTGTCTGTCAGCTTCACAGTGGCCTGGCCAGATTACTTCAGGTGCAGCTTCCCGGACCAGGTGTGCATGTGCTTCCACCAGCCAAGGAGCACCTCCGAAGTGTAACCCATACTCTCTGCCCTCTCTCTCCAAGCAGCCTGCTTCCGCTTGGTGTCCCTGTACAGCCGGTGTCCCTTCTGCCACAGATAGTCATTCTCTCTCAGCCACTCCAGCACCTCATCCTCGTGCACCTCCTCAATATAGTATTGCCTCCTCTCCCATTGTCGCATACGCCTCTTCCTCCCTTTGGCTGGACCAGATGGGCCCTCATCAGAGGGGCTCCCAGGTAGTAGGGGCTGCTCGTCCACACCACCACCAGCAGCAGCAGCACCAGCATTATCATCATCATCATCATCATCATCATCATCATCATCATCATCATCCTCACCAGCAGGATCATAATCATCATCATCATCAGCAGCAGCAGGATCATCATCATCAGCAGCAGCAGCAGCGGCAGCAGGATCAGCAGCAGCAGCAGGACCAGCAGGA
>BLBF01000010.1:39568760-39695475 GCA_015471245.1 Laticauda colubrina | reverse complement strand
CAGCAGCAGCGGCAGCAGGATCAGCAGCAGCAGCAGGACCAGCAGGACCAGGATCAGCAGCAGTAGAGTAAGCACCAGCAGGGTCAGCAAGTCCAGGAGCACGAGCAGGACCAGGAGCACGAGTAGGATGAGCAGGACGAGCAAGACCAGGAGCAAGAGCAGGACGAGCAAGTCCAGGAGCACGAGCAGGACCAGCAGGACCAGCAGGACCAGGAGCAGCTTCAACAGAGTAAGCACCAGCAGAAGCCCCAGTACCAGCAGAAGCACCACCGCCAGGAGCAGCTTCAGCAGAAGCCCCAGCAGAAGCAGAGACAGGAGCAGGGGGCCGAGGTTGGCCCTGTCCCTCTTGCCAGGGATGGCGGCAGTCTGCTGAGGCTTTCGGTTCCTCCCCATGGTTGTGGGGTTACTGGCTGGCAGGGAGGCTGACAGCTACCAAGGCTGGCAGGAAGGCTGGCAGGAAGCCAGGCACGAAGGCTGGCAGGCAGGCACGAAGGCTGGCAGGAAGCCTGGTAGGTAGGCTGGCAGCAAGGCTGGCAGGAAGCCTGGCAGGAAGCCTGGCAGGAAGCCTGGCAGGCAGGCAGGCAGGCAGGCAGGCAGGCACCAAGGCTGGCTGGAAGGCAGGCTGGCAGCAAGGCTGGCAGGCAGGCATGCAGGCAGGGCAGGCAAGGAACTCGAAGTGTCCAGCAGCAGGTCTTTCCTTGGAATGCTGGCCACGTGCGAGTTGCTTCCCTTTATATCTGGGGAGCTTACGTAATGCTTCCCCCCCGCATGCGCAATTAATGCTCGGCATCCGTTCCGCTTCCACTGTGCATCCGCTAGGCTTCCACTGTGCATCCGCTTTAACCACTGTGCATCCGCTGTGCGTCCGCTTCATCCGTTCGGCGTCCGTTCTGCATCTGCTGTATCCGTTCCGTGTCCGCTTCGCTGAGGCCCCCCAGAAGCCCTGCGGTTGCGCCATCTGTTCCCATCTGCTTCCATCCGCTGGGCTTCCGTTCCGCATCCGCTTTGCATCCGCCCTGCATCCTCCCCGCGTCCATGTTATCCGTTCTGGTTATGCAAATTTTTGCCCCTTTTAAGAGCGGATAACAACGGATGGAACATTTTGCTTGTCCGCTGTGTCCTTTTTGCATCCGTTGGCCAGTGTGACATGGGCTTAAGTAACTACATAAATATCATAAATTTTTAACATTTTGTTTGTTTCATTTTACAAGTATGCATATATGTATGTATGCATGCATGCATGTATGTATGTATGTATGTATGTATGTACCACATTAATCTGAAATCAAATACTTTTTACTTTTTGTTTTGCAATCACATTTCTTGTTTTCCCTGATATTTGTTTTGAGGAAAGTGACTTAGTGATGAAAAACTCCAAAACTTTCTTATGGGAATCGACTGGAAGAGAACATGGGAAATATGTCTTCTTCTATTCCATTAATTTTTGTTTTTACATTTGTTTCATGCTTTCAAGTATTGTGACCAAAGGCTACATCTCAGGTGTTTTCTTTTTATTTTATGCATCACAGATGAAAAGACAATGAACTGTCAAGTGAAAAAGAGAGTAATGAATGAATCAAAAATTGGAGATGATAGGCAGCTTTTGATTTATTGCATGTCTTTTATCTTGATATATTAATATAACAATGCAGCATACTTGCTTCTTCTCAATTTCAAATGTTTTCCGAATCAACCTGCATAGATAAATCTACTTCAAGGTCAACAAAAGATGAAAAACAGCCAATTCAGAGCAACAATTATCATGTCCTTCTCTGTCTACTACCCATAACTGGTTATAAGTGGGCATATAATGATATGGCATATAAATGATAGAAGACAAAGAGGCTTTTATTATGCCTGGGCATGACAAGACAATAGTAATAGCAGTAGCACTTAGACTTATATACAACTCCATAGTGCTTCATAGCACTCTCTGAGTGGTTTACAATGTCACCATATAGCCCCCAATAATCTGGGTCCTCACTGTATTGACCTCAGAAGGACAGGAGGCTGAATCAATGTAGAGCCAGTCAGGATTGAACTCGTGGGCAAAGTTAGTCTGCAATACAGAATTCTAAACACTACACCACTGCACCAACCCCAACACTAGGTAGGAGGAAGCTAAGCTTTGAGCAACTAAGTTAGGCAAGGAAACAAATTGCAATCTCCAATTATTGCTCTTCTTATCCAGATCACTTGAAGCATTGTGTCCCAGGTAGCTTGCTTTCCAAAAGAGCATGTGGCACTCTGGTTGATCTAAAGAGCTCTTGTGAATTGTTACGTGATGGCAATAGAGGCCACCTAGATAGACAACACTGGGGTTCTGAGATTCAATTAAAACTCACATTTCATTCAGCAGCTGGCCACTGACCCAAAATACTTCCTTGAGAGGTCTTCACAGCCACTTATAATGAGACAGATGCAATAGCCATTTGACTAGGTGGTCCCTATTAATGGGGATTTAATGACATGGATAATTATATAGCAATTTAACTATATTATAATAATATTATTGGATTAATATGCTCAGTCGTAATGCAGAACTCTTCAGGTTAAACTTGAAAAGCAGTCTAGAGAATCAAATAATTAATCTTATAAAGTTTTAAATGTTACTTTTCTTTCTCTTGACTACACTTGTCTCCGTATGTATAGTAAAAAAAACACCAGTTGTTTATTTATTTAGTTTTTAAAAAGTCCAAACTACAGGTTCAAAGCCATCAGTACCATTTAGGCTACATTCCTTCACTCTATATAAATCTACTTGAATGTTGTTTATGTAGATATTTATATTTGCAAAGGAAATTATGAACACAAGATTAATTTGAAGTGTATGCATCATATGATTATGTGATTGCTTACAATATTATTCATTCAGACTGTGGAAAACACAAAGTATAAGCAAAACAAAACAAAAAGAAGAAATAATACGTACTTACAAGTATGATAGAAAATAAAGTGTCTAATTTAATGATCACTCAGCTGAAGATGCCTCAAATGTTCAATTATATAATTAAATATTCTGTGAACAGGCAGAACAGATAAAAAGTTTGCAGTAACCCTGTAATTAGAACTGTACATTTTAAAACAACTTTTTCTTGATGAATCAAGTACACCACCACAGACAATTCAAGCAATTGATTCAGGAATGAGTAGATAACTCACACAATATAGTCTAGGCAATGAAGTAGTAAAACTATCTTAATGAATTCTGCAGGATGTTTCCCAGCCATTCTCACCTATAACACTCTCTCACTCTGATTCAAGTCACATTTTCCACAATTCTCAGGATTAACAGCAGAAACTGTAATGCAACACTGAAATCCATAGTTCTCCCATACATACAACCCAAAGTATGAACCTGGTATATAGATGACACCTTTGTTATAAAAAAGGATCAACTAGAGAACACACAAAGCCATCCACAACCTCTTCACGCAATAAACCAGGGAAGAAGAAAATAATAACATGCTATCCTTCCTGGATATCTTCATTAGCAGAGGTATTGACAGCAAATTACAAACACAAGTCTATCTTAAAACTGCCCACACCAACCAGATGCTCCAATACCAAAGTATCAACTCAACCTCCGACAACAGAATCTGTGTAAGAACACCACTTACATGACCACGAACACATTGCTGTAATCCGGAACATCAGAAGAAGAAAACAGATGATCTATGTAACATTTTCCAACAAAATGTTGGATTTATTTCAAATCAAATTCTATGAGGAAAAACAAAAGCTGCAATCCTGTATAAGAGATATATAGGTAGGTAGTATGTACAACTTTGAATATAGCACTCTGTCAAAACTGTTTCATGAAGCAACAGAATTTCTAAGACTGAGGTGAAACTGTACTTGTTTTCTAGGCTTTATGCTTATTAGAAGCAGGTAACAGTAAACTTTTAAACATGTATTTTTTTTATTTAAAAATAAACAAAAATATTAATCCTAACTCTCTAGTTTCAGTTAAGTATCTAATCAAGTATGTTGGAAGCACCTGAGGAGTGATTCCATAGCTGTTTATCAGGAAATAAGCCGCTAAATAACTGGAATTTGTTTACTCAGAAAAGCAATTGAGATGTTTAGAGTGTGAATGGTTTATTTTTTTTTTAGTTTGCTGACTATCAGAAGGTCTTTTGTCTTATTCTAAGATTTATATTTATAAGGTAAATGGTCTAAATAAATCACTATTACATATCTTTCCACCGGAGTATTTTATATTTGATTCCTTCTTTGCATGAAATAACAATTTTTGCCATTCTCTACTGATTAAATTGTTGAGTTGAGCATTTTTTTTCAGTTCCATGCGTTTGGGATGTTTTTGCCCTAGATGTGAGTGGCTTTTTTCCTCTCCAGTCTTTTGACTGGAGGCAGCAGCAGCGGGAACCGTGGAAGTTACGGAGGCGGCTCTCCCACCCAAGAAATGGCTGAAATGCTTTCACGGTTCCCACCGCTGCTGCCGCTGTTGTTGGAGACAGTGCTGGCGAGAGAGGGACAGCTGCAGCTCAGCTTGGGCATGCTTGGAATGCAGGAACGGGCTGCACACCAGGACTTTTGGAAACTTGCAGAGTTCCTGTTATTACGGGGATAGGGGAAAAGCAGGAGTGACAGACATTGTTGATGGAGATGGTGCTGGCAACAGAGGCGCCAGCACTGGCGGGAACTTTGGAAGCTATGGAGGCTGAGAAGCAGCTAAAACACTGCTGGCAGACATCTCCACCCACCCGCTGACCCGGGTCTGCAGCAAAGGCGCTTGGTGGGGGTAAGGGAGCCCTTTGCGCTCCACTATGATTGGCCATATAGCAGCCAGGAACCCTAGGCGAGGGGGCACGGGGGGGGGGGGGGAGAAATTAATTCACCCATGAAAAGACATCCTAGCCATTTTTTCGGGGTTCAAAAAAAAAAAAACAACACCCGGCCTTATTATATGAGAAACACGGTATTAATTGTAAAATCCAGGTCAGTCACATGAAGCTGGGTATGTTCACTCAATTCTGGGCAGGACCCAGTTGTATTGAAGTTGTGGCTTGCAACGATTGCAGAAATAGCAGAATTAGACTGACACAGTGAGACATGTCATCAAGACAGACCACCACACAGAGATTCCATAAATATCCTTGCTACCCCTTCCTCCATTCTTAAAAGTAATGAAAATCAAGCATACTTTTTAACTTAGTATCTATTTACTCATTGTTAAAAGATTTAAAGGTGTTTCAATTCAACACTATTTAAAAGCAAAGTTTGGCCTAAGAATATGTATTGGAATGGTCTGACTTGAGTTCATATTCGGATTGCTGGACTGAATTCTTGGTTGCATTGGCAGGCCCAACACAAAAAAAGTATAATATTTCACAAACACAATGTTAAGGCTTGTGCCTGTATGTTAATGAAATTAAAGGCTGAGAAAGTGAACAAAGCTCAGAACAATCTTGGTTTCGTTATCCCAAAAGTATTTTGATAGGCAAAGAGTTTTATGAGGTCACATATCTCAGACTTAGCTATTTTTGTTCATGCCCGAGTACATATTACACCACTCAACCCCAAGTCTTTTGTATAAGTATTTATTTCTACAGAAATACATTTACATCATTATATTTTGTCTGCAGTCAGTGAGAAGCTGTAGAAAAGCTATTAAATCTAGTATTATTTTTTGCAGCTATTTGATTTAATTTGCTAGCTTAGCTTTCAAAAAGGTTTCACTTTGATACAAACCATACATGGAATGATTTATTTATCAACTTCATGTACCCACCCATCTCAGATAGAGACTCGCTTTAGTCAAAGCATAGTTGAATTGAACTTCTATTTAGAAACTTGGCATAACTATTCATGAACAAATGAAGTCCACTAGCTTGATTGTGAGTTGTGCAGCTCTCTGAATTCAGTTCCCAAAGGGAAAGAAATATCACCTCTCTAAGTTTTTTAGGCAGCTGTATTTTTCCCAGAGGTAAATTGGAGTTTTACAAAAAGAATGTTTTCTAAGTTTTTAAAGCAGCTGCATATTTTAAAGATTGATGTAGAGGTTCGAAATAGGTTGAGATGCTTTAATGAATGGCAAAGGGTTCTTGTGCCCATGTGAGATCTGCAGTGATCCTTCTTAAACATTTCTGAATGGTGTGGATCCATACTGATTGCATCTTAAACTATATTAGCAGGATTTGGATAATGGTATGATCTGAAAATGTTCAATGATGCTTATTGGAAGGTCCATCTCTTTTCTGCTTATGCTTTTCAATCTATTACTAGTTGAATTTTTAAGACAAGAGAGACAAATGCATATTATCTCATCAGAATGGTTACAAAAAAAAAAGGAAGATTCAACTTCCAAATCAATTGTATTTTTGTACTGTAATGAAGAAATTTAACGCATGAATGTGCCCCAGAATTATTCATCCAAAAGCAATTTCAGGTTTCATTTTTTGTAAATATTTGATGTATGACTTCAATTCTAGAAATTGAAGTGGTTTGAGCAGAATTCACAACATTTAATTTAAAAATTATTTAGCTATCAGTAGCTATACAAAGATAAATAAGATTCTATAAAAAAGGAAATTAATAAATAATGGGGAAAAGAGCAGAATCTGATTACAGCTCTGTCTTTATTGGGAAAGAAGTGCTGAAGGATTAATACAGAGATAGGAAACAAGTATTTGACATTTTCTCCTGCATATCCAATATCAAAAACAGAAGGCTGAGTTGCTTTTAAAAGTATTTCCATAAAGATCACACTGCACTAATTCATACAGGAGGTGCCCAAAGCATAAGTGAATGTGAGTAAGGTCTCTAGGTTGAAGAAAGGACACAACTGGTGCACTAGAGAAATCTCTTCAAAGGCCCACATTGCCACAGCTGACATCTGCTCCTCAAGCATGAACTCCTCTGCTTTTCCATTTTTTTCTGGGCACAATTCAAGACACTGGTTGTCCTGTATGGAACTTGGTAGGTTCCAAGTACTTCATTCTGATTGGCCAAAAAGGCTACTTATGGATTGGTTCACTAGGAACCAATCCCAGAAGCCGCCAAACAGTGGGAAGAGTTAAATAACTGTCATTGGCCACAAGCTGGCAGGCTAGCCACTATATAAAGGGCTGCCGTGGCTTGGGCCATGTTCCATTCTTTTTCAAACCTAGTGGTTTCAAACCTAGTTGTTTGTTTGGAACCCGGTCTCCCACGCTTCTTTCTCGATGGAACACTGTCAATGAGGATGGGATCATCGTAGAAGCAGAGACCAAAGCAAGCGGCGATCTGAACCGAACGAAAGACATGGCCGGTAACAATGCACCGCCCGCACCCTTCAATCCAGATGAAGAGGATTTGGAATCGTATATCGATCGCTTTCTTATGTTTTTAGAAAGCAATTAGATGGAAGAAATCTCGGATCAAAGGAAGAGGGCTGTCTTCCTTACACACTGTGGACCGGCTGTATTCAAAATGGCAAAGGCGCTGGCGAAACCCAGAGATGTCAAACAGATGACCTGGTCCGACCGGAACTGAATGCTCTGAACACGATATGCACCGGTGCTCTCAAATCTCATCAAATGACATGAATTTTACAAAAGGGACCAGAAGGAGGATGAAACCATTGCAGACTTTGTGGCGGCCTTGAGACACATTGGAGGGGCATGTGAGTTTCAAAACATGGACGAGGCTATGAGAGACCGCATAGTCCTCGGCCTGAAGGATTCTACCCTTCAGAGCAAATTACTCAACAGGCAGAATATAACTGTGGCCGAGGCCATTGCTGAGGCAACCACCGCCGAAGCAGCAAAAAAGTCATCACCATGCGACAAATGAACGCAGTTCCCGACCTGCTGACCCAAATGAGGGAGAAGAAGGCAGAGGGAGGAAAGAAACAGGCCACAGCGACAACACGCAACGAGGATGTCGAAACCCAGAGTGACACCGAAGATGATGATGAAGATGTCCATAGACTCTATTCAGATAGAAAATGGTGTGAAAAGAGGAAGAATTGGTGGGAATTTCAATGTGCGGGCTGCGGAGGCAATCACCCGGGGTCTGAATGCAGGTTCCTCAACGCAATATGCCGGGCTTGTAATAAAAGGGAGCACATCGAAAGGGTCTACTGCAACAAAAAGAGCGATAGTCCAAAAAGATGTGGCAGCACCCCCCCCCCCCCCCAGACATGACGACAGACAAGCCGGCAACCGATGGAACCGAAATAAAAGAACCGGTGACAGTGAAGAAATGCACCAGACAGTCACCATCGATAATGCCAGGGTGGAAAGCGGAAAGAAGGTTTGGATAGAGGTGAGCATCGAGGGGAGACCCTGTGAGATGGAGGTTGATTCAGGGTCATTCTTATCGAGGGTATTCTGGAATACCATCCGGCGCCTAATTCCAAACATCAAGCAGAAAGACCTAAAGAAACAAAAACTTGTGCTAAAAGACTACCAGGGAAATCGAATCCCTGTAATTGACCTTGGACATTTTTTAGTTGAATTTAAACAACACGCCGAAGTCTTGCCCCTAACTATCTTCGACTGTGACCACCCTAGCCTGCTAGGAATCGAATGGTTTGTGCCTCTTGGAATCGGGATGACCGGTATCAACCGCATTGCTAATACCAACTGGGAGGAGAACCTACTCCACGAATTCCAAGATGTATTTGACGAGACTCTAGGCAAGTACAAGGGCACCCCAATCTCATTTAGCCTAGACCCGAAAATAGCCCCCATTCGCTTAAAGACCAGATTCATTCCATTCGCGCTTAAACCAAAAATTGACGAACAGCTGAATAAGTTGATCACGCAAGGGGTTTTAGAACCAGTCGACCACGCCAAGTGGGAAACCCCTATTGTAACACTGGTAAAGCCAGATGGGTCAGTGCACATCTGTGGGGACTATAAGGCAACCCTGAACCACGCACTCTAACAAAGCGCATACCCAGTGCCAGTAGTGTAACCCTTATTGCATTCGCTAGAGGGAGGAAAAATATTTGCAAAACTTGACCTAGCACAAGCTTATCAGCAACTACTCGTTGATCCAATAACAGCAGAGGCACAAACGATAGTAACGCCTAGAGGGGCATTCAAATGTAACCACCTCCAATTCAGTGTTAGCGTTGCCCCAGGCGTTTTCCAAAGCCTCATGGAATGCCTACTAAATGGAATCAAAGGTGTCGTCCCATACTTTGACGATGTACTGCTCTCAGCAAAAAACGCCAACCAGCTAGAGACCAGGCTAAGAGAAGTCTTAACTCACTTTAGAAAATCAGGCCTAAAAGTCAAGAAGGAGAAATGTGAACTGGCCACTAACCAGGTCGAATTCTTGGGCTATTTAATCTATGAGCAAGGCATTCACCCAACTGAAAAGAAGGTGAAGGCTATCAAAGACTCTCCCAGACCAAGAAACAAAACCAATCTCCAGGCGTTCCTAGGCCTCATAAACTTTTACAATGTGTTCCTGCTCCATAAGGCGACAATAGCAGAACCCCTACATCGGCTGCCAGATAAAAAGACCGTTTGGACTTGGGGCCACTGCGAACAGAAAGCTTTCCAAAGTATTAAGGACCTATTAACATCAGACACCATTCTTATCCAGTTTAGCAACACCATGCCGCTGACGGTCACCTGCGATGCCTCACCTTTTGGAGTCAGTGCCATCCTGAGTCACCAGCTTCCAGATGGCAGAGAGGCACCGGTCGCCTTTTACTCAAAGACGTTCTCCAAAGTGGAATGCAATTACAGCCAACTTGATCGTGAAGCCCTGGCAATCATTGCTGGGGTCAAACAATTCCATGAATACCTTGACGGTAGACCCTTTTCTATTGTAACCAATCACAAGCCTCTCCTTGGAATCCTGGTGGGAAACAAGCCAACCCCAAACATTCTGTCTCCTAGAATGACGAGGTGGAATGAATTCCTCACTGCCTACATGCTACTCCACAGACCCGGCAAAGCCATCTCGCACACTGACGCCCTGAGCCATTCCCCGTTGTCCATCACAGAAGACAACCCTGCTCCAACTACCTCCACATTCCAACTGGAGACCTGCTTGGAGCTACCACTGACTGCAGCGGATGTTGTGACAGCCACAGCCAAAGACCCTTTGACAGCGCATGTACTGAACTGGGTAGGTAAAGGCTGGCCGGAGGAAAATAAAAAAACTGAGACTTTTAAACCTTTCCATACCAGACAGACTGAGCTGTCTATCAAAAAGGGGTGCATATTATGGGGTGACAGGGTGGTAATCCCAAGCAGCCTCCAAGAAACCGTCCTAGGCATGTAGCATGAGGGCATAGTCAAGATGAAAGCCCTGGCCAGGAGTTACGTCTGGTGGCCAGGGCTGGACAAAGACATAGAATGCTGGGTTGCAACATGCCACGCCTGTCAGAAAGTGAGGCCTACCCCCCCACAGGCACCTATACAAGACTGGGAAACTCCCCGGGGCCCGTGGTCTAGGGTGCACATTGACTTTGCGGGGCTAATGAAGGGGAACACCTTTTTGATTGTTGTCGATGCATACTTGAACTGGTTGGAAGTCATCCTCATGGCTTCCACAACCACTGAGGCTGTCATGAAACAGCTTGACAAACTATTTGTGTTGCACGGGCTACCATATGTACTGGTCTCGGACAACGGGCTTCAGTTTACCACCTTGCAGTTCGAACAATACCTGCCCAGGGTGTCCTTCAGGCATTAACCGCACTTGCCCATCTGGATGCAAATAGCAGGGCCGAACACATGGTTAGATATACTAAGGAAGGCCTAGAGAGAATAGACAAGGGGGACGTGCAAGACAAACTCAACCGTTTACTAACATTGCAACATATTACCCCTAGTAGCACTACAAATAAAAGCCCGGTTGAACTATTAATGGGTAGGAAACTATGGTCCTACCTGGACAGGTTACACCCCACCTATACATGGGAAAAGCCCCCCGACTCCTCTAACAAATACCGTACCTTCAAAATTGGTGACCTGGTATATGCCGAAAACCTTACCGGGGACCCCCTATGGCTGCCAGCCACTATCACACAAGTCACAGCCCCCTGGTCCTCCCGACTAACACTAGACAATGGGAGGGAATGGAAGCAGCACACAGCTTTGTTCCTACAACCTCAAAAGAAAAACCACCACAGAACCGAAAATAATAAATTCCAATGAAAAAAACAACCAAGGAAGTGGGGGGGAAGTACTGTTAAATAAAAAAGGGAGAGACGAACCTCCCATAACAAGACTGCAAACTCTGCAAAACGACAATCTAACCAAACAAAAAGAGCACTCACGGTAAGATGAACCCCAAGAAAGAAGTCTGGAAGCAGGAGAACGAAGCGAGGCCTTCCTGGAAGGTAGCAGCCAGGCCAGCTCAACCAACCCGGCTAAACCAGGAGGGAGCGGCAGAGCCATCTCAACCGGCCCAGAGACTCAGGCGGGAGTGGAATGGCTGACTCACCCTTCCAGAAGGTTCCATGGAGAAGATCGAAAGAGGCAGCGATCCCGACTGAACCGCTTGAAGACCAAAACAAGACTGAGCTGCGCAGGTCAACTAGAGCTAGGAAAAGCACCACCTACCTGCGCGACTATGTCACCCACGTTGGACTGAACTAAAGGGGGAGGGGTGTTCTGTATGGAACTTGATAGGTTCCAAGTACTTCATTCTGATTGGCTGAAAATGCTACTTACGGATTGGTTTGTTAGGAACCAATCCGGGAAGCCGTCAAACAGTGGGAAGAGTTAAATAACTGTCATTGGCCACAAGCCGGCAGGCTAGCCGCTATATAAAGGGCTGCCATGGCTTGGGCCATGTTCCGTTCTTTACCTTGTGGTTTGAAAAAAAGAGTTGTTGTTTGGAACCCGGTCTCCCGTGCTTCTTTCTGGACGGAACAGTGGTCATCACCTTTAAGCCCTATATGGCATACACCTAAACTATTGGTGCTTAGTGGCAACCAGTACTTTTGTTTGGAACTATAAACAGTAGAAGAAGAAAATCCTGTGGGGAAGAGGGATCCATCCCAGACTAATCATGCATTTGCTTTTTGGTCAATGACAGCTTTGTGACTCACTGTATAAAAGGGTATCCATTTTGTGAGAGCAGCCTTGATATGTTTTCAGTGTTCTGAGTTTGGTGATCAAAAGGTTGCCCCCCTGTTGTGTCAGAAAGACAAAAATTGTAGCAAGAACAAGATCCAGTGATTTTGGTTCAAATTCCATGTTGTGTTTTTTCAAAGAATTAGCAGGGATGTCAAACTGGCAGCTCGCAGGCTGGATGTGTCATGCATAGGCCATGCCCACCCCACTTCTGCAAAGGGAAAAAAACATTGTGAAACTCCACATGATGGCAACACGACACAGCAAATTTGACACTTATGAGTTAGAGTGAGATGTCATTATGTTGTGATGACCTGCATCTGTTTTATGTTCATCAAACTGAATCAAGGAGTAAAACCCTGAAGGTATCAACGAAGCTGGTGGCAGCAAGGATGACTTCAAGGGGAAGATTATAGAGCCACAATTGTGGCCATGATCATTCTATTGAATCTGCCATCTTAACATTTTTATATGCCACCTTCACCAGTCCACAGATGCCCCTGAATGGCAGGAACCTTTTGTAAATTAAAACTTAGTTTAGACAAAATGGGTGTGAAATTCAGCATTCTGTGTTGATTGATATCACAAGTTTTTCCCCTTTGTCTCTTAGTTTACAGCCCTTTATTTCACCCAACTCTGCTCTTGGATGTATTTAAATCCTCCAGAGAACACTTTATAGCCCTGGAAGAGTAATGAGTCAGTATTTTGAAAATACTGCCACAATAATTAGGCAAGTCTGCTGTTACAAAATGCAGAATTTTCTTCATTAAACTAGGCTTTCTTTGCTTTTTTGCTTCCACTAATCAACACTATTGAATTATGTCCTAATTATCTGGACAGTTAGAATTTAATTATTTTAATTAAATTAATCATAAATTGCAATTTTAAAAAGTTTAAGAAAGATGTTTTCAGGTAATTGCCAAATTAATTGATGGCTAATGCAACACAAACATTAACATTCTCTGGACAACTGCATAATTGGACAGAAGCATTCCTGTCAAACAGACAACAAATGGTCAAAATTGGGAGTGTCCTATCAAATTCTGTACCTGTCAATAGTGATGTCCCCCAAGGCAGTGTTCTGGGACCAACTCTCTTCATACTCTACATAAATGACCTCTGTGATCATCTTAAGAACAACTGCGTTCTCTTCGCTGATGATGTAAAGCTGTTCAACACCACAGACAATACTGCTACCCTTCAAAAAGATCTTGACTATGTATCAGAATGGTCAAACAAATGGCAACTTCAAATCTCAACAAAGAAATGCTCTGTCTTATATATTGACCTTGTTCATGATTCAAACTCAACTTTGATGATTCAAACTTGGAGTACTCATCTCAAATGACCTAAGTGCTAGAGCCCACTGTAACTACATAGCCAAAAAGGCATTAACAGTTGTTAACCTAATCCTATGTAGCTTTTTCTCTGATAATATCACACTACTAACTAGAGCATACAAAACATTTGCTCGACCAATACTCAAATACAGCTCATCAATCTGGAACCCACATTACGCATCTGATATTAGCACAGTTGAGAAAGTCCAGAAATATTTCACAAGAAGAGTTCTCCACTCCTCTACTCATTGTAGAATACCTTGTGCATCAGACTTTAAATTCTAGACCTAGAAAATCTTGAATTACTCCATCTTTGGTCTGATCTAAGTATGGTCTATAAAATCATACATTTCCTATCAATGAATACTTCAGCTTCAACCATAACAACACAAGAGCACACAATAGATACAAACTCAAGGTTAATCGCACCAAACTTGATTGCAGGAAATATGACTTCAGCAACAGAGTGGTCAGTGTCTGGAATACTCTACCTGACTATGTGGTTTCTTCCCCAAACCCCAAAAACTTTAAGCTTAAGACTGTCTACTATTGATCTCACCCCTTTCCTAAGAGGTCTGTAGGGGGCATGCATAAGCGCACCAACATGCTTACTAATCCCTGTCCTATTGTGTCTTTTATTTTTCTTATGTGTACCCATTTCATGTATTCATAACGATGTATATACTTATACCAATTATCTTGTAAGCTATTGACAAATCAAAATAAATAAAAATAAATTCTTGAGAAGGAAACCTGGAGTTTGTTGCTTAAGTTATGACATCTTATGTCCTCTTCTATTCGGAGAGTATTCTCATAGTACTCTCATTTGCCATTTCTATTTGTTTGTACAATCTTATTACTGGATTGGTTGTCTTCTTAAGAGGATACACGATGGCTCAGTGATTAAAGAAGCTACAAAGGTGACAGCCTTGGCTCAAGACCCAAACACAACAGGGTGAACTTCTGTTGCTGTCCCAGCTCCTGCCCACCTATCAATTTGACAGCATGCAAATGTGAGTAGATAAATAGGTACCACTTTGGGAAGGTAACAGCATTCTGTGTGCCTTTAATGTACCAGCCACACAACTTTAATGTATGACCATGTTGGCTATACAACCATAGAAAATTTATTTGGACAGCACTGGATCCCTCAACCCAGAAATGGAAATGAACATGTGCCCTACAGTCAGACACAATTTGGCAGGGAAACTCTTACCTTTATTTCTCTCCTTCTTTAGTTTCCATCCATTGCTTCTTTTTCTGCCTTCAGGTGCTTTGGGGAATAGTCTGACCCTGTGTGGCAGCCCCTTTGATATTAGAACACTGTTATCATGTCCGCCACCATCCTTCTTTTCGTTAAGCTAGATATACCCAATTCCTGCAATTGTCCTTATGTTTTAGCTTCCTGTTTCTAATCATTGTTGTTGACTTTCTAGAGCCTTAGCATCCTTTTTATATCATGGTGACCAAAACTGGATGCAATATTCCAAGTGTGGTCTTACCAAGGCATTTTAAAATGGTACTAACATTTCATGTGAGCTTGATCTGAAGAACTTCTTTTATCTATAAATTCTTAAGTGGTAGTATGCAAACTTGCAACTGTCTTGGTATTTGAGTATCTTTAATGACTTTTACATATTTATTAGTAACACCTAAAAAGTCTTTAGATATATTCCGCTAGTTTGTCTACAAATCTGCTAAAAGTGGGATTCTCCTCAGTGGTGTAAACTTCCACAGCAGCACTTTTTACCTTGGAGCCTGACACATTGATTAAAATACTATCCGGATTCTTTGTATATCTTTTGTTGCTGTAGGTTAATTGGCAATAGGAAAGCCTTTGCCTATTTTTTGTTCTTATGTGATGGGATAGCAGTTTTCAAGTCCCAAAAAAATTGGCCTATAATCACTCCTGTTTTGACAGTGATGATGGCATATGGTTATCTGTCAGTGTTCTCTTCATCTTTAAGTGTCTGTAGTGAACTTTTGCTTCAAGGTACAACTGCCTGACAGAATCAATTATCAGTGCTCAAGAAAAATAGAGGCACAAGAAATACGCCTGTTTTTTGACACTCTCCCTAATTTTCCATTCTGCTGCATCTGTTAATGTCTGTAATAAAGACTTAACTCTCCGATATAAATAAAAGACCTTTCTGAATAATGCCTTTATCAGATCCAAGGAAGCTTCTACCGCATCACATGTCAGATTCCCAACAACCAAATTACAAGGTAATTTAAACTATGAATGTTTAAATGGTTGATAAGCTAAGGTTTTTCAACCAGACTGGAAAAACACTGATATGAGAATCAGCTGGTAAAATGGTCACTTTCTCCTACTTCATTGTCTAAATTTAGAAGAACCTGTGGTTCTTCTAAAAGAACCACAGGAAATACTGACAAATATCTCAAAAAGTGAAAAATGAATGCGCTGTTTATGAACTTTATCTTAAGCTTCTCAGCGGGGCTTGAATTTACACAATATATATGATTTTAATTTAGATTGAGTTACGTGGCTGCATGATGATAAGATAGACAATGAAAGCAATCCATCCTCAAATTGCTTGCATTGGGTAGTTCTGCAGTAATCTTGAGTCATTGTGAACTGAAAGGTGCCACTTAGATATTATTCAGTAGTCTGTTTCCAGTATCAGCCCCAAATGTTCCTTTAGCTGAGATACAAGATGAAATGGAACCATTTCCTACACAGTATATAAAAAGTCAAAGGATCTTGGGTTTTCTTCTACAACAGTTAAGATTCTTTCCTGACCTTTGAAGAGCATTAAGCAGGCTTACTGTCCACGTAGTTCTGCTTTGGTGTATTTTGCTGCTGCTCTACAGCACTTGCTGTTTACAGTTTCTGTTTACAAAACTAGGAATCTTACTTTTTGGACAATCTTTGTACTTTCAGCATGTTTTACTTCTGCAAACATGTTCATAGTGGGTGGAGGGCATCAGCCATAGCAAGTACAAAAATGTATAAATCTGATGTTTTAAATCAGAAATGCCAAGGACAGGGCTTCATAATCCAAAACTGAGCTTTATTTTGCCTGTTTAATGATGTAATCTCATTATTTACAAAAGTAAGATAATGTAAGAAAAACCCTACCATTGCAGTTAGTGGGTTGTTGCTAAAGGCTAAGTCACATCGGCCGACGGATGCAAAATGTATATAAAAGGACACCGTGGACGAGCAAATTTTCCATCCGTTGTTATCCACTCTCAAAACTGCCCCAAATTTGCATAAACAGAGCAGACAACAATGGAAAGGAACGGACGGGGGGAGGATGTAGCGAGGATGTTAAGTGGATGCTCAATGGAAGCCTATCAGATGGAAGTGGATGGAAGTGGATAACACATCCGCAGGGCTTCCATGGGAGAACAGCAAAGTGGATGCGCAGCGGAAGGAGCGGATGCATCACGGATGCCTAGCGGATACCTAGCGGATGCCTAGCGGATGCAAAGCATTCACTGCGCATGCGGGGAGGATGCATTGCGTCAGCCCCGCAGATATAAAGGGAAGCAGCTCGCAAGCAGGTCACCATTCAGAGGAAAGACCTGCTGCCAGACACATCTTCAGCCAACAACCATGGGGAAGAAGAGGAAGCCTGTGCCTACTCCTGCCAGCCCTGGCAAGAAGGACAGGACCACCATCCCACCTCCTGGCGCTGACTCTGCTTCTGCTGGGGCTTCTGCTGCTGGTGCTGACTCTGCTGGTGCAGGTGCTTCTGCTGGTGCTGCTCCTGGTGCTGGTGCTTCTGCTGGTGCTGACTCTGCTGGTGCTGCTCCTGGTGCTGGTGCTTCTGCTGGTGCTGACTCTGCTGGTGCTGCTCCTGGTGCTGCTGATGCTGCTGGTGCTCCTGGTGCTGCTGCTGATGCTGATGCTGGTGGTGGTGATGGTGTGGTGGACCAGCCCTTAGAACCTCAAAGCCCTGCTGATGAGGGCCCAGAAGGCCCTGCCAGAGGGAGGAAGAGGCATTCGCGAGAAAAGGGTGAGAGGAGACAGTACTCCATTGCAGAGGAACATGAGGAGGAGGTGCTCAAATGGCTGAGGGAGAATGAGTACCTCTGGAGGAAGGGACACAGGCTCTATCGAGACACCAAGCAGAAGCAGGCGGCTTGGAGAGAGAAGGCGGAGAGCCTGGGCTATACTTTGGATGTTCTCCTGGGGTGGTGGAAGCACATGCACACCTGGTACGGGAAGCTGCACCTGAAGAAGTCTGGCCAGGCAGCGGTCAAGCTCACCGACCGGGAGACATACGTGATGGCCAAGTGCAGCTTCTTGGAGGGTTAGATCCACCACCGAGGAGCAGTCCCTCTGTCAACCCTCTCTCTCAGGCAGCCCACAGACAGCCAGTCCTCTTCTGGCCAAGAGTCAGCTCCTGTGTCCAGGCAGGTATCTTTGGAGCGCCCCATGACGGAGCTCCCCCCGACAGTTGCACTCCCCATGACGGAGCACATGGAGGATCCCCTGATGCAGTTGGAGCAAGAAGAAGCCGCTGCTACCAGAGACCAACCCACCCCCAACCCCAGCTCCACCTCCACAGAAATCAGGCAGAGAGCCAGACCAGAGGGGCAGAGCCACACTGTCCTCTTGGAATCAGGGACACAATCAAGAGCAGCATAGATCTCCTCTCTCAGCTGGTACGGTCCGACATACCATCCTCTAACAGAAAGCCCTTCCTCTCCTACGTGAACCAGACCCTCATGGAAATGCCCAAAGCCCAGTACCAGGTGATCAAGAAGAGGATCACAGGTCTTCTGCACCACCCTCCAGGCCCAGCTGAACCTGCTCTGACCCAGTCCAGGTCTGCTTCTCCACCCCAGGTGATGTCACAGCCCTTCCAAGGCTTTCCACAGGCCCTCAACCTACCAAGGCTATGGCTACCAGGAGTTCCAGCAGCACAGGCAGTCCTTCCCTATCCAGGCACTGGTACATCGCACATCACAGGTGCCACCGATGCCACTGATACCACTGATGTCACAGATGCCATGGATGCCACCGACACCACAGATGCCACTGACGCCACAGATGCCACCGACGCCTCACCTCGCTCACCTGCAGACCAGACAGCCCCATTACACTCCTCCTTCCTCCACCCCACAGCCAAGCCCAGCCTCAGAACATCTGTCATCGGTCTTGGGACTGACACCCCATGTCATGGAGGAAGGGCCTCTCAACATCACGGGACTGAGCCAGCTCTCTGAGAGCTTCCTCCACACACCATCCCCTGTTGTCCTCTCAGGGCCAGGCACCCCAATGGCACCTCAGACCAGCACTCCAGCCACTGCCACCTCCACAGCACCTGGACCCTTCACCCCTGAGACCATGGGCATGCCTCAGAGTGACTGAGAAGAGTGCCAGAGACTGGGTTGCTACCTGTTGACTTTATCTTGCTTGGGACACTTTACTTGGGTCATTTTGCTTTTACAGTTTGTTATTAATAAAGTTTATCTTTGCTTCACACAATTGGTTCAGGTTTTTTAGTAAATAAAGTCTTGATGGAAACTTTTGGAAATGGTTTAAGCCTTTTCAGACTTGTGGGATGGGTGAGGATAGCTGTGGGATGGGCAGGGATACCTGTGGGGTGGGTAATAGCTGTGGGATGGGTAAGGATAGCATTGGGATGGGCAGGGATACTTGTGGGATGGGTAATAGCTGTGGGATGGGTAAGGATAGAAGTGGGATGGGCAGGAATATCTGTGGGAGGGATAATAGCTGTGGGATGGGTAAGGATAGCAGTGGGATAGATAAGCCTCCAGTGCAAGCATAGTGGGACTGTATGGTCCACTCTCCCAGGTGCCACACCTATGGCCCTTTATTATCAATAACAATTTAATCATTCATCAACACATTTCAACATAAACACAACTCTTTATTAAATGCCCTATTCATTGTAGGGTCACTCAACATACATGGCCCAATCTCATCCGTGTGATGAGACAGGCTGAAGGAAGCATCCATTAAGCATCTACCATCCTGTCTTGCCACTCCACTGCTCCAGCTGGGGAGTTGCACCAGTGTTTCAGGAGGTTGCGCTGCTTCTTCCCTTCACGTGAAGCTCTGTTGGGGCCTGGCACATCCACAGTGTCTATCAGGTTTACTCCTTGCCTCCATTCCCCAGGCTCCATGTCCCCATTGCCTTGTTGGTGGTCCACGAGCCTGTTCTGCAACACTGGGTAGCGGGTGTACATGAGATTGTGCAGGATGCAGCAAGCTTCCACGATGCTCCTCACAGTCTCTGGGCGATGCTGCATAGTGGTGAGAAGTACCTGGAACCTGTTGGCCAGGATGCCAAAAGCGTTCTCCACCACCCGTCTTGCCCTGGACAGCCTGTAGTTGAAGATGCCTCACCCTTCATGGGTGAGGCATCTGGAAGTGTAGGGCTTCATGAGGTAGGTTCTGAGGGAGAAGGCGTCATCCCTAACAATGAAGTAGGGCACATCTTGTGTGTCGTTGGGCAGGGAGTCTGGATCTGGGAAGCCCATGATGAGGTTGCGTTCCAGCCCCTCCTTGAGATCACTGGCGTTGTATACTTGGGCATCTGAAGCTGACCCGTTGCCTGAAGCATCGATTTACATGAACTTGTAGTCAGCATTGACCAAAGAGGATGATGCTGAAGAAGCCCTTGTAGTTGTAATAATTGGACCCTGAGTTGGCTCGAGCTTTGCAGGCCACATGCTTCCCATTTATGGCTCCAACGGTGTGGGGGAAGTTCCACCTCTGATACCACTGCTCTGCAACTTTCTTCCATCCTTCTTCAGTGGAGGGGCACTGGTGGAGCTCTTCCATGTATTCTTCAATGATGGTTTGCACCACTTCTCTGACCACAATGCTGATGGTGTTGTGTGGCACCCTCCAGCCGTACTGCATGCTCCTGTAAGTGGTCCCTAAGGCCAGGTGGCACAGAGTGAGTGCCACCTTGAGCCCAGGGTCCAGGCTGGGCCAGTGGTTGGTGCTCTGCTTGGTCAACCTGGGTCTCAGCCGCTCTACAACTTCGTCAAACATGGCTGGTGGCATCCTGATGAAGTTCTGGAATGCACGAGGGTCTTCGTTCCTCAGCTCCACCATCAGCTTGTCATACAGTCTGTACTCGGCTCTTCTCGCGATCCATCTTCGGACCCAGACACTTCTTGGATGCTTCCTTTTCCTTTCGTAGAACAGATGAAAGAGCCTGTAGAGGGCTTTGCACTGTTGTAGAATGATGGCGGCTACCAAAAGGAGTGTGCGACGATCCATGATGGAGATGACTGGATGCTGTGGAAGAGCAAGGGCAAGATGAAGGCTGAAGAGGTCTGTACCACAGGGCTGCTGGACTGAAAGTGAGATCCAGGTGATTTCCTCCTCCTTTTTATCGGAAATATTGGTTTTCTGCTTGGTGTCCCTCTGCATCCTCTAGACATCCTCCAGACATCCTAAAGATCCGAGATACGTCCCCTATATGAACATTTTTTCCGTTTTAATGCTTTATATGCGAGCTGCATCCGCTTTCATCCTTTCTATGTCCGTGCTACTAATGCTGCGCAGACGTTCCGCATCTGTTTTGCTTCCTCCCTCTTTCCGTTTTCCGCTGGGGCAGATGCAAGTTGCGTGGATGCGCAGCAGATGCCGAGCGGATACAGCAGCCATGTAACGGATGTAGAACGTTTGTTCCCCGTATGTGTCGCGGATGTAGAACGGACGCAGTGGAAAGTTCATCCACTCAAAAAGTTTTGTGCAGCTCAAAACTTTTTGAGCGGATGAAATCTCGGTAGACGCATGCTGGACGGATAGAACGTATTAATCACGCACGCAGTGAGTACAGAACAGATGCATCGCGTTAACCAACGGATGGCAAGCATTTTTCTCCATTTTACAGCCTCTTTCCATCCGTTGGTGCAGTGTGACATGGGCTTTAGATATTCATAATACTAATTTTCCGTGATCATTGTTCAGAAATCTTATCATTTGCATTACTTTCCCATCAACATGCATGTCTTTACTGAGGCTCTTTAGGGATGGGAAAAATGAAGAAAGGAGTAGCCATTTACCTAAGAAAGGGAAAGAGGGGAAAAATATCTATTGCCTACCATCAGCTCTTCACTAAAATGGTTCTTGCAACAAAAGAGAAAAACCTATGGGAGTAGTAAATCCACTTCTGTGATATATCAATGCAGGTTTTCATGGCCAATGTCAACCCAGAGGTAGTAATCTGGCATGTTGATATTTCACCAGCAACTGTGGCTAGCATCTTCAGTGACAAAGTGATCTGTTCTGGAGCACAATTTCAGAACTGATCTCTATTGGACTGTTCTGGAAAGCCACTTTCTAGTTGTTCCTGAGAGTCAGTTTGTAGTTGTGATTAAGGCATTGAGGTAGAATATGGGAAACCATGTGTTTTTCTTCTGCCTTAGCTACAGAGCCAGCTAGTGAACTTGAGCCAGTCCCTCTCTCTCAACTTTAGGAATGATGGAATGGCAAGCCATTTCCAAAGTCTTTCCAAGAAAACTTCAGGCACTAGTCTAAGCAGTCATCAGAAGTCAACACTGATACAAAAGAAAGAAGTAGAGTTTGAATTTGGAAGAAGTTCCAAAAGAGACAATTTTTGATATATCTGTCTTTAAAACATACTTCTGCTTATTATTCTTTCATATGAAACTGCTATAGAATCTACATGTCATTGGCTACCCAAGAACTATTTGGTGTAACATAAAAATGAAACAGGACCTTTTCAACTTTTAGTATCTTATCTCTTTGTTAAAGTTATTGGGATGTTAATAAATCTGAGTTGATTTTTTATGGTCATGCATGATTTGACTGCTAGTACTTTAAATGAAATCATATGTCTGCTATATAGCAGCACCTGATAAACTACTGTTGATTTTTTTAAGTTGTCCCAGCTGGCAATGTTTCTCATATCCTTTTGGTTATGTTTAATACTATATTTTGTAGCTCCAATATATATCTGTCCACAATTTCAAAATATGTAATGAAGTTCTAATGATGAAAATGGTCTTCCCTCATCCTTAGGTGATCAAATCATTTCTTGGATTTTTCTTGTTGGTTTGTAGAGGTTTTTTTTTTTTCCCCCAGTAATTATCCAATTCAGTCTGTAACCTTACCAGTATGAGGAAGAACGATATTTTCTACTGGGGGTGGTTTATAAATAAGATTAAATTATATTAGAATAGATTATATGAGATAGCGAATAAGTTTTTGTTGCTGGACGGTTGTCTGACATCACTATGGAAAAACCATTAGTCTATAAAGTGATGTCAAATTATCCCAATTTATCAGATTATCTTTCAGGCTCATAAATATGTCCAGCATGGCCAATGAGAGTTTGAATGATGCTTCTTGTTTGGCAGGTATGATGGTTAGACTTTTTAATTATGATCGCTATATGTTGGTTTTTGATGTACCTTATGTGCCAGTTGATGGGCTATTTTATTTTTTCAAATTATTTATGTGCAATTTATCCAAATTCAAGGTTTATTTTTATCAATCATTTAGGATGCAACTTTTCCAGACTTTTGAATGAATCTTTAGTAAGTATATTCATGTGATAGTTAATTTTGAGTGAAAAAAGTATGAATATTGTTAATTGGGACTGAATTATTTAAGTTGTGCAGATTAACACCATTAAAGTTCTAAATCTCCTTCCTCCCCATCAATTTTCCATGATAATTAGCCTGCAACTTTAAAAGTAAAAAAAGGATCCTACTTCTGATCTTTCTCAAGGTGTCACAGCAATTAGCTGGCATTATGATCTCATGCAAAGGTCTATCCAGCATGATGAAGTAACTTAGGTTGAAAAAAAATTCATTGGCAGAAATCTCTATGACTGGTAATAGAGCCAAAATTTCAATCATAAAATAGTGTCTGTTTGTTTCCAAAATTTAAAAGACTATCCAATTCAGTGACTACAAGACATAAACAAATCTGAAAAGAGTAACAAAAATAGGTCAACCATCTCATTCATTTCCCATCCTACAACCTCAATTATCAAACCCAGGGCTGTCAAACTTCTGGTCCATGGGCCAGATGTGTCACACGTTGGCCATGCCCATGCCCAGTTTAGCAAAGGAGGAAAAAGTCCCGATATGTCATGTGATGCCATCAACATAAGTTTGACACTCCTGGTGTAACCCAAGGTCTGTGGAACAATCATATTTTAATAACCTTTTAAAGTCAAGGTAGGGTAGGAATCAGAGGTGGTATTCAGCAGGTTCTGACCAGTTCTGGAGAACCGGTAGCGGAAATTTTGAGTAGTTCAGAGGACTGGCAAATACCACCTCTGACTAGAAATTTTACAGTATCCTTCCCCTGCCACGCCCAACAAGGCACGCCCACAAAACCAGTAGTAAAAAAATTTGAATCCTACCACTGGTAGGAATCATAACAATCTCTAGGAGAATATTGTTCCAGAGAGGCAAGTGCTTTCTGTGTCCCGCCAGATGATATTGTTGATATTCTATGGGAATCCTAGACCAGATGAAGTTTCTAAGTGGTACTCAAAGGCAGCTCAATGTAGAGTACATTGCTTTAATCCATTTGTGAAGTGACCAGAGCCTGGTCCTAAGAGCCTGCTTGCTTGAAGAACATGTGCAATAAGTAGATAAGATGAACCCGGGCAAAGACCTTCCTAACCACAGTTGCTAACTTCTCTTTCAGTTTAGAAAAAAGCCGGATCATTGATTAGTTCCTATTTAAGAAGTGTCACATTTTTAGGATTAAAGGTGAAAGTGTCTGAAATTGGGTGGCTAATGTACCTGCAATCAATCAAGATTGAGATTGAGTCTCTACCTTCCCCTTCCAATTTTCCTAGTTTACAGATACTGGGACAAGATTTTGACAGCATCAGTTGATCAGCTGGAGCTTGACTTATACAGCTAGATTTATTGATAATTCCCACTGCAAAATGATGGATACGGTCTCCTGGGGCTTGGTGAAGATGTTAAGCAGAAGTGGTAAGAACATCAAGTCATGACATTTCCCACACATCAGAGATTTTGGATTAGATTTCTTTTCCCCTCTCCTACATCTATTTATGTATTTTTGTTTGCTTATTATATTTTAATCAGCTTGTTAAAGAAAGTTGTATTGGCACATTTCATAAGTAATAATAATACATTCACGTAATCAGCAATGCAATTAACAAATAATAGATTGTAAGTGACATTTATTCTATACAAGATTACGATATATAAGTTTTAAGTAGCCTAAATGGAAGATATAATTACTTTTACAACCTTAAGTACAATTCAATTGATTTTTAAAAATTTGTACAAATATACTGAGATGATTGTTTATTTATTTATTGGATTTCTAGGCTGTTTAAATATAAAATTATTCTAGGTAGCTTCATAAATGCATACACACACATATACAACATATAGACATGTGAACATATAAAACCATAATCTGAAAGGCAATTTAGTATCTTACCTTATCATTCCTAATTCAAAGAGTCCCATCCAAACATCCTAACTCATACCCAGGGCCTTGGGGAAAGTTCTTAAGGTAGAGGTGATAAAAATCTTTAGAAGATTCTGTTCCAAACAACATAATTCTGTTTTCTGAAACTATGTACAGGATGACCCAAAGTACGTATTCCCTCAAATGGTCAGAACCTGTCATGCCCTTGGTAGAATTGGACTCTGAGGGAGAGAAGGAACAGCCGACAGTAAGTGGAGATATGATTCTGGAGGTTGTGGAGGAGGCTGGGAAAGGGCAGAGGCTGGCTGGGCAGTCAGAGGAAGAACCAGGCCTATCCTCTCTGCATCCTAGGACAGGCAGGGAGGAACAGAGAAGAAAACAACTTGGCTTACGAGCGAGGAAGTGGCCATGATCCCCCTCATTAGCTGCAGCTGTGGAGAATAGTATATAAGAGAGACGGTTACAACACACAGTTGCCAGAAGCAAAGCGTGTTTTGTTTTGGGCTGAAGTTATCTTGGTTGGCATCCTTCCAACAGACTGTGCCTTGTTACCTCCTTGAATTTGGTAATTACTTATCCTGGACTGTTGTGAAAATTTCTTCATTGTAGTTTGGTTTTTAATTTCATCTCTATCTGCTCATTAAGTTAAGACTGTATTGCTTTCTTTTGAAGACTATTTAGAGTAAGTTTTATCTCCAACTGTGAATTATTGAACAGTGGTGCCAAGTTGGAGGCATTAAAGGACATTTATTTACATTTTGAATTTTGTTACATTTGTGTTACAATCCGGGTCACCAGAGAACCTATGTCACGTAAAGCCCCTGTCACACTGCACCAACGGATGGAAAGAGAATGTAAAACGGAGAAAAACACTTGTCATCCGTTGATTAACACGGTGCATCCGTTCTGTACTCACTGCCTCCATTTTGCTTCCTCTCTATCTGTCCAGCATCCGTTTATTGACGTTTCATCCGCTCAGAAAGTTTTGAGCTGCTCAAAACTTTTGAGTGGAAAATGTATCCAATGCGTCCATTCTACATCCACTAGGCATCCGCTAGGCATCCGTTCTGCATCCGTTACGCATCCGCTATATCTGCTAGGCATCCGCTGCGCATCCGTGCAACTTCCTCTGCTCCAGCTGTAAACGGACACAGGGAGGAAGCGGAACGGACACAGAACAGATGCAGAACGGATGCCTAGCAGATGCAGCAGGGAAACAAAGCATTTAAAACGGAAAAAACCTTCGCAGAGGGGACCTATCTCGGATATTAAGGATGTCTAGAGGATGCCTAGAGGATGCAAAGGGACACCTAGGGGAAAACCTATACTGCCTATAAAAAGGGGGAGCAACTCATCTGGATCTCACTTTCAGCCCAGCAGGCAAGCTGTGCAGACCTCTGCAGCCTTCATCTGGCTCTTCCTCTTCCACAGCATCCAGTCATGTCCACTGTGGATCGTAACAAACTCCTTTTTGCAGCCACCATCATTCTGCAACAGTGCGAAGCCATCTACAGGCTCTGTGAACTCTACTACGGGAAGAAAAAGAGGCGGCCAAGAAGCGTCTGGGTCCGAAGATGGATCGGGAGAAGAGCAGGGTATGGACTGTACAACAAGCTGATGGTGGAGCTGAGGAACGAAGACACTCGTGCATTCCAGAACTTCATGAGGATGCCTCCAGCCATGTTTGACGAAGTTGTGCAGCGCCTGACACCCAGGTTGACCAAGGCAAACACCAACTTCCGGCCCAGCCTGTAACCTGGGCTCAAGGTGGCACTGACTCTGCACCACCTGGCCTCAGGGACCACCTACAGGAGCATGCAGTACGTCTGGAGGGTGCCACACAACACCATCAGTATTGTGGTCAGAGAAGTGGTGCAGGCCATTATCGAAGAATACCTGGAGGAGCTCCTCCAGTGCCCCTCCACTGAAGAAGGCTGGAAGAAAGTTGCAGAGCAGTGGTATCAGAGGTGGAACTTCCCCCACACCGTTGGGGCCATAGATGGCAAGCACGTGGCCTGCAAAGCTCCAACCAAGTCGGGGTCCACTTATTTCAACTACAAGGGCTTCTTCAGCATCGTACTCTTCACCATGGTCGATGCTGACTACAAGTTCATGTACATCGATGCTTCAGGCAACTGGTCAGCTTCAGATGCCCAGGTATACAATGCCAGTGACCTCAAGGAGGGGCTGGAATGCAACCTCATCGTGGGCTTCCCAGATCCAGACCCACTGCCCAATGACATGCAAGATGTGCCCTACTTCATTGTGGGGGATGACGCCTTCTCCCTCAGAACCTACCTCATGAAGCCCTACACTTCCAGATGCCTCACCTGTGAAGAGAGGATCTTCAACTACAGGCTGTCCAGGGCAAGGCGGGTGGTGGAGAACGCCTTTAGCATCCTGGCCAACAGGTTCCAGGTACTTCCCACCACCATGCAGCATCGCCCAGATACCGTGAGGAGGATCGTGGAAGCTTGTTGCATCCTGCACAATCTCATGCGCACCCGCTACCCAGTCTTGCGGAACAGGCTCGTGGACCTCCAACAAGGCAATGGGGACATGGAGCCTGGGGAATGGAGGCATGGGCAAAACCTGATAGATACTGACGATGTGCAAGGCCCCAACAGAGCCTCACGTGAAGGGAAGAAGCAGTGTAACCTCCTGAAACACTGGTGCATCTCCCCAGCTGGAGTGGTGGAGTGGCAAGACAGGATGATAGATGATTAATGGATGCTTCCTTCAGCCTGTCTCATCACACTGATGAGATTGGGCCATGTATGTTGAGTGGCCCTACAATGATCAGGGCATTTAATAAAGAATTGTGTTTGTGTTGACATGTGTGGATGATTATTACATTGTTATTGATAATAAAGGGCCATAGGTGTGGCACCTGGGAGGGTGGACCATACAGTCCCACTATGCTTGCATTGGGCCATACAGTCCCACTATGCTTGCATTATCTATCCCACAGCTATTACCCATCCCAAAGGTATCCCTGCCCCCACAGGTATCCCATCCCATCCCACAGCTATTACCCATCCCACATGTATCCCTGCCTAGCCCATTGCTATCTTAACCCATCCCACAAGTATGCAAAGGCTTAAACCATTTCTAAAAGTTTCCATCAAGACTTTATTAAAAAAAAAGAAATGAAGCAAGTGTATGAATCAAAGATAAACTTTATTGAACAACAAGCTGTAAAAGAAAAATGATCCAAGTCAAGTGTCCAAATAAAGTCCACAGGTAGCCAGCCAGCCAGTCTCTGGCACTCCTCTTGGTCACTCGGAGGTGTGCCCAGTCTCAGGGGTGAAGGGAGGTGGCTGGTGCTGGAGTGCTGGCTATTGAAGACCCACTGGGATGCCTGGCCCCGAGAGGACAATAGGTGACGGTGTGTTGAGAAAGCTCTCGGACAGCTGGCTCAGACCCGTGATGTTGAAAGCTCCTTCCTCCATGCCATGGGGTGAACGACAGATGTACTGAGGCCGGGCTTGGCTGTGGGGTGGAGGAAGGAGCAGTGTAGTGGGGCTGTCTGGTTTGCAGCTGGGTGCGTGGGTGGCATCGGTGACATGGGTGGCGTGGGTGGCATCAGTGGCATCAGTGGAACCGGTGGCAACGGTGGCGTCCGATGAGTCTGTGCCTGGACTGGGAAGGGCTGCTGCCTGTGCTGCTAGACCTCCTGGTAGCCGAAGCCCTGGTAGGTGAGGGCCTGTGGAAAGCCTTGGAATGGGAGGGACATCACCTGGGGTGGAGGAGCAGACCTGGACTGGGTGGGACCAGTTTCCTCTGGATCTGGAGGGTTGTGAAGCAGCTCTGTGATCCGGTCCTTCACCACCTGGTACTGGGGTTCCGCCATGTCCGTGAGGGTCTGGCTGACATAGGTGAGGAATGGCTTGCTGTTGGAGGATGAGGAGTCAGTGTGGACCAGCTGAGAGAAGAGATCTATGCTGGTCCGGATGGTGTCCCTGATCTCCAGCAGGACAGTGTGGCTCTGCCCCTCCTGCTGTCTGGCTCTCTGCCTTTCTGTGGAGGTGGAGCTGGGGGTGGATGCGGGTAGGACTGTGGTGGACGCACCGTCTCCTTTCTCCCACCGCACCAGGGAGTCCTCCACGTGCTCCACCATGGTTACAACACCTGTCCGCGGGATCTCCGCCATGGCATGTTCCACAGAAACCTGCCTGGAGACAGGAACTGACTCTCGGCCGGAAGAGGACTGGCTCTCAGCAGGCTGCCAGAGAGAGAGGATAGACAGAAGGGCTGCTCCTCGGTGGATCTCACCCTCCAGGAAGCTGCACCTGGCCATGACGTAGGTCTCTCTGTCTGTCAGCTTAACCGTGGCCTGGACAGATTTCTTCAGGTGCAGCTTCCAGTACGAGGTGTGCATATGCTTCCACCAGCTGAGGAGCACCTCTGAAGTGTAGCCCATACTCTCCGCCTTCTCTCTCCAAGCAGCATGCTTCCACTTGGTGTCCCTGTACAGCCGGTGTCCCTTCTGCCACAGATAGTCATTTTCTCTCAGCCACTCCAGCACCTCATCCTCGTGTTCCTCCTCAATGGAATATTGCCTCCTCTCCCGTTGTCGCATACACCTCTTCCTCCCTTTGGCAGGACCAGATGGGCCCTCATCAGAGGGGCTCCCAGATAGTAGGGGCTGCTCCTCCACACCAGCAGCAGCAGCAGCACCAGCAGGATCATCATCATCAGCAGCAGCAGCACCACCACCAGCAGCAGCAGGATCATCATCATCAGAAGCAGCAGCAGCAGCAGCAGCACCAGCAGGATCAGCACCAGCAGCAGCACCAGCAGCAGCACCAGCAGCACCAGCAGCACCAGCAGCACCAGCAGGACCAGTATCATCATCAGCAGAGTAAGCACCAGCAGCGCCAGCAGCACCTGGAGCACCAGCGGGACCAGCAGGACCAGGAGCACGAACAGGACCAGTAGCACGAGCAGGACGAGTAAGACCAGTAGCATGAGCAGGACGAGCAAGTCCAGGAGCATGAGCAGGACCAGCAGGACCAGCAGGATGAGGAGCAGCTTCAGCAGAGTAAGCATGAGCAGAAGCACCACCACCAGGAGCAGCGGCAGCAAAAGCTCCAGCACCAGAAGAGCAAGCCGAAGCAGCAAAAGCCCCAGCAGAAGCAGAGTCAGAGACAGGGAGCGGGAGGGTGGCCCTGTCCCTCTTGCCAGGGATGGCGGCAGCTTTCGCTTCTTCCCCATGGTTGTGGGGTTGCTGGCTGGCAGGGGGGCTGGCAGGGAGGCTGGCAGACACCAAGGGTGGCAGGAAGGCTGGCAGGAAGGCTTGCAGGCAGCCAGGCACGAAGGCTGGCAGGCAGGCAGGCACCAAGGCTGGCAGGAAGACTGGCAGGAAAGCTGGCAGGAAGCCTGACAGGAAGGCAGGCAGGCTGGCAGGCACCAAGGCTGGCAGGCAGGCTGGCAGCAAGGCTGGCAGGCAGGCAGAGAGCAAGGCTGGCAGGGAGGCTGGCCAGGAGGCTGGGGGGCAAGCTTGGAGGCAGGCTGGCAGGAAGGCTGGCAGCAAGGCTTGCAGCAAGACTTGCAGGCAGGCATGCAGGCAGGGCAGGCAAGGACTCGATGTATCCAGCAGCAGGTCTTTCCTCAGAATGGTGACCTACTTGGGAGTTGCTTCCCTTTATATCCGCGGGGCTTACGCAATGCATCCCCCCCACATGCGCAATTAACGCTTGGCATCCGTTCGGCTTCCGCTGTGCATCCGCTAGGCTTCCGCTGTGCATCCGCTTCCTCCGCTATGCTTGCGCTAGGCTTCCACTCTGCATCCGCTTCATCCGCTGTGCATCCGCTGTATCCGTTCCGCCTCCGCTTTGCTGAGGCTCCCGGAAGCCCTGCGGATGTGCCATCCGCTCCCATCTGCTTCCATCCACTGGGCTTCCATTCCGCATCCGCTTTCCATCCGCTCTGCGTCCTCCCCGCGTCCGTTCCTTTCCGTGTTACCCGCTCTGGTTATGCAAATTTTTGCCCCTTTTGAGAGCAGATAACAACGGATGGAACATTTTTCTCATCCGTTGTGTCCTTTTTACTCAAGTTTTGCATCCGTTGGGCAGTGTGACAGGGCCTTAAGGATTTACAGGTAATACATAGCAGCTTGAATTTTATTTATTTATTTATTTATTTTTATTTGTCAATTGCTTACAAGATAATAGGTATAAGGAAAAATATAGTTATGAACACATGGATACATATAAAAATAAAAAATATATAAAATAAACAATAGAATAGGGACGGTAGGCACGTTGGTGTGCTTATGCATGCCCTCTCTTTGGAAAGGGGTGAGGTGAACAATAGACAGTCGAAGGTTAAAGTTTTTGGGGTTTGGGGAAGAAACCACAGAGTCAGGTAGAGTATTCCAGGCATTGACCACTCTGTTGCTGAAGTCGTATTTCCTGCAATCAAGTATGGTGCGATTAACCTTGAGTTTGTATCTATAGTTTGCTCTTGTGTTGTTATGGTTGAAGATGAAGTATTCATTGACTGGTAAGACATTGCAATGTATGATTTTATATACTACACTTAGATTGGACCAAAGGTGGTGTAGTTCTAGATTTTCTAGGTCTAGAATTTTGAGTCTGGTGGCACAAGGTATTCTGCAACAAGTATAGTGGATAACTCTTCTTGTGAAATATTTCTGGACATTCTCAACTGTGTTAATATCAGGAACGTAATGTGGGTTCCAGACTGATGAGCTGTATTCGAGTATTGGTCTTGCAAATGTTTTATATGGTCTAGTTATCAGTGTAACATTACCAGAGAAAAAGCTACGTAAGTTGTTAGGTTAACAACTCTTAATGCCTTTTTGGCTATGTAGTTACAGTAGGCTCTAGCACTTAGGTCATTTGAGATGAGTACTCCAAGTTTGAATCATCAAAGTTGAGTTTGAATCATGAACAAGGTCTTGACTATTCAGCCTGTATTTTATTTTCTGATTTTTTTTGCCAATCTGTAGGACAGAGTATTTATTTGTTGAGATTTGAAGTTGCCATTTGTTTGACCATTCTGATACATAGTCAAGATCTTTTTGAAGGGTAACAGTATTGTCAGTGGTGTTGAATAGTTTTACATCATCAGCGAAGAGAACGCAGTTGCTCTTGATATGATCATAGAGGTCATTTTTGTAGAGTATGAAAAGAGTTGGTGCTAGAACACTGCCTTGGGGGATGCTACTGTTGACGGGTACAGAATTTGATAGGATGCTCCCAATTTTAACCATTTGTTGTCTGTTTGACAGGAATGCTTCTATCCAGCAATGCAGGTTTCCAGAGATACTGTAAGATTTAAATTTTAGGAGTAGTTTGTCTTGTACCACTGAATCAAAGGCTTTACAGAAGTCTAAGTAGATTGTGTCTATTGCTTTGCCATGATCGACTTGTGTAGTCCATATGTTTTTGTAATGTAAGAGTTGCAGATTATATGATATTTTTTTCCTAAAACCAAATTATTTATAAGAGAGTAGGTTGTTTGTCTCTAAGTGGAGGATAATGGATTGGTTAATAATTGATTCCATGACTTTACAGGTGACACAGCATAAGGAGATTGGTCTGTAATTTTCAACTAGGCTGTGGGGGTCTCCCTTTTTTGAAGATGGGGATGACCTTGGCTTGTGACCATAATTTTGGCAAGGAGCTGGTCCTGAAAGATTTTTCAAAGATTATGCTTAGAGGTTCGGCTGTGGCCGTGGGTAGCTTTTTTAAGAAGTAGGCATATATTCCGTCCAGTCCAATAGATGGAGATGGTTTTAGATTGCGCAGTGCTTTTGCACTCAGAAACTAAAGGCTAGGTCACATCGCCCGATTGATGCAAAATGTTTGTAAAAAGACACAGCGGACGGCTAAAAATCCAGGGGTGGCTCCATCCGATCTTATCCGCTCTCAAAAGGGGCAAAAATTTGCATAAAGTGAATGGAAAAGAACGGACTGGGGAGGACGTAGCGCGGTTGCAAAACAGATGCTCAACGGAAGCCTAGTGGATGAAAACGGATGGATCTTCCAGACATCCTAAATATCCGAGATACATCTCTATACAAACGTTTTTTCCATTTAATGCTTTATATCTGAGCTGCATCTGCTTTCATCCTTTCTACATCTGTGCTACTAATGCTGTGTGTCCATTCCACATCCGTTTCGTTTCCTCCCTGTGTCCGTTTTCCACTGGAGCAGATGTGAGTTGCACGGATGCGCAGCGGATGCCTAGTGGATATAGCGGATGCGTAACGGATGACGACGGATGTATAACGGATGTTTCCCATATGCATAGCGGATGTATAATGGATGCGTTGAATACTTCATCCGCTCAAAAAGTTTTATGCAGCTCAAAACTTTTTGAGCAGATGAAATCACAGTAGACGGATGCTGGATGGATTGAGAGTATGAATCACGGACGCAGTGAGTACACAACGGATGCATCGCATTTTCCAATGGATGGCAAGCGTTTCTCTCCGTTTTACATCCTCTTTGCATCCGTTGGTGCAGTGTGACATGGGCTTAAGTAACAAGCAGTGCAGTTCAAGCAGTTGGGGAGATATGTGGAGATAGGAAGGTTTCCCTATTACTGCTGGTGTTGCCCCATTCTGGACAAGCCCTACTTTTAAAATGATCTTTAAGGGAAATCCCCTATACAATGCATTGTAGTCATTCACCCATGAGGTGAATGGGTGAATGACTATCAGGATCAGGAAGACCTCTTGATATAGCAAGTTCAACTGGTATATAGGAACTGAGGGTCTACGAATAGTCCTGGAGGTGCTCCCTAAATCAGAAACTTCAGATTCAACCTTCCCCAACACTCATTCCAGTTTTGTCATTTTGTCAATAAACATCAACAGCCCTGAAATCTGATTGGAAAGTGTCAAGATTTTAATATTTTAATATGAATAATATTTTAATATTTATTACATATTTATTATAATAATTATGATTTTGTAAGAACTATTTTACAATAAACCACTTGAACAATAACAGAAAAAGTTTTTCAAGTAAATGCTACATAAAAATGTACACTTTTATTTCTAATAGCTGATTGGTTGATTTGACATGAAAAAAAAACCCCAAAATAAAAGAAATTTTATTCCTGTATTAGAAAGTGTTCCTTTCAAAAACCCTGTTAAAAATTGTGTCTATTTTTTAACGTTGCTTACAAAAAAGAGAAATTTGGATAAAGATAAGTATTCTGAAATGGTTTGAGCATGTGAACACTTTCACAAAATAGTTGCCAGATTTTTTTAAAAGTATGTTCTGCTGTAATAATTTTTACAATAAAAAACAAAAATAATCAGGAAAGTCAACAGGAACAATAAACAAAACATGGAGTGTCATTCCAGTTATTTCCTGAAAGCTCTGTGGAAAAGCTCTGTTTTAACCAATTTTCACAAAACTAGCCAACCATAGCACCCACAAAACAGGCTAATACTAAGAAACACTGATCTGGGACTGAGCCTTGCTCAACTCTTCACATCAAAGATGTATTGGTCAATTCTAGTTGGAGAAATTAGCAGAAAGTTATTTGGGAAGTAAAGCTATATAGAGCTTTATAAGTTAAAACCAGCATTTGAATTGTCCTTGGACCCCTGTAGGTCAGTCACATAATACTTATTTACTAGAAGCCAACATGAGAGATATTCCAACAAGAAAAAGAATGACCTTAGCCTCAATTCCTCCTTTCTGGATGCTACAAGTTCATATCCCAAATTATTATTATTTTGCTTCTCTGAACATGTTGGGATACTTACTAAGAAAGGATTGGGTTGCAATTGACCATCATATTTATTTTCTCGGCTTTTGGAGGCAGCCTTTGGAATACTATTGATGTTGGATTTTTTTAAAATATAAATTTTGATTTAAAATGAAATGAATTATTGTAAAAACCTGGGTGGTGCAAAACATGTGATAAACAGCAAAAAAAATCTCACCTGGCTCAACAGACGACATATTGGAAAGTTCAAGCAGATAACTTTTTGGGGCAGTCATTATTTCCAAGGCAATCCTGTCTCCCAAAATGAATGTGAAGCTAAAATAAAGGATGTAAATGTAGTGAATAAATAAAAGACAAGTTTACTGATCATGCATTTTTTTCAGTTTGATTTTAAGCAGAAAGTCCTGATCACATATGAATGAGATATTCTCAGGACATATTGTAATTTATATCTGAGTGGATGAATAAACTGCATGAACGACCAAGTGAGCAAAGAGATTTTTGTCAGTTGCTTGAACAGAGTTGACTAACCTCATCTTAAGAAATACAGCCTGCTTTATTATCAGCTGTCACAAAAAGGGAGCACTTGTAAAAGAATACTGCAGAACTTTCAAGAGGCCTATAAATGTTCATTTTATGTTTGATAGAGAAGTTCTCTTTGAATTATGAAGAGAATCTATAAAACTTCAAGGGAGTGAAATAAAGGCCTTGGCATGAAATGTTACTTATTTTTTTAGGAAAAAACTACAACTTCAAGAATTGAAAATATGTTAAACAATCTGCTAATATACTCAATAATTCTGAATTTCTTTTCCTACTGGAGATATTTAATTACAATGCAGGGTGAAACACTTTTTTTTCATACAGCAATGCACTAGTACAAAAGGTAGCATGTATTCTTAGAGTATATGGATAATTAAATATAAGGTTTAAGAAAACACTGAATGCTTCTAAAGGGGGACAATGGATCAGTAGTCAAAGATACTGAACTGGTTAAGGCCCGGTCCCACTGCACTTATGGATGCAAAGAGGATGTAAAACGTGAAAAAAAGCTTGCCATCCATTGGAAAACGCTATGCATCTGTTGTGTACTCATTGCATACGTGTTTCATACACTCTATCCATCGAGCATCTGTCCACTGTGATTTCATCCGTGCTAGAAGTTTTGAGCTGCACAAAACTTTGTGAACGGATGAACTTTCTGCCACATAAGATGTAAATCTGCGACATACGAGCAACAAACGTTCTATGTCCATTTATCATCCGTTAAACGTCCACTGTATCCTCTCTGCATCCTCTGGGCATCCTCGCAACTGAAACATCCAACATCAACCGCAGCTGAAAACAGAAAGAGGGAGGAAACAAAAGGTACACAGAATGTCTACACAGCGTTAGTAGCGCGGAAATAGAAAGGATGCGCAGTGAACGGTTTGCATCTGATATACATCCGTGCGGCATCCCCTTTCTCTCCTTTAGGCGTATGTGATGCATCCGCTTCATCCACTATGCGTTCGCTTTGAAATTATCCCCCGGAACCCCTTCGGAGGTGTCATCCACTTCCATCTGCTTTCATCCGCTAGTCTTCCTATGAACATCCATTTAACATCCCCGCTACATACTACCCACGTCCGTTCTTTTCCGTTCTTTTCCATTCTTTTCCGTTCTGTTTATGCAAATTTTCACCACTTTTTGGAGTGGATGACAACAGATGGAGTCACCCCCGAAATTTTGCTCATCCGCTGTGTTCTTTATGCATACGCTTTGCGTCCGTTGGCCACTGGGACCAGGCCTTTAGCTGGAAAGCTTACATCCCAGGTTCGAGACCTCACCCTGGTGAAACAGGATGAGCTACTTGTCCTAGCTCCTGCCCATGCAACAGTTCAAATGCATGCAAATTCAAGTTGGTTATAGGTACCATTTTGGTGGGAAGATAACAGCATTCTGTGTGCTTCAGCTTATAGTCATTCTATCCAATGACCACAGAAATGTCTTTGGACAATGTTGGCTCCCTTGGAAACAGAGATGTGCACCACCCTTAGAAACAGACATTAAACCTTCATCTTTACCTTTTTTGAATGCTTCTGAAAACAATCAGTCCAATGTTTATCTACCCATTTATATTGTTCTAAACCAGACCCCCTGCTATAAGAGTCCAATTTGAAATAAAATAATGGCAAGCATAATTTTTAGTTTTGTAAAATTGTTAGATTTTGTAGGAGAAATTCAAATCCAGAAAGCACACACAGATGACTGATTCTGTTCCGTCTGGAAAGAAGCGCGTGAGACCGGGTTCCAAACAACAACTATTTATTAAACTCACAAGGCAAAAGTATATGGAACAAGAGCCCAAGCCGCGGCAGCCCTTTTTATTGCAGCTTGCCTGTGGCTTGTGGCCATTGACACTCTTTTGACTGTTCCCGCCATTTGGCAGGCTTCCCAGATTGGTTCTTGAATAACCAATCTGCGAGTGGCTTTTTGGCCAATCAAAAAGAGAAACGTGGAACCTACCAAGTTCCTTACAGAACACCCCTCCCCCCTTAGTTCAGTCCAACGGGCATTACGTAATCACGCAGATAAGTGGGTTTTTTCTAGTCCTGGTTGACCTGTGCAGCTCAGTCATGGCGTGGTCTTTGAGCGGTTCAGAGGGGATTGCTGTTTCTCTGGTCCTTTTCCATGGAACCTCCTGGAAGGGTGAGTCAGCCTTGCCGCTCCCACCTGAGTCTCTCGGGCCGGTAGAGATAGCTCTGCCGCTCCCTCCTGGTTTGACTGGGTTGATCGAGCTGGCCTGGCTGCCTCCTTCCAGGAAGGCCTCACTTCGCTCTCCTGCTCCCGGATTTCTTTCTTGGGGTTCATCTAACAGTGAGTGCTCTTTTTGTTTAGTTAAATTGTCTTTTTGTAGTGTTTGTTGTCTTGTTATGGGAGGTTTCTCTCTCCCTTTTTTATTTATTTCTATTTCCCCTCCTCTCCTTGTTTTTAGGTCAATATTTATTTTTGATTCTATGGTGTTTTTTCATTTGGGGTGGCAGGAACGAAGCTGGTCAATGTGCCGCTTCCATTTCCTACCGTCATCTAAGAGTAGTCGGTAGGACCGGGGGGCTGTAATTTGGGTGATGGTGGCTGGAAGCCACAATGGGTCCCCAGGGAGGTTTTTGGCATAGACCAGGTCGCCAATTTCAAAGGTACAGTATTTGTTGGAGGAATCGGGGGGTTGTCCCAGGTGTAAGTGGGGTGCAATCTGTCCAGGTAGGAATGTAGTGTCCTACCCATTAGGAGTTCTGCTGGGCTTTTGTTAGTTGTGCTGCTAGGGGTAAAATGCTGCAAAGTTAGTAGTCAGTTTAGTTTGTTTTGTACGTCCCCCTTGTCCATTCTCTCTAGGCCCTGTTTAGTTTACTGGACCATGCGTTAAACCCTGCCGTTCGCAGCTGGATGGGCCGGCACCGTTAAGGCATGTCGGATACCCTGGGCAGCCAGATACTGTTCGAATTGCAAAGCTGTAAATTGGGGCCCATTATCCGAAAGCAGTACATCATGTAGTCCATGTGTCGCAAAGAGTTTGTCTAGCTGTTTCATTACAGCTTTGGTGGTCGTGGAAGCCATGAGTATGACTTCCAACCAATTCGAGTATACATCCACAGCTATCAAAAATGTGTTTGCCTTCATTGGCCCAGCAAAGTCAATATGTACACCAGACCATGGACCCCAGGGAGTTTCCCAGTCTCTTACTAGTGCCTGTGGGGGGGGGGTAGGCCTTGATTTTTGACAGTTATGGCACATTGCAACCCAGTGTTCAATGTCTTTCTCCAGCCCTGGCTATGCCTGGGTGCCCCTCGTGCAACATGCCCAGAACATCTTCCTGAAGACTGTTTGGAATCACCACCCTGTCATCCCATTAAATGCCTCCTTTTTCTATGGACAGTTCGGTCTGTCTGGTACGAAATGGTTTAAAAGTCACAGTTTTGTTCTCCTCCGGCCAGCCTTTACCTACCCAATTTATATGCACGCTGTCAAAGGGTCTTTAGCTGTGGCTCTCGCGACGTCTGCTGCAGTCAGTAGCAGGTCCGGGTAGGTCTCAAGCTGAAGTGTATGGTACAGGGTCATCTTCTGTGATGGGCAGTGGGGAACGGTTCAGGACATTGGCGTGTGTGATGGCTTTGCCGGGTCAGTGAATCAGCGTGTAGGAGTAGGCAGCGAGGAACTCAGACCACCTTGTCAAACTAGGTGACAGAATGTTTGGGATTGGCTTGTTGCCTGGTTGGATTCCAACAAGGGGCTTGTGATCAGTTATTACTGAAAAAGTTCTACCGTAAAGGTACTCATGGAATCTTTTGACTCCGGCAATGATTGCAAGGGCTTCTCTATCGAGTTGGCTATAATTGCATTACGACTTGGAAAGCGTCTTGGAGTAAAAGGCAACCAGTGCCTCTTTGCCGTCTGGTAGCTGGTGGCTCAGGATGGCGCTGACCCCAAAAGGCGATGCATCACAGGTGACCATCAAGGGCAGGGTATTGCTATACTGGATGAGAACGGTGTTGGACATTAATAGATCTTTGATACCCTGGAAGGCTTTTTGTTCCCAGTGGCCCTATGTCCAAGTGGTTTTTTATCTAGCAGTTGATGTAGGGGTTCTGCTATTGTTGCCTTTTTGTAAAAAATTATGAGGCCTAGGAATGCTTGAAGCTCAATTTTGTTCCTAGGCCTAGGAGCGTCTTTTATAGCCTTCACTTTTTTTTTGGTGGGGTGAATGCCTTGTTCATTGATTAAATAGCCCAAAAACTTGACCTAGTTGGTGGCTAATTCACACTTCTCTCTTTTTACTTTGAGGCCTGATTTTCTAAATCTTGTTAAGACTTCTCTTAATCTGATCTCTAGCTGGTTGGCATTTTTTGCTGAGACCAGTACATCGTCAAAGTAAGGGACGACACCTTTGATTCCATTTAGCAGGCGTTTCATGAGGCTTTGGAACACACCTGGGGCAACGCTAACGCCGAATTGGAGGCGGTTACATTTGAATGCCTCTCTATGTGTTACAATAGTCTTTGCCTCTGCTGTAATAGGATCAACAGGTAGTTGTTGATATGCCTGTGTGAGGTCGAGCTTTGCAAAAAATATTCCTCCCCCTGGCGAGTGCAGTAAATGTTACACAACCGGTACTGGGTATGCGCTTTGTTGGAGCGCATGGTTCAGGGTTGCCTTATAGTCTCCGCAGATGCGCACTAACCCATCTGGCTTCACCGGTGTGATGATAGCGGTTTCCACCTGGCATGGTCGATTGGTTCTAAAATCCCTTGAGCTATTAATTTATTCAGTTGCTCATCAATTTTTGGTTTTAACATGAATGGGACGCGTCTGGCCTTTAAACGGATGGGTGATATTTTCAGGTCTAGGCTAAATGAAATTGGGGTCCCCTTGTACTTGCCTAGAGTCCCATTGAAAACATCTTGGAATTCTTGTAGCAGGCTCTCCTCCTAGTTGGCTGTGGTGATGCAGTTGATCCCGGTCATCCCGATTCCCAGGGGCGCGAACCATTCGATCCCTAGCAGACTAGGATGGTCTCGGTTGACGATGGTCAGATGCAAAATTTTGTCATAGTTTTTAAATTTGACGAGGAAAGGTCCAAGGCCTACTCCCGGAATTCAATTTCCCTGGTAGTCTACTCCCGGAATTCAATTTCCCTGGTAGACACTAGTCTTTGTTTCTGTAGTTCTCTCTTTAATGTTTGGTATCAGGCGCTGGATGGTATTCCAGGATACCATGGATAGGAACGACCCTGAGTCAACTTCCATATCGCAGGGCCTCCCCTCAATGCTCACCTCTATCCAAACCTTCTTTCCGCTCTCCGTCCTGGCATTGCCAATGGTGACTGTCTGATGCATTTCTTCCCTGTCACCGGTTCTCTGGTTACGGTTCCATCTGCTACTGGCTTGTCTTTCTTCATGTCTGGGGTGGGTGGGTGCTGTCGCATCTTTTTGGACTTTAGCTCTTTTTGTTGCGGCAGATCCTTTTGATGTGCCCCCTTTTATTACAAGCCCTGCATATTGCATCTAGAAACCTGCATTAAACTCATGGGTGGTTGCCTCCGCAGCCCGCACATTGAAACTTCCACTGATTTCTCCTCTTTTCACGCCATTTTTTATCTGAATGGAGTCTATGGACATCTTCATCGTCATCCTCGGTAACACTCTGGGATTCAATGTTTTCGTAGTGGGCTGTCTCTGTGGGCTGTTTCTTTCCTCCCTCTGCCTTCTTCTCCCTGGGTTGGGTCGGCAGGTCTGGAATTGCGTTCATTTGCCGCATGGTGGCTGCTGACTTCTTAGCTGCTTCGGCGGTGATTGCTTCTGCGATGGCCTCAGCCATGGTTATGTTTGGCCTATTCAGGAGTTTGCTCTGAAGGGTAGTGTCTTTCAGACCGAGGACCACGTGGTCCCTCATGGCCTCGCCTATGTTCTGGAACTCACAGACTCCTCCGATGTGTCTCAAGGCTGCTACAAAATCTCCAATCGTTTCATCCTCCTTTTGGTCCCTCTTATAGAATTCGTGCCTTTATATTAAATTTGAGACCACTGGTGCATAGTGTGCTTGGAGCATTCTGTTCAGGTTGGACCAAGTCATCTGTTTGACATCTCTGGGTTTTGCCAGTGCCTTCACTATTTTAAAGACACCTAGTCCGCAATGTGTAAGGAAGACAGCCCTCTTCCTTTGGTCCGAGATTTCTTCCATTTTGTTGCTTTCTAAAAACATAAGAAAGCGATCAATATATGATTCCCAATCCTCCTTATCAGGATTGAATGGTGCGGGTGGCACGTTGTTACCGGCCATCTGTCTCACTCAGTTCAGATCGCCACGTGCTTCGGTCTCACCTTCTAAGATGATCCCACCTTCGTCGCTAGTGTTCCCTCTGGAAAGAAGCACGTGAGACCGGGTTCCAAACAACAACTATTTATTAAACTTGTAAGGCAAAAGTATATGGAAGAACAGCCCAAGCTGTGGCAGCCCTTTTTATAGCAGCTTGCCTGTGGCTTGTGGCCAATGACACTCTTTTGACTGTTCCCACCATTTGGCAGGCTTCCCGGATTGGTTCTTGAGTAACCAATCTGCGAGTGGCCTTTTCGGTCAATCAGAAAGAGGAACTTGGAACCTACCAAGTTCCATACAGAACAGATTCAGTAGGATTCATTAACTTCTTTATATACATAATAACATTTGAAGTAAAGTTTACAATACCTATAGTAATTTCTTCCAATGTGATAAATGCTACAAGCAAAAACACAAGCAGCAGCTTCAGAGTTCAGAGCAGAGACTAGAGCCACACCCAGGCTATTTCTAGTTTCACTTTCCAATTAATCTTCCACTGGCTGGTCTGTTGTCATGCCTAATCATTGGCTGACTTTGTTACTAAGCTCTAGTCCAATTCATGAGCATACTTTTACAAAAATCTCACATGTATGAGCAATAATGTGGCATTGTACAAAGAAAATGTGACTAGACTTTTGTACACACATACAAACAATATCCTCTTAACTAAATCAAAACACCCTGAATTGCTGAAGCATGATACCCAAATCATAAGTGCATTTTTATTTAAAAATGTACAATAAGTTTTGGAAGCAAATATCCATGTTGTCATCCAGGTCATTCTGCCCCATCGATTCCACAAGCAAAAGTCTTTCTGACCCACATACAAAGTTATAAAGATGGATTAAAGCCCTTTCATCCTCTGCAGCATGAAAGTGACAAAGGACAATACTGAAGAGTTAATCAGGAAATAAAATCATCTCAAAGTTATGGAAATTTCCTAAATCACAACCCCCAAGACTAGACTCCTCATAAAAATTCCAAACATAAAGAAGATTCTATACTTAGAAAAGATCAATACTCCTTAACCCTTAGAAGATGTTACAGATAATCAGATTTGGAAGGGACCTTGTCAGTCATCTAGTCCAACCCCCTGCCGAAACGGGAGACCCGACACCATTTCTGACAAATGGCAGCCCAATCTCTTCTTAAAAGTCTCAAGTGATGATGTTCACACAACTTCCTAGGGCAAGCTGTTCCATTGGTTGATTGTTCTCACACTGTCAGAAAGTTTCTCTTTATTTCTAGGTTCAGTTTCCATCCATTATTCCTCATTTGGCCTTCAGGTGCTTTAAATAGTGTGACCCCTTTCTCTCTGTGGCAGCTGCTCAAATATTGGAAGATTGCTATCATGTTTCCTTTGGTCCTTCTCTTCACTAGACTAGCCATGTCCAGTTTCTGTAACCTTTCTTCATATATTTTTGTCTCCAGTCCCCTAATCCTCCTAGTTGTTCTTCTCTGTATTTTTTCTAGAGTTTCAACATCTTTTTTATAATGGGGTGACCAAAACTGGATGCAGTACTCTAGGTGTCTCGTTAAGGCTTTATAGAGTGGCATTAATACCTCACTGATCTTGATTGTCTCCCCCTGTTAATTCAATTTAGGTTTGCATTTGCGTTTTTGGCTGCTGCTGCACACTGCTGGCTCATATTTAGCTGGTTGTCCACTAAGACTCCAAGATCCCTTTCACAGCTACTGCTGCTGAGCCTGGTTTCACCCAGTCTATATGTATACTTTTGGTTTTTCTTGCCTAAGTATAGGACTTTACTTTTCTTTACATTGAATTTTATTTTGTTAGATATGCCCATTGTTCTAGACTGTCAAAATCCATCTGGATCTTGAGCTTATCTTCTTGAGTGTTAGCTATTCCTGCCAGCCTAGTATCATCTGCAAATTTTGTAAATTTCCCTTCTATTCTCATATCTAAGTCATTAATGAAGATATTGAAAAGTATTGGGCCTAAGACCAAACCTTGTGGCACCCCACTCTTTACTTCCCTCCATGTAGATTTAAACCCTTTAAGGACTACTCGTTGAGTATGGTTTCACACAACAACACAAAAGTCGACATGTCTACATACCTCAAAGATCAAAGTTTACTACCGTATTACTATAAATGTCATTACTTTCAGTGTTCTGATTTCATAGACTATCTTTGATTATTATGCTCAGTGTTATGCAGTTAAATAAAACTATCCTCTTCATCAAGCAGCTCCCCAGTGTTTATTTTTGACATCTGGATTCAAACCCAGAACTTTGCTTCCAATAAAGTTAGAATTTGTGATTCCCCATTAAAAAAATCTCAGTCATCTCACGATATTTAAAATAGAAATTAATACTGTACTACTTTAGTAGCTGCAGACAAATCAACTAGACATCTGGGAATAATCCTAGAAAATGATTTTGAGATGAATGGATATGCAAAATTTCTTATTAAATTGAAAACAATATTCAGGAAGAAGGCTGGGTGTCTTTCTTCTGGATTGCTGCTTAAATACCCAATATGGAATCAATATTGATTGGAGGCTTTGCATTCCTCCTTTTAACAATAATTCAAGCACATATAATACAATAATGCCAAGGAAAAAGGTTCTAGACTATCTTATTCTCTGATATCTAGCCTTTTGAGATCAATTGATTTTTTTATTTTATTTGAAAGAGTGTTAATTTATATTATTTCTTGATGTCCTGAGGTATATCCTGGACTCAATTTTATAACTGAAATGCAAAGGTGAGAAATTGCTGGTCTTTCACTGACATGAAGTTGCTTGACAGAATTTATAGCCTCACTTTTAAAGCAGAAGTAGGGAGTGCACCACCTACATAGCAATTGTGATCTAGCAACAACAGGCTGTCATGGAGAGGAAAATATAAAGAAAGAATGCCTCTTTTCAGTTACTCCTAGAAGAGCCCAATGTTATACTTTGATCTTCTTGATCTGCAAAAATGGCAACTTATCCGCTATGTAAGAGGATCCATTAACCTTGTCTCTGAATTCTGTTACCAATGACAGATTTGCTGGATGCATTTGTGTCGGTTTAAAAGCAGTGCTAAATCTAACATATGAAAGGCAGGTGGTGGTACATTGAGATAGGAAAAAGATAAGGGAGGGGTGAAAGCAGGAGGGTTCAGTTGCTACGGAAACTGCTCCTTTTTAGTGCATTCAAAGTCCCTGCCCAGCTAGTCAAGCTTCAGATGTTTCTTTGCAGAATGCCATCAACTGTATCTTATTTTTCCATGTAACTTTAGTTACTTTCTTTCAGTGATCATGAAACGTTACTTGCCACATAGGTTTCTGCTGAGGCTTAGATTTTTACTCAGTGCTTATCCTAAGAAGGACTAATTTGTGATTTGGCCATTAAATCCTTTTTACTCGGGGAATGTCCATTAAGCTATGAATTTATGTTTGTGAGTGACTTTCCTTTCTCCGATTAAATGCTTATCTCATTAGTAAGAACACAATTTCTTGAATTTCATTATTACTCTGTGTTTTATATTTTGAAGGATATGCCTGTCAGTTTGAAGAACCTTTTGATAAATCATAAAGTATTCAATGCTTTAGTTTTATTATTTTATAGTTAATAAAAGCATGCAAGTAATGAAAAAATATGGAAATTGAAAGAAAATCAGATTTAAAATTAACCTAGAAGCAGTGATTCTCTTTCCATAATCTTAAAGAGATGTAGCAAACATTTAAATATTCATCTTCTATTATGTATATTACAAAAAAGCAATTTTATACCAACGAAGGCAATTGTGAACTGTTATTTGGTCAATAACTAGTGAAATAAAAGAGTCAGGAAAATATAAATAAAAAATGATTGAAATTTATATTATAAACTTGAAAAACTTTATATTCCTATAAAACCTCTTCAACTTATACAAATGAGCAGAATCTAAAACTCTATTAAACTATGAGACTAAAGTAACCTTTAAAACCTCTAAGTCCCACAGCAGGATGTGTAAATTATTCTAGCATATTGGATAGTGCAATAATATAAACAGTAAAATATGGTACATAAAGTTTAAAATGTACACAAATGATATATAATAAACATTAATATTAACTATAGATTATATACTGTTGCAATTAGTCCAGCAGATATTATCATTTGAAATCTACAAGCAATTTAGCAGTTTTGGCTCATATTCAGAGTAATGTTATTATTTCTATAAGACAAAAGATACCAGAGATAAGTCTGAATGGCATGGATAATTTATTGAAAAACAGATAATGTGCACAGATATACTGACACAAGGAAGGTATCTAATATGAAATAGTTTGTTAGTGCAATGAGCAATGTTCAGTAATGTAATATATAACAACTGTTTTGAGGAGAGAAAACTAGGTAATGGTAGTAGCATTCCTCATGGAACAAAATATTACATTCTGAGGGAATATAATACAATTAAGTAAAGGTATGATTCATCATGTTCAAGAATGGAGGCATGGATATTGTACAATGGATATGAATTTATGGGGAGGCAATTCCTGCTGAATATTGGGGAAAATTTTGAAGACTAAGGCTAGTTCAACTGATCAGAGAGATGCCCTTTGTTGGATATGTTCTGATGGAGGCTAGCTTGCATCATATCTCAGGTACTCTCAGTTGGATTTATTTAAGAAAATGGACTTTAATTTCTCATATTTGGCAACAACACTAAATACCCCATTATTTTCTTGTTTTGCAACAGTTACTTTCAGGAATATAAGCAATAAACATACAGCTAGATTGATTACCATAAATTTTTGAGCAATTTTATCAATTTATTAAAAAATACTTGATTAAAAATAACTGTGGAAATAAACAACACAGTTTAGAAAGGATTTGATTGATACAGGGAAAAATTACAGAGTAGATCTATGTGAAGCTTCAAAGGCTGCTTTGCTCAATGAAGAATTGAATAAATAATTCTCAAAGCTGCTTTGCAAAGCAACTTCCTTCTAAGACTGTTTTGGCACTAATAACAGTTGGGTGACAGTCATAGGATTAGAATTGTTGCTGATGCTTTACATCATTCAAGTTCACCCAAGGAAGATCCATCTTCTTAAATTTGTTGGAAATCAGAGCTACAAATTCTAAAATTTCTAATAGCATGGCCAAAAATCAATCAACCAAATGAACAAAGAAGGATGATTACTTAAAATTTTGGAAGATGCAAAATGTCAGGAGAAAACATATTCTTCAGTTGTCCTAAGGACAAATGTGTGACATGCTGATTAAAATATTAGGCTAGAATTGTAGCATTCCAGGTTGAAATCTCTTCTGAATTCTTAAATGTTTATTATGAAAAAGAAGTGGCAAAATTGTTGCAATGGCAATGGAAAGTTGGTGAATACCTTTGGGGTGAGAACATCATGTACACTGCTATGGCCTCCTTCAATGAAAGAGGAATTACAAATGGTAACAGTTTTCATAAAAGCTAAATAATTCGTTCTGAAAATATAATAACTGTTAGATAAGAATGAGCAAAGTGATATAACACAAAGTATCAAAGTACTATACTAGGTAGGAGATCAATTTAAAGTGGAAAATTTATAATATTTCCTGTATAAATCTAGATCTAGATTTATATCTAGATCCTTTTCAGTCAAGGTTTAGATCTAGACATGGGACAACAACAATATTGGTTACAATGATGGATAATCTTCTTTGAACTTGAATAGAGGGACAGTATATCCTTGATCCTTTTGGAAATCTCAGCAGCATTTGACATAATTGAATACAGACAGTTTTTGTACTGTTTGCAAGAACTCTCCATATAAGATGCACCATTTTATGTTGCTGAAATGACCCAAAGGAGATTTTTCAAAAGACTAATTTGGTTCTTGGGTGAGAAGCAAAACATCTTTAAAGAAGAAAAAAAAACCCAAAGAAAAGTGTAGATGCCTTTTTAAAAAGCACCTTTGGGACAACCATAACCTAGATGAAGAGAATTCCAGACACTTGCTGAAATGAGTTGCAGCAGCAATCCTTGGCAAGGAGCTGTCCATGGTAGTTACAATGCAGGATGCTACAAGTCTCAGCTGCCTTCCCAACATATTTTAACTTCTGTATAAAATTGTTATGAGAAGGTTTGCATTAATTGAACTGCAGAATCTTTGTTATGCTGATTAATACTCAGTAAACCCTGCCATTCCAGGTGGGGCGAGAGATGCTGTTTAGTTTTTTTCTGGTTTCTTGAACTTATCAGCAAACAGATGCAAAGAAAACATGCTCATATTGAATCCTAACAAGATCCCAACAAGATTTATTTTACATTCAGAAACATCTCAGGTTTAATTTATTCCAGGATAGCTGTGGATGGGATCACATTCCACCTGAAGGAGAATGTCCAAGACCTGAGTTCTTTTCTGCACATTATCATGGACTTGCCTCTGGTCTCCTTTTCAGACAGAAGTTCAGAAGATGAATCAGGTCCTAGAACTGCTGGGGAAGAGAGTATGAGGGCACAGGGACACTTGGAGCAGGAAACAGAAGGTTCTAGCTCGATGAAGCAGTCACAGCTCGAATGACCAGATAGATAAACAGAGCCCATTATCAGATATTTGGACTGCTTATCATTGATGATGTGTATATGATCTGTTGGCCAACAAAAATGCCCTCCTTAATTTTGGTATCAGTTATTTTTGGAAATGTATTTCTCAAATAATGAAAACCTTTACCTTCCTTGTTCATTGCTTTTACAAAAATTTTCATCAATCTGAGTTTTATGTAAAATGTACTGAGCAAAAATATCTTTGTTGAGCCAAGAAGAGGTTTATGTACCACATTTTAATGTCCTGGAACCAAATTCTTTCAGATTGATCTGTTCTTTTTAATGTAATGTGACTCTGTTGAATGGCTGTCCCATGTTGCAATAATTTTTGGTACATCCAAGCAGGAGAGTCACTGTTTATATCTCTGTAGATATAACAGTTGTACTTGGTATACTGGATGTGCTTCAACAACAGATTCATGTTTTCATATGTTCTTTCATGTGTGCAGGATAGCCAATAGGAACTGAAAGGTATAAATTACCACTGAGTAAAAACAAAATATTTCTATAAAATAGTACATTATAGACTATATTACAGGTTAGTTTTGTGATTAGCAGTCAAAAATCTATAAGATATCTCAAAGGGTTTCCAAAAGCAAAATCATTGTTGTCCAGCGTATTTATTTACTGCACTGGTTACCAATAGTTTTCTGGAACTTATTCAATGTATTCATTTTAATATATAAAGTTCTACATGGTATAGTGGAGGTTACTTTAGTGACTGTCCTCTCCAAATATATTCAACACATTCTGTGCAGATATTTATTGTGGGCATGCTTCTTTCTTGCAGAAGTAAGGTAAATTTAAAGGAGCCCCTAGTTTTTCTTGTTTTTAGAGACCCCAATTGTAAAATATCTTGCCTTTGTCTCTGTCACTGTGGGCTTTCTATAAGGTAATTAAAGCAACTTTGTTTAAGTAGGTTTTTGAATCTTAATGGTCAAACTGGGTTCATGGTATTAATTGTGATTATTTGGAAATTGAAGTTTGGGCGTGACTTTTATATATAATTTATTATTTGATTGTATGGTAGTTTATGTTTACACTTCCTGAGAATCTTAGGATAATGTATACATGCTATATAAAAATAAAATAAATAAGAGAAGCATAGAAACAATGAAACAAAAACAGAAACTTGGTAGGTCATATGATATTCATGAAGGAGCATAAATGTGAAAGTTCCTTTCCCCAAAATTGTACATACCATAGTACTGCGAAGTGTAGCACTGCGAAGTGTAGCAGAAATAAATAAGTCAGCGGAGGTAAGACTTGGTTACTGCTGAGATTCCTATATAAATTGGGACACTCCTCTTTTCAGTTTAAATTTCATAAATATCAGCTAATACATTATAATGACAGAAAGGTCACCAGATCAAATAAAGTCATTTCTGGCCAAAGGAAAGACTGGCTTATACACAACACCTCTTCCTCCTCCTCCTCTCACCACATTTATTCATTTCTTTTGCATGGAATTTAACAGAAAGGGATATCTGGTTTTTTCCCTGTCTTTTGAACAAAACTCTGTTCTGCTCTTCAAAGGAAGTCTTGCTTATTTTGATCTAATTTCTATTAAATGAACTGCAGGACAGATTTATAGTTGGTTTTGTATTTTCTTTCAGATTATCCTTCGCGCGTTTGCTTTCAGCTTTGTGTATTCTCTCCTTTTCAGAATATATTCAGCCTTTATCTGCTACCCATGCTATTTCTCTGTTTGTCAGTTTCAAGACCTGCTATGTTGTCTAACTTTTTTCAAAATACTATTAGGTTTACTTTGCCTTGGCCTAAGAATCCCCTGAGTTTGAAAAATTGACTCACTTAGGAATTTCTACCAGGGAGCTATCTGAAGTCAAAGAAAGAAAGAAAAAAATATGTTTGTAGAGATCCCATATCCTAATGACAGCTGAATCTATTATATATCTGCTTGAGAATCCAGAGCAAAGTTATCTTTCTTTTTGTTCCTTTGTCAATTTGTGTATATCTGTTTACTTTAATTAGATTCATCGTTTTAATAGCATTTAGAATATGCTGAGACAAGTGTTTGTAATGCACCTTCACAGTCACACATGCTGTTACCTAGATATAAGTTCCACACAATTAAATGGAAACTATTCTAAAGTAATTTGATGTCAAATAACAAGTAATGTTTAACATTACAAAGTAATACATTCTCAAAAGAAATAAAATAGTATGATCATAAAGTAATCTTGTGTCTAATACCTTAACAATATCTTCATATTTTCACAGTTGGCAATTTGTGCATATTTGATATGATCATTTAAGTTTAGAAATGTAAAATGGATGAATTCATTTTTTTTGAATAAATAAGGATTCATAATATGACAGTGAATATTTGAAGTTTGTGATTTGAGTCTCTAAGTCACTGCTTTTGATGGCATGTCTTACCAGAATTTTGGAAATAAGTTATAAAAATTAAACTTTTCCCTAAATCTCATATACTTTAGTGGTTTGGTTGATTTTAAATTTGTTTCTCTCTTATAGTTTGTTTGTACTCAGCCATTGTGATTATAAGTCATAGTTGATAACCTAGATTCCTAATTACAGTTTAAAATAGTGGCTTAGCGCAATTTATGAACTTATTTCAGAGCGGTTCATTTTTAAAATAATGATCAGAATTTCCTAATTCTGAGAATTGTGGAATGAGATTTAGAGCTCATATAAATTAAATGTATTGTGATGCAACACTTTAAATGAATAAAGTAAAATAAGTATCTAGATGGAAACAAACTATAAAAAAGTTTAAGCCTTCAGGGGGCAGCTGATGACAATGAAGAAAGCTTATTTATCTTGCTGGATGATGCACTCAGCCAAGCTTATTTTCTAAAAAGAGAATAGAGATTCTGCATTGTTGTCATCACAAAATAGTGGCCTTATTTAGCTTTGTATCAATCTAATATTGGCATATAATATAATGACCACAGAAAATAAGCTAGGCAGAGAGAAAAAGAGCTTCACCCCAAAGTCACCTAGTGAACTAAATCAGTGGCCCCAATCTTTTGGGCACCAGGGACTAGTTCCACGGAGAGAGTTTTTTCTGCAGTCTAGATGGGTCATGGTTTCACGTGTTGCCAGCATCTAATAGATGAGGTTTTGCTTACTGATGTTTCTGGCATGCTGTGGACTGATGCCAGACTACAGACTGGGGATTGGGACCAGGTGGTAGGGATGATTTGAATTAATTCGAAAAGGTGGTAGGGACAATTTGATTTGTTGGCCCTATCCATGCCTGCCTGCCTTCTTCCTTTTAGAGATTGAATCCCACCAAGCCACACTCACTAAGCCACGCCCACAGAGTTTGTAGGAATTTTTTTTTAATTTCACCCCTGGTTGAGACCCCTGAGTTGAGTTAGGACATGGACCTAGATTTTGCCAATTCAGTCCAAGTCTGACAATTTAACTACCTTTTGTCTTTATTTATTTATTAGGTTTATAGGGCCACCAAATTGACACATGATGACTCTCATTAATTTGAATAAGAGTAGAAATATTTATGTTTTACTTTATATTAATTTTGTAAGCAGCTGTTACTTTTAACATACTATTTTTTTTTCATCACATTATTGGCTTCATCTACTTCAGAAGCCATTTTAGAGAGCACAGTTCACTTTTACATGGTAGCCATATAATTGTGTTCTGCTCTGCAGAATCTGTTATCTCAAAAATATTGGAGAGTGGGGGAGAATTTATTCTGAATAAACATGTCATATATTTTTCCAGGAGTTTAAAATGTTTAAAGGTGTATTTTTGAGCCTGAGCATAACAGAAAGAGTAAACTAGAACTAGAATGGAGTTCAACAGAAGGAAGTTATGAGTGATCAGAAAAACTTTAGTGTTCTGATTGTGTGCATGATTGCAAAGATTCAAATTATTTGCCAGCAGTTCATTAAAAGGGTGCATCACAAAATCTTCCTCTTTTAGTGCTACAACATGATCTAGCAATTGTTTTCTATTGAGAAGTAGAGGTTGTAGGAATAATATAAGGCAATCAGATTCTAGTCTTATTGGACAATCAATTAAATATGAGCTAACATTGTACAGCGGCAGCCAAAAAAGCTAATGCAATCCTAAATTGCATTAACAGAGGAATACAATCAAGATCAAATGATCAAATACCACTCTAATAAAGCCTCAGTAAAACTACACCTAGAGTACTGCATCCAGTTTTGGTCACCAAACTATAAAAAGAGGCTCAAGACAAAGTATAGAGAAGAGCAACCAGGATGATTAGAGGATTGGAGACTAAAACATATGAAGAACAGTTATGGGATGTGGGCATAGCTAGTCTAGTGAAGGACCAGGGAAGACATGATAGCAGTTTTCTGATATTTGAGGGGCTGCCACAGAGAGGAAGGGGTCAAGCTATTTTCCAAAGCACCTGAAGGCCAGACAAGGAATAATGGATGGAAACTGATCAAGGAGAGATTCAACCTGGAAATAAGGAGAAATTTTCTAACAGTGAGAACAATCAACCAATGGAACAGCTTGCCTTCAGAAGTTGTGGAAGCTTTATCACTGCAAACTTTCAAGAAGAAACTGAACTGCCATTTGTCAGAAATGGTCTCCTGCTTGGGCAGGGATTGGACTAGAAGACCTACAAGGTACCTTCTGACTCTATTAATCTGTTAAGTCTAGGGAACCAACTCCCTGAGTGAATGAACAGGAAGCATAAACAAGGTTTTTCAATACGGCAATTAAATGGAGAAGCCCTGATGAATTTTTTTTGTAAGTCAATAATGTTATTTGGCTAACCTAAGAGACTGATAAAAGAAGAAATAAACATTTTTCCAGTTGTGATTCTTAAGAAACAAAAATGAACATTAAATGGATTCAAAGTTGTAACTTGAACTAAATAAAGGACTGGACTCAGTTGTGTGAACTCCAAGTCTAGAATATTTTCAGTAAATGTATCTTGTTACCGAATATATTTTAAAAAATAGAGCATAATTATAACCAATGTTGTTAATGTAAAAGAATTATATTTCAGAAATATTAATAAATTTTGACAAAACCAGAAAGTAAATTCCTTTGGAAACAGTATTATTTAAAATTTAAGTAGGATGTATTTCAGTATCATCTGATTTTCCCTTCTAGATAACCATTTGTTTTTGTCAAGATATTTTGAACTTCAACATGAGAGAATATTAAAAAATAAAAATGGAACCAAAGCCCACTTAAGGCTTTGCTAGTGCTGTCTTATAAACCCCCTGAAATTAATTCTCAGTAAATATATATTCAGTAATAAAGCTAAAAGTAAGAAAAATAAACATATGCAAAAGATGGAGAAACATTTTTGTACTTAGTTCTAAAATGAACATTTTTGCCCATACTTGATAAAGTTCTTAGCTTCTTCTGCAAACAATCATTCAAAAGAAACTTAATATTTCTTAATATTAAGTAGCATGGGCTAAGTAATTTAATATGCTTAATATTTAATATAGTGACCTTATCCTGACTTAGAAATTGAAATTAAATACCAAGGTACAGACAGTGCCAGGAAATCTGTTTGCGGATACAAAGTGCAAGTGAAAAGTCTAATTTCTAATTTCAAAGGAGCAGTATTTAGGTATGAAATAATAAGCTACATCTTCCAATTGCCAATTTTTTATTACTGTCCTAAAAGCCAGGATGAAGGTCTCTTCTGCATGTTTCCAACCAATATGGTCCTGAGTTTTCTTGGACCCACAATGGTGATGTCATCATCCATCTTGTTTTAGATATGGATGCTTTTCAAGCGGGACAAGTGGGATCCATTCTATGACTTCCTTGGTCTACCTGCCATCAGTTCTTTCTTTGTGATCAGCCCATTTGCATTTCCATTTTTTTATTCTGCTGATGATATCATACACTTTGGTTTGTTCTCTAATCCATCTCATCTTCTAATGCCAAACATGTATCTTTTCATGGCTCTTTGTACCATTTGTAGCTTTTGCATCAATTTTGAGGTTAATGTCCATGTTTCACCAGCACATGTTAGAGCAGGTCAGACATACCGATCAAAAACTTTTCTCTCCAGGCATAGGGGGAGGTTGTTCTTAAAAATTATGCTTAGCTTGCTGAATGCCTGCCAACCACATTTAACATGCCATTTAATTTCCTTTATTGAATTACCATTGAGATCCATTGACCAAGGTATATGTTGTGGTCTACTAAGTCATTTTTCTTTCTTTCTTTGGTGAATGTGTGTGTGTGCGTGTGTATGTGTGTTGGAAGGGACCTTCTAGTTAAATCTCCTGCTCAAGCAGGAAACCCTATACATTTCAGGCAAGCAGTTGTTCAATCTCTTTTTAAAAAGCTCCACTGATGGACCACTCATAACTTCTGAGTGCAAGCCTTCAGGCTGCTTCTGGAATTGCACCATGTGGTTGAGCAACAAAGCGAGTGTTCTGTTTTGCTAATGCACTCTACAGCACTCCTGAAAATGTCTGAAAGCAGCAGCCATTTTCCAAACTACCAGATTTCAATGTGATTGGGCAATTAAGTTCCATTTTCTATTTCTGTGCTGCAGAAGGCCCCAGAGCTCTTCAAAACGAAAGTCAGAGCAAGTTGTGGAGTCTGGTGGGTTGGGAATTAAGCCTAGGATCTGGTCAGGGGCGTGCTTCAAAAATTGCTGGGTGGGCATGGCCATGATGGACATGGCCTAGTTGGCCTCCTGCACCATGATGTTGGGGGAGGGAGTGTCTTTGTCCTTCCTGGGGTCCGGAGACTTTCCTCAAGCCTCCAGGAGGGCAAAAACAGTCTCCCTGAGCTCCAGAGGCTCCCTGAGCTTCTGGAAGCCAGAAATGGGGCCCATTTCTGGCCTTCCTGAACTTCTGGGAGGCCTGTTTTCCCCCCTCCTCAAGCCTCTGCACATGCCCTGCACTTACCTGCATCCAAAATGGGTCACGTGGAGACTCCTGGGAGAGGTGGGGTGGGCAGGACCAGTCAGGAATTGGATTTGGGGGTTCTCCGAACTGCACAGAATCTTAGCTAGGAGCTCTCCCAGACCCCTGCGAACCCCCAGCAGCCCACCTATGGATCTGATGGGAGGAGCAGGAAAGCAGTAAGAACATGACAAGAGAGGGAAAGGCCTGCTGGGACCCACTGGGCAAGTAAAAGACTTCCAAATACATAATTAATTAAGTGGAATCAAACACCAGAAATTAATTATAATATATTTAAAAAGTTTAATTATATCCATTGCAAAAGCAAATTTACATAAAAATGTCTAAAAATCTCTTGCCTCCCATAAATGTCTTGATATTTTGATGTGTATTATTATAAAGGAACTTAAAATATATATTCAGTAATAAAGCTAAAAGTAAGAAAAATAAAGCTTCTATTATCATATGCATCTATAATTTAGATAATTTAGATCCATAAGGGAGTTATTTTTTTCATGAAACATTTCTTAATATCTTATCAATCTGCTTGAAATAAATAAAATGTATTTACATAGGATTATTTCGAAACAGATTTGTACATTTTGAAATAATAATTTTATAGTTATTTTCCCCATAAAATACATTTTTACCATCTTCTCTTGATTTTTATTGGAGATTATTATTATTTTAAAAATGAACCATCAACAGTCTTTGTTACAATTAAATAAGCATTGAACTTCAAGATAACATTTATAACAAGCTTCAGAAGAATTACACTTGCTTAAATAATACTAAACAAAACACGAAGGAAGGCTCATGGTCTAAATGACAGGTTTCAATTTCATTTTTCCACTGTGCAGAATTAAAAAGCCTGCACAAAGGTAGATAGCCTATGGAATATATAAAAATATTTAATGTTCATCATATTTATGATAAAGTTTCTATAACTGCAATAAAAATAGGTCAGCAATGAGATATATTGCTCCCTATATTTTGCTTTTTCTATATGTTTTTTTCCTCTGTTTCCTAAGCAAAGAAAAATAGAAAATTTTGCTTTACTCAAAGTGTAAACTGATTGTACTTTTCCCTTCATAGACAGTGACTTTTTTTATTCCCTCCTCCTTCTGTTTGATTAGTACATTTTTATAGGTGGTAGTTGCAAAGACCCAATAATTTTCACATATAAAAAGAAGAATCAAGGTTGCAAGGTTCTCTGAGAAAATTAAGAAAAAGTTTGCATTAACTTTTATTCTTCTTCACACCCATTACTTTTTAGAGCCCATTTATTGAATGAACTGTCAAAGTGATTTACTTTTAAAGAGACCAATCCTTTATAGTAGGCAAGACTGCAATGGGAGTTTGTAATTATTTTCAGCATTCTGCTATTTTCTGGCTTCCAATGTTTTCATACTAGACAGACATTATATTTGAGAATCTGTCCTCCTCAGCTCTACAAGTTCCAGAACCAGAACTCCCTAATTTGTACCTATCACTGCCATACTGACAACTGCTTTTTGCAAATGTTCCATCTACTCTTACTATTTAATATATTGACATTGATTTAAGGAATGTGTGTGTGCATGAAGAAGTATCATTCTGTAACCAGAAACAGCCAACTAAAATTGTCTTATTTCTATTGTTATTAATATGTATCATCTGCCTTTGGTTGTTCAAACAATGGCACTGAAGTCTTACCTTCATTCCTGGATTTTGTGGAGGTCTGAAAAAACAAAAACCAAACTCATAACAAAACCAAGTGACTATGGATTTGGGATCTATTTGCATCCCTGAAATATCAATAATTGGCTCTGAATGGAATTATACATATTTCAGTGCAACCGACTCAGTCTCCAGTTCTTCTGCTGTCATGGAAATAAAGATATGAAGTAGGCATCCATAATCTCCTTCCTTGCCAGCATGAAGGACAGCAAACAAGCAGACAAAAGTTTCTGTCCTCAGTATCCAACCACAAATCAATCATCAGCCTCATCCATTTCCTACTGTTGTGTACGAACAATATTTCAGCACTTAAGTCCTTCAACCCAATGAAACTGGATGCATCTGGATTGTGAACACAACTACTGCTGAAGAATCAATGGAGAAGAAATCAATAGCATCATCAAAAGGATGGAATACAAGTTAGATTTTAAAGAAATGGGATAAAAAGAGAACTGGTGCCTTTGAATTTTGGTTTTGGGAAGATTTCTGAGAATATTGTAAAGAAAACAAACCAATAGATTATTGAATAAATCAACCCAAAGTTCTCAGTTGAAGCACAAATGACCAGGTTCAAATTATGTGAGAGACACACCTGGAAAAGGCTCTAATGCTGGAAAAAGGGAAGATGATCAGCAGCAAAGTTGCTCACACAGTTTCAGATGCAATGAATGTACTATTTGGAGACATGAAAACACATGTCAGATTGGAGAAAATCTATTTACGCTTTTACTTATATTACGTTTACTTTATTCATACAGTTTTCTAATCAGAACACAATTCCTTTCAGTCCAGCCTTCACATGGATAGATGTCCCACCAGCTGTTAGGATACCAGAGTCTGTACTAACTAATATTTTGATCAAGTTAAAATTGAATTGAGTATTATATAATATTGTAGATGGGGCTGTTTTTAAAGAGCATTTGGAAGCTTCAATTGGAGTGCAATGCAATGATCTGGGTAGTTATGTGTGTCCCCAGCATGTCACATGTTACACTTTTGTTCTGCAAACTGCATTGGTTACCAGTTTGCTTCCAGGTGCAATTCAATGTGCTACTTTTGACTTTTAAAGACTTATATGGTATGATTTCAGGTCATTTGAGAGGTAGTCCTTCCTGATACATCCACCCATCCCATCAGGTCAGACAGGAGGGGGTGTTAAAGGTCCTGTTTGGTAAGGAGTTCCATCTAGTGAGAATCAGGATATGCAATCCTTTTGTGCCATATATCCACTTTTGGAGAATTATTCATCTCAAGCTGATTGGAACCTCTTGATGTCTTTCATGCCTGCCCTAAATGCCTTCTTCCAAACAAACAAACAAATGAACACACACCCCCTCCCCAGCATTTGTTAATGTGGAACAGCAGGTAATTGTTTATTGCCTTCTTCAAGGGATCTTTAAGAAAAGACAATTGTGTCTTTTCATTCTATTTTTCTATTTTCTATTTAAAATTCTTATTTTTATTGTTTTTAGAAATGCTTTTTTAAATGCTTTCATCACTTTTAATGTTGTAAACTATCACTATGAGTTGGCTAGTTGGAGTTAGCAAAATGAACAGACTCAAGAGGTAAGACAGCTATAAGCATCCTGTCTGTTCCCATAATCAAAAACAATTTCATATAATTAGACTAGATGGTACACAGGACATTCCAGGATTCAATATGTCTAAAGCAATATTCATGGAAGCATGAAGATTAGTGCTTTTGAGATTTTGAGTGATCCCTTTCAGATTTTCTAGACAGAAGAGAATATGTTCTTAACTGCCCTAGAAAACTCTCCTAAATTAGTATTTAACAGAGATTGCATATAAGTATTCTTTGAATCTTTCTGACATTTGGTAAGTGCAATTGTGCTTAATAACATATCCAGTAGGCCCCAAATTAAGGTTTTACACTGCTTATATGCTAACCATCTGCTGACTGTTTCAGTGCCTAGATTTCCCCAGAAAATCAGGGAGACAAAACACTTGACAGAAGTTAATTCTATCAACAAGGTCTCAACAGGAAATTCTACCACAGCATTAAAAAATTTCAACATACTCCATATGTTTCTTGAATCAACCCTGCAAATATAATAAGAGTAAGAGCATCAAATCAAACTTTCCTAGATAGAGGTCTAACTATGGTTGCTTTCATTACCCTTAAAAAATGGATAGCATGGGGAAAAGTGACATGGCAATGTGTGATGGGGTGATAAAGACCAAGAGAAGTATAAAAGGGTATTGAAATTATTTGCTGGTTACTAAAGGTCTGGCAACATTTACATATCATTTTAATTGAATGAAAATAACTGAGTTGGAGATAATAGGTCATCTCTTCAGGAGCAGAAAGACAAAGATGCAAGAAAAGAAAGAATAACACAAGAGGAATCTCTTTTCTCCTTCATGTTGTATACATAAAATAAAGTTTCTTTGATTAAAGATTTGTGGTTACATGGCTTATTGGACTTTATATATATAAAATCTGACTGTAACCATAAAAACCTCAAATAATTATTTTAAAAATCTGTTTAATAGATAAAGTAACAACTTCAGTGATGCTTTGAAATAAATTGACTCACTTTTTATTTTTTTCATCAAGGTTAAAATTAAAAGTAGTCTGAAACCATTTACATGGTGATCCTTTTAGCACTGATGAATTGAAATATACTTTTAATTTTGCAAATGATAAGAGGCCAAAAAATGCCAGAAACATCACAAATATATCAAATGCCAGACTTGATTTCTAAGCTGAAAGAGTTTTATGTTTTCCAAGCTAGCTGTAATCATTTCCCAGTTAGACATAAACCACGGTATCTAAGCTAACAAGTATAAGGCTAATTTTGAATGTAGTTTTCTTGGTGGAAAATTTGGGGAATATTGGGAAATCTGCTGTGGCAATTTGTGGGGCAGAATTATATAATTACTGATCCTTTAGTAGTGGAAATACTGAGAATATCAACCGAATTTATAAAATCCATTTTGGTTGCATGGCCTACAATTGTGGATATTCTGCCTGGAAAATATCCTTATTTTTTCACTCAACCATGGCATTCAGCAGAAAGATAAAGAGGATTAAAGGTGGTTAATGCTTCATATTAAATAAGTTGAAAAATACTGGTTTCTTGTGTCAAGCACTTGAACTTCCTTTTCTTAAGAATTCCCTTTGGAATTCCATTTTAGCATTGATATAGGCTATGCCAAGAAACAAACACCCCAGAGATTCTAGAAATGTTACTTTATTGTTGAATGAACTTGACCAAACATATTAGAGTAACTATTAAGGCCTACTTCATGGTGATAAAGGTGGTGAAGCTTCAATACTTCTTCATAGAAATACTTCTTCACTCTTATTGAATCTCTGGATGCAACCCTATTCAGGGTGACCCAAATCCTTTTTGGGACCTAAGATCCTTCTTCAGGGTTATGTCAAGAATTTTGCAGAACATCTGTCAGATAAAATCACTCAAATTCATTCTTAGTTGGACACTAAGTTTTGTCAGGGGAGATGGTGGGCTATTGTTTTACCTGGCTATGTGGAAATGTTTTGTCCCATTGGACTTGAAAGAGTGGGTTGTTATGATTGTGAACCACCTGCTCATTAGAGACATGTCCTTCCTGGCTGATTAACACTGCAAGTTATATGATATGTGGGTGGGTTATGATAGCGGTGAATTCATTCTTGAAGGAAAGGATTGTTTCTCTTTCTCTTAAAAGTGTGCCCTCTCTTCAAGAAGCCTTTGCTGGATCCCACAATACTGGATAATTTTGCCCACTATCTAACTTTCTCTTCCTACGCAAGGTTCTGGAGAAGATGAATGTAAAATTCAGATGAACATGAAACAGATTATTTAGACATTTTTCAGTCAGGCTTCAGGCCCTGGATATGGGACAGGAATGAGATTGGTTGAACTTTGGCATTATTCAAGGATGTAACTATTGGATTCTCAGCAGCTTTCAATACAATTGTATATAGTATATTTCTAGACCAGCTTTGAGAGCTGGGATTGAGCAGCACAGTATTGCATTGATTCACTTCCTTTTCCTTAGATTGTTTCCATTGCTATTGAACACTTTTGTCAGTTACTGACAAAACCACAATCAATCAATTGCACAACCAGCTTTACTTGGAACAGCTAACAACCTGTGAGGTATCTTTAACACCATCAATCAACATCTGTTTCCAGGTGCTTGGAAACCACGGATAACAACCAAAATGCCAAATCATTTCCAAATATCTGGATGATTGTGCAACCAATCATAATAACCTTTGTTGTATTTATTAATCAATATTGAATGCCTGTCTAAAATTTTCACTGTTGTCTTTTTAATAGCAGTAAGATGAAAGTGGAGCTGTTCTAAATATCTTTCTCATGTTTTCTACTTTTGAAGATTGAGCAACCATTTTAGCTCTCCAGCCCACTTCTCACACCAGTTCTAAAATATTCTATTTTGAAGTAATTTTCACCCAATCATTAATGCTCACTTTTTAAGAAAAAATATGTTAGAAGGGATTGTCAGTTTAACATCCAGCATTTGGAGTGAAGTTGATTATTTGCATTTATTTTAACCCAAGTTAATTTAGCTGATCTATGCCAGTTTGATCTATGATAGTTTCCTTGGGTCCTTCAGTGACTTTAGTCATAACTGACTTGTGTGGGAATTCTTTGACCCTGAAAATGAAAACATGAACAGATGAACTATTTTTTAAAAAAAATATGCAATTAGTGTTCTGGTCATTAAATCACAATTCCCTTTAAGGGAAAGATAAAAGCAATAGGAAGGCCCTTTCTTTATACACCAATATATTAGAGCCAAGGTAGACAGAGTTTGAGAAATTCTGAAGTTTAACCCCCCTGCTCATTGCAATAAAGAATTATGCTTTACACATAGTGAGCTGTCATAAAGGGCTTGACATGACTGAAAAATATCACAGGAATAGTACTTTTGTGTGAGGAAAAGGAGAAATAGTTATGTGGTGATGAATTCAGGGTCATTTTCAGAAAGTTATATTTGGGAAATAAGTTCAGCCTAAGTTCATGAGATTGTGCTAAAGGGTCACACAACAATTCAGACAATATTTGAAGTAGAATGAATTAAGAAGAGGATATTCTGATCTGGTTTCTGTATCAAGTGAGGTTATGGAATTATTAAACATATTTCCAGAAGTAGTCATTGGTTCAGGGAAAAACGCTGAACATGGAATATTTAAATGGCACTTCTCAGAAGTGCTATTATACCCATCATTTCAGATGGCATTGGTAGCATGTACAAAGCAGCTTGTTCTTTATTATAGCTGTTCTTGTTATGCTCTGATAACACTGTGATCAATTACAAACATGGGGTTATCCCTGAAGATGACTTACAAGCTTCAAATGCTGCAGAATACTATTGCAGCTGTCATAAATTTAACCAGTGTAGCTCAATGGGATCATATCACTGAGTTAAACAATGTTAGACTGGCTGCTTTTTTTTTTTTTTTTCACTTTCAAGCTGAAGGCTACTTTAAGATTAAAAATACAGTGAAACTTTCTGCAAAAGAAAGTGCTTCCCATGGTTATAAAAGAGTACCTTTCTCTGAGTTTCTGTTGTGGGGAAATTATTTTATACTCCTTCCTTCTTAATTTGACAGCAAGTAAAATTGCTTAATAGCCAGGCATTTCTAAGTGTTATGCTGCTTTTTAAATTTAGCCTACTATTTTAAAGTTCAGTGTAATCTTTATTTGATATTAGTTTATGGCTTCGTGGCTTCATACTGACACATACAGCATTTTGGTTTGTATCTTTGCTTTATACTAACCAGGTATCTTACAATGAAGTAAGGTTAAATCATTTTTAAAACCAAATGTATGTGCAATTTAGGGCTGAGATTAATAAACCAACGTGAAATATATAGAGTTCTTAATAAAAAAGAAAAAAGACAAAGACAAAAAGAAGGAAAAAAGGGGCTGTTTGAGGAAAACCAGTAGGAAGGATGAAAAAAAATAAATCAGTCTATCATGTGTCAGTCCATCCCAGATAGAAGTAATATTTTTTTTGTCTTGTTCCTTTTGCAATTAGTAAGCCAGCAATTTGTCTGACTTGTGGCCTTTTTCAAAATATGTCTGTTTGATATACTTCAATTATTTTGGGTCTCATTTGCTTCCATTATGTTTAATAGAATAGAATGAATAGAATTTATTTGACCAATTGTGATTGAACACTCAAGGAATTTGTCTCTTATGCAGAAGTTCTCAGTGTACATGCAAAGTACTATCATCATCATCCCAATAAGAGGAGATCAAAGGGAAGATGAGAAGAAAAAGAATACTACCACATAACATGGGTAAATATACTTAGATATAAGGCAATATTGTGAGGATTAGGTTTTTAACAGAGTGAGGGCACAAGGGAAAAATTGTCCTGTGTCTAGTTGCTTTGGCATGAAATGTCCTATGGTAGCCTCCTGAGGGAGGAGTTTATTTACTTTAAGTTTACTTAAAATAAATGTTAAGTTTAGTTAAAGTAAGTTTGAGTTTAAGTTGGCTATAAACTTAGTTACTTATAAAATTTAATTTTTTGTTCTAAATCTAAAAAAATAGTTTTAATTACATTTTAGATAAGTATGAAGGTAGACTTCTCACAAGACATACAAACTTATGACTGGCATATGCAATTGGCAAAAACAACTCCCATAATGTTATTTGAATTAAGTACATAAATTCAAACTAACAAATGATTCTCATTCTGCTTTTCATCCAGATGAACACTGTAATGTTATACGAATGGTAATAATTTAATCTTTGCAGTATAAGTTTGGTGTTACAACTATTTTAGATAAAGATATAAAATAGGAAAAGAAGCCAAATTAATACATAAAGGAATATAGCCTTAAAGACGATACAAAAATATAAATAATCTTTTAAAACAGTGACTAATATCTTTAAGACAGAGCAATTCTTTTATTAAAAGCATCAGTTTGCTTGATGGTTTATTTATACATGTTATTAATTTATATTGTATTTCCCAAGCATATAAAGTATAAACATATAACATGGTAATTTATCTATTTATGCTTATTTATATCAATTGTAAATAAATAAGAAACTGGAAAAAAGCGATCAAAACATAACTGAAAGAGGATGCATAAAATCATGTTCTTAATTTAGGAATATTTTAATCAAACTGAAACCTTTGCAGCTGGAATAAACCAATCTGATTGTCAGATCATGCAGGGGAAAATCACCAAAAACTAAGGACCAGTCCTTTCAGGATCTGGAAGCAGTCTCAGAAGGAAGGAATTTCTTCCATCTGGAATGATTCCATCTGGAAGGAATCTCTTGCTCTGATCCTGAGCACCATGAGCACAGCAGAACAAAGTACTAGGCAAACTCATGTAAGATACTTCTGTCTTATAGGATTCAAATATTTTTTTTAATACCAATCTTTCTTGTTCTATGGATGTGTTAAATTCAACTTCAGAATATTAACATGTCCTGCTGGCTTTGAAATTCTAGTTTCCCCCCATCTGAAAAGTAGGGAAAGGTTGGGAAAGGCATTTTTAGTTTATGAATGGTATCCTGAAACAGTGATGATCCCTGAAGCTATTAGAACATCAGGATCTCATGATACATTAGCCTCAGTTTTGCATATGTGAAGCTAAAAGTTTAATTTAGATTAAAATTTTTAGTACTTGCTTCAACACAGGGTTGGGATATAATTTGAAATAATGTTGCTGTTCCAAACAGCAATAAACATTAATTCTGATATCCATGCAGTTCAGATACAAGAAAGATGTGTTCATCATTCTGTACAAGCAATTGATAGTATTGCTTCTCTGAAGCTGCTCCCAAGATTATATTAGTTAAAGTTGAGGGCCTGCTGAGAAAGATGACAAGGCTGTACTCTCCTTTAATCAACAATCAAGGATAGCCTGTGTTATTATCTTAGGCCTTAAAGGAAGTCTCAGTTGCAGTGGAAAATCATTATTTTTTAAAGTCCAGTATCAAAATAGAAAGTAACTTTCCTTGCCGTTTGTAAATTGTAAAATTTTATTTGGGTTTTCACACATACAAAATACAAGTAAATGTCTTTTTTGAAAATAGCATGGTCCCGGGTTGAACTTCTTTATATAGACACAAAACTCAATTTCACGTTCCTTTTTGTGTTCTATTCCATATCTTATATTATTCTACATTTTCTATATAGTTTTTCTCCTCTTTTAATTTTCTCAATTTTATTTTAATTTATCTCATCTCAATTCAAATCATTATATTTATACTTTTGTCTGTTCTGTTTCAATTTCATATTATCTTTTCTCATTAAACAAATTTTCTCCTGAAGTTACAAATTGGAGTATGACACCTTTATATCTTTTAATTACATCCATTCAACTCTTATTTAAACTTCAATATATACCTTAAGGTTATGACCTTCAACATAATACATAACTTCCAATCTAATTCTGCTTGGTACATACTATATTCTTTAAGAAAAAAAGATTATGAATAAATTTAATAATAAACCCTCATTCCATTTCAATTCAGTTCCATCATTAATAATCATTAAAATCTTAACATCTTTAACACTTCTTTTCAATTAAATATCATACCTCCTTAAAGACACATATAATCTCCATAATTAATTTTGCCGTTATTTCTCTTCACATATTTTTTGTAAATCATTAAATATTCATTTTGTTACATTTATTTATTAACAAGCATTCCACTGAATTACAATAGTTATTTTATCAAACATTTTAATCATACATTGTTTCATATGTTCTAAAATTATTTCTGTTTCTAATATAACAATACTATCTTATGTACCTTTGCAGAATCCCTTTTTCCATTAAATTTTCACCCATTATCTCTAAATAGGCCCTGTTTTTCTATATATTTTTTCTGTCCTTTATATCTTCTTTTCCTTTCTTTCTTCCCTCTCATCTTCTCCCTCCCCTTTTTATCCCCTTGTCTCCCTACTTCTAATTCTCTCTTCTGCATTTCCTTTTTCTGTTGCTTTCTGATTTTATACTTATTTTTCACTCTATTTTTTTTGGAGTTTTTTTTCCCAATCTTAAACTTTCCATTTTCTTTCCCCCCTTTCCTTTTTTCCCCCCACCTAAGATTACTTGTTCATTAAAAATGGCTTCTTCTTTGTACCAATCTTCTTGTTCTGCAGGCATTTCTTGTTGTTTCTCATAATTCCAAATCTCCATTTCTAAAAACTGAAATACGAAGCCAAAAGAACCTCTCCCTTCTTGTGCATCTTCTTTGTACTTTTTTAAGTTCCATTTTCAGTTCTTCTAAAAGTGAAGCCATTTTAAACAGTTTTAAACAACCACCCGAATTGATTTTAGTCATTCAGATACAATAACCAAAAATCCAGAAATCATGAGGAATCCAAATAGTCCCAAGTTATTTCTTCTTATTTCTTTTTCCACTTCCTCTTCCTGGAGTTTTTGTTGTGATATTTCAGTTAAAATATATATTTTGGAAGTCTTGTTAAAATTTTGCTGTAAGTTCTTTTTAATTCCAGGCAGTTTCCTCCCTTCCACATCCTACCCTTTTATTCTTTTTCTCTCCTTTCCTGTTTTCAAAAACTTTTGATCATCCAGAAATTTTTATTATCCTTTTGACTTTTTATTTTCAGCATTAAATGCCTCTTAATGTCAAAGTGGATTTTTTTCCAATTTATTGCTTAAATCTCTTGGCTGTCAGTATGGGAAAAGGAGAAAAAAAAAACATTTTTTTTCCCTTTTCTCTCTCCTTCGCAGCTTAAAAATCTTCTTAGGGAACAATGTTATTGTTTTTTTAATAGTTTCAATTTCAGAGTACCTTATTTGTTGCTTTTGCTGTTTGACTCGGTCAACCAAAACTTTCTCTTCTTATCTTTCTCCTGCACATTCTTTTCCGGTCAAGTTCTTCTTTGTGGTGGCCATTTCTGACCACCGCTACAACAGTGTAATGTAAAATGGGAGTAATGGTCAGCTGTAGAGGAGAGATGCAGCTCTCCTCAACCCTGCAGGTAGTCCCCCTTCTTCACCACCTCTACGGGGTGGCTTAGCCCCAAAACCAGCCGGCTCGGGTTGCTCCAGTGGCAAGCACAGATCGAGGCCTCACAGAGATGAGGTTTCGGTCTGTCGCCGAAAAAGCTCAAACCAGAAGTCCTCACCTAAATTCCTAAATTCTCAACAGTGTTGTCTGGTGACATTTACACATCTGAAAATGGCTGGGATTAAGAAACAATAACTTAGTAAAGTGGCAGTTATAGTCTATTCCATAAAAGCCATTTTATCCATGCTGCAGAAACAATCAACTACTTATATGTATGCATGTTTACAGTTCTTAAAAGCACATATAACTTCAATTATTTAGAGCTGCTATTATGTTTTTATTTACCACTCATTGAATATTGTGTGCACCATGATAATATGAAGAGTCTTAACATCTCTAAGGAAACATTTCTTTTATCCTTAATGAAATGGAAAGAAATAACAATCTTACTAACAACATCAAACCAACCAGCAAACAAAAAGCAAATCTCATTTCTTTCGGAACATGCCATTTTTTTGCGGGAGGGGGGGGGAAGCTAGGGAAATGTTAAGTAACAAATTTATTAAAAACATATTGTTAATGAATAGCAAGTGAATTACATAACTACAGTAATAATAACTGAAGTAGACACAAGGAAAACAGTTCCTGTAACAGCCATCAAGTGTAATTTGTACTCAGCTGTTTGAACTTAGCAATGGAAAAATGAAAACACAGAAAAATTAAAATACTAGAGTTAGTAACTGATTTGCTCAATATATAGGTTTTTTTTACTTGATAAGCCTGGATTCAAAGTGCTTGTAAAATAGTTGATGCTAACATGGAATAAATGCATTGTATTTGGCTCAGTAACGTTTTGGAATATTCTTCCTGCCCCCAAATAAGGCAATTATAACCTAATTAAAAATACATTTAGAGATGCAATCAAAGGCTTCTTAAATATCGAAAGAAAGTGTTTCATGGAAGGAAACTATTGTCTCATCTCAGACCTTGCATATACACACATATGCTTTTAATGCTCTGATCAGTCAAGATTTGCCCATTGTAGCCATACTTGTTCCATTATGGTACACTTTTATGCCTTTTATAACTTCAGAAAATCTATTAACTTACAACTACTTTTTTAAGGAATACAAGTAAGTTTTAATTAAATTTTTTTTTCATTTTCTGGAGTCTTATTCAGTAATACACAGTTCACAATGATTATTAGGTTTAATTAGTTTAAGAATGATTTCTCAGCTGTGAAAGTAACCATTTGGGCTTTCCTGTTCATTTATTCTAGGTTTCATTTTTATCACACAAAAGTAAAAGTAAAAGTAAAAAGTAAGAAAAAAATCCCAACTTATTTCATTTTCTTTCCAACGTTCACATCATTTAATTCCCTCCCCCACCTATATAAAATTGTTTTTGTTTAAATCTAGGATAGCTTTAGAAGTCAAATAAGTTCTCTCTCATAGTTGCAGTCTTTGCAGACTGTGAATATAGAAAGGCTTTGGGGTACAAATATGATATCACGCATTAAAAACATGCTATGAGGATTCTGTTATCACCTTCAATGTACAGCTTTGAGCCTTTTGTGTTTATTGATCTTCCTCTAGAGTAAACTGTTGGTCAAAAACTAAGTGTTCCAAATTGTACATGGATACTAACATTCCAATGCTACATAGGTTGGTAAATAGTCAAGTAGCATCATTTTTAAGAAACAACCCAATCTTAAGGCCCTGTCACACTGGCCGACGGATGCAAAACGTTTGTAAAAAGGACACAGCGGACGAGAAAAATGTTCCATCCGTTGTTATCCGCTCTCAAAAGTGCCCCGAATTTGCATAAACAGAGCGGACAACACGGAAAGGAACGGACAGGGGGAGGACGCAGGGCGGAAGGAAAATGGATGCTCCACGGAAGCCTAGCGGATGGAAGCGGATGGGAGCAGATGGCACTTCCACAAGGCTTCCAGGGTACCGCAGCAAAGCGGATGCGGAATGGAAAGAGGGGATGCAGAGCGGACGCTGAGTGGATGAAGCGGATGCACAGCGGAAGCCTAGCAGATGAAGCGGATGCACAGCGGAAGCCTAGCAGATGAAGCGGATGCAGAGCGGAAGCCTAGCAGATGAAGCGGATGCAGAGCGGAAGCCTAGCAGATGCCTAGCATTCACTGCGCATGTGGGGAGGATGCATTGCGTCAGCCCCGCGGATATAAAGGGAAGCAACTCCCAAGCAGGTCAACATTCAGAGGAAAGACCTGCTTCCAGACACATCGACTGCCTGCCTGCCTTGCCAGCCTGCCTGCCTTGTCAGCCTGCCTGCCTTGCCTGCCTGCATACCTGCCAGGCTTGCTGCCTGCCAGCCTCGCTGCCAGCCTGCCTGCCAGCCTGCCTGCCAGCCTCGCTGCCAGCCTGCCTGCCAGCCTTGCTACCTGCCTGACTGCCTGCTTGCCTGCCTTGCTGCCAGCCTGCCTGCCTGCCTGCCAGCCTTGCTGCCTGCCAGCCTTGCCGCCAGCCTGCCTGCCAGCCAGTAACCCCACAACCATGGGGAAGAAGAGAAAGCCTCAGCCATCTGCTGCCAGCCCTGGCAAGAGGACAGGGCCTCCCTCCCACCCCCTGGCCTTTACTCTGCTTCTGCTGGGGCTTCTGCAGCACGGGTCCGCTCTTCTGGGGCTAGGGCTTCTGCTGCTTCTGCTTCTGGAGAAGCTGCTGCTGCTGCTTATGGCGGTGGTGCTTCTGCTCGTGCTTACTCCACTGATGCTGCTCATGGCGGTGGTGCTTCTGCTGGTGCTTACTCTGCTGGCACTGCTCCTGGTCCTGCTGGTCCTGCTCATGCTCCTGGTCCTGCTTGTGCTCCTGGTCCTACTCGTGCTCCTGGTCCTGCTGGTCCTGCTGGTCCTGCTGGTGCTGCTGGCGCTGCTGGTGCTTACTCTGCTGGTGCTGATCCTGGTCCTGCTGGTGCTGCTGCTGCCGATCCTGGTGCTGCTGGTGCTGATCCTGGTCCTGCTGGTGCTGCTGGTGCTGCTGGCGCTGCTGGTGCTTACTCTGCTGCTGCTGATCCTGGTCCTGCTGGTGCTGCTGGTGCTGCTGCTGCTGCTGGTGTGGAGGAGCAGCCCCTACAACCTGGAAGCCCCTCTGATGAGGATCCATGTGGTCCTGCCAACGGGAGGAAGAGGCATATGCGAGAACAGGAGAGGAGGCAATGCTCCATTGAGGAGGAACATGAGGATGAGGTGCTGGAGTGGCTGAGAGAGAATGAGTATCTATGGCAGAAGGGACACAGGCTCTACAGGGACACCAAAAGGAAGCAGGCTGCTTGGAGAGAGAAGGCGGAGAGCCTGGGCTACACTTTGGAGGTGCTCCTTGGCTGGTGGAAGCACATGCACACCTGGTATGGGAAGCTGCACCTCAAGAAATCTGGCCAGGCCACGGTCAAACTGACTGACCAGGAGACCTACATGATGGCCAACTGCAGCTTCTTGGAGGGTGAATCCGTCACTGAGGAGCAGCCCCTCTCAAAACCGTCTCTCTTAGGCAGCCTGCTGAGAGCCAGTCCTCTTCTGGCCGAGAGTCAGCTCCTGTCTCCAGGCAGGTGTCTGTGGAGCGTGCCACTACGGAGAACCCGCGGACAGCTGTTCTAACCATGGCGGAGTGCGTGGAGGACTCCCTGGCATAGTGGGAGAAAGGAGACGGCACTTCCATCACAGTCCTACCTGCATCCACCCCCAGCTCCACCTCCACAGAAAGGCAGAGAGCCAGACAGGAGTGGCAGAGCCACACTGTCCTGCTGGAGATAAGAGACACCATCAGGAGCAGCATAGATATCCTCTCTCAGCTGGTCCACACCGACTCCTCATCCTCCAACCGCAAGCCCTTCATCACCTATGTGAACCAGACCCTCACGGACATGGCGGAACCCCAGTACCAACTGGTGAAGGACAGGATCACCGATCTGCTTCACAACTCTCCAGATCCAGATGAACCTGCTTCCACCCAGTCCAGGTCTGCTCCTCCACCCCAGGTGATGTCCCTCCCATTCCAAGGCTTTCCACAGGCCCTCACATACCAGGGCTATGGCTACCAGGAGGTCCAGCAGCACAGTAAGCAGCCCTTCCCAGTCCAGGCACAGACTGGACGCCACCATTTCCACCGGTTCCACTGATGCCACTGATGCCACCGATGCCACCCACGTCACCGATGCCACCCACGCCAGTCCTCACACAGCTGCAGACCAGACAGCCCCACTACACTGCTCCTTCCTCCACCCCACAGCCAAGCCCGGCCTCAGTACATCTGTCGTCGGTACTGGGACTGACACCCCATGGCATGGAGGAAGGAGCTCTCAACATCACAGGGCTGAGCCAGCTGTCTGAGAGCTTCCTCAACACCATCACCTGTTGTCCACTCAGGGCCAGGCACCCCAGTGGCGCTTCAGACCAGCACTCCAGCAGCAGCCACCTCCACAGCACCTGGACCCTTCACCCCTGAGACTGGGCACACCTCTGAATGACAGAGAAGAGTGCCAGAGACTGGGTGGATAACTGTAGACTTTATTTGGACACTTGACTTGGGTCATTTTTCTTTTACAGCTTGTTATTAATAAAGATTATCTTTATTATATTATATTTATTTTTGTAAATAAATTCTTGGTGGAAACTTTTAGAAATGGTTTGGCCTTTGCATGCTTGTGGGATGTGTTAAGATAGCAGTGGGGTGGACAGGGATACCTTTGGGATGGGTAATATCTATGGGATGGGTAATCGCTGTGGGATTGGCAGGGATACCTTTGGGATGGGTTAAGATAGCTGTGGGATCGGTTGAGATAGCAGTGGGATGGGCAGGGATACCTGTGGGATGGGTTAGGATACCTGTGGGATGGGTTAAGATAGCTGTGGGATAGATAAACCTCCAGTGCAAGCACAGTGGGACTGTATGGTCCACCCTCCCAGCTGCCACACATATGGCCCTTCATTATCAATAATAATGTAATCAATCATCCACACATGTCAACATAAACACAACTTTTTATTAAATGCCCTGTTTGTTGTAGGCCCACCCAACATACATGGCCCAATCTCATCAGTTTGATGAGACAAGCTGAAGGAAGCATCCATTAATCATCTATCATCCTGTCTTGCCACTCCACTGCTCCAGCTGGGGAGTTGCACCAGTGTTTCTGGAGGTTGCGCTGCTTCTTCCCTTCATGTGAGGCTCTGTTCAGGCCTTGCACATCCTCAGTATCTATCAGGTTTTGCCCATGCCTCCATTCCCCAGGCTCCATGTCCCCATTGCCTTTTTGGAGGTCCACGAGCCTGTTCTGCAACACTGGGTAGCGGGTGCGCATGAGATTGTGTAGGATGCAGCAAGCTTCCACGATGTTTCTCACGGCCTCTGGGCGATGATACATGGTGGTGAGAAGTACATGGAACCTGTTGGCCAGGATGCCAAAGGCGTTCTCCACCACCCGCCTTGCCCTGGACAGCCTGTAGTTGAAGATCCTCTCTTCAAGGGTGAGGCATCTGGAAGTGTAGGGCTTCATGAGGTAGGTTCTGAGGGAGAAGGCGTCATCCCCCACGATGAAGTAGGGCACATCTTGTGTGTCATTGGGCAGGGGGTCTGGATCTGGGAAGCCCACCATAAGGTGGCATTCCAGCCCCTCCTTGAGGTGACTGGCATTGTATACCTGGGCATCTGAAGATGAGCCATTTCCTGAAGCATCGATGTACATGAACTTGTTGTCAGCATCGACCATGTCGAAGAGGATGATGCTGAAGAAGCCCTTGTAGTTGAAATAAGTAGACCCCGACTTGGCTGGAGGTTTGCAGGCCACGTGCTTCCCATCTATGGCTCCAATGGTGTGGGGGAATTTCCACCTCTGATACCACTGTTCTGCAACTTTCTTCCAGCCTTCTTCAGTGGAGGGGCACTGGAGGAGCTCCTCCAGGTATTCTTCGATGATGGCCTGCACCACTTCTCTGACCACAATGCTGATGGTGTTGTGTGGCACCCTCCAGCCATACTGCATGCTCCTGTAGGTGGTCCCTGAGGCCAGGTGGTGCAGAGTCAGTGCCACCTTGAGTCCAGGGTCCAGGCTGGGCCAGAAGTTGGTGCTCTGCTTGGTCAACCTGGGTGTCAGTCGCTCCACAACTTCGTCAAACATGGCTGGAGGCATCTTCATGAAATTTTGTAATGCACGAGGGTCTTTGTTCCTCAGCTCCACCATCAGCTTGTTGTACAGTCTGTCCTTTGCTCTTCTCCTGATCCATCTTCGGACCCAGATGCTTCTTGGCCACCTCCTTTTCTTCCCGTAGTAGAGTTGAAAGAGCCTGTAGATGGCTTCGCACTGTTGCAGAACGATGGTGGCTACCAAAAGGATTGTGTTGCGATCCATGGTGGACATGACTGGATGCTGTGGAAGAGGAAGAGCAAGAGCAAGAGCAAGGCTTCAGAGGTCTGCACCGCAGGGCTGCTGGTCTGAAAGTGAGATCCAGGTGAGTTGCTTCCCCTTTTTTTAGGCAATATACGTTTTCCACTATGTGTCCTTCTGCATCCTCTAGGCATCCTCTAGACATCCTTAATATCCGAGATAGGTCCCCTCTGCGAATGTTTTTCTGTTTTAAATGCTTTCTTTGCGAGCTGCATCTGCTTTCATCCTTTCTCCGTCCTTGCTACAAACGCTGACCATCCATTCCATGTCCATTCCGCTTCCTCCCTGTGTCCATTTACCACTGGAGCAGATTTGAGTTGCGCGGATGTACAGTGGATGCCTCGCGGATGTAGCGGATGCTTAACGGATGACGACGGATGCAGAACCGATGTTCCCCATATGCCTAGCGGATGCAGAACGGACGTGTTGGAACCATTTTCCGCTCAAAAAGTTTTGAACAGCTCAAAACTTTTTGAGCGGATGGAACCTCAGTCGACGGATGCTGGACGGATAGAGAGGAAGAAAAACGGACGCAGTGAGTACAGAATGGAAGCATCACGTTAACCAATGGATGGCAAGTGTTTCTCTCCATTTTACATCCTCTTTCCATCCATTGGTGCAGTGTGACATGGGCTTTAGTTTTTCTTTATTAGTTGAAAAAGATAAGTGATTAATATAGTCAAAAGAAGTATTCAGACACATTTTTGAATTTTTCACACAATGCAAAGGAGGTAATTGGCTGTATAAAACAAATACTTCCTATTTGAATTTTTGTAGGGTTCTGCAATGTTTCTAGAAGTGAAACCAAAAAGTCTCTGGGAACATTTTCCATGTTAATCCTGCTACTCCCTGATTAAAAAAAAAAATATCACACCATACAGAAGATGTAAGTAAAAGAAACAAAATAAGGCAGTCAGGCAAAAGTAGCAAGATATAACCCAAATATTGGTGAGTTACTAACCGAGGACAGTTTTAGAACAGAAACTATCTGTTTAGAATAGTTTTAGACTGAGTTATAAGGAGGTCACCCCTAGCTCAATGCTTCTAAAAGTAGATACAAGCCCCAAATCACCAGCAAGACTTTAGCTCACAAAGCAGTAGTGGGTGAAGGAGAGAATCAAAATGAGTTAAGGAGAAAATTGGAGGCAAGAAAATCATCCTTGCCTGGAAGTTAAGCTTTCCCTCTTTGATACTATTCTGATCTCTCAAGATGCAGAATTGCTCCATTTCCCTCTTTGATACTATTCTGATCTCTTAACGTGCAGAATTGCTGCACCCAAATTACTGCTCAACTCAAAACCCACCAAAGCTTATACAACAGCAAGGCAATGATGAAGGCAGACACATTTCAAACCAGTTTAGCTTTTTGACACTGAAGGAATTTTGGATATTATTGCCATTGAATGCAAAATAAGAACAACAATCCATGAGTTTGAATCTAAAATTCCAATAGCCTCCCAATCACCCCTCCCTCTCCCCAGCATTAAGCAAACCTTTTATCCAATTGCTGACTTGGAATTGGTATATCACTGAGTGGAAGAACAGAGAAACAGATAGAGATTTTGGTGGAGTTTCTCTCTAATTTTGATTTCATAGAATTCCAAGACAGGACTGGTTGACTACAGATGAGGAAAAGATTCATTTACCAGACTAAATCCTGGATTATCCTTGCCAGAAAATATAGGACTAAATAGCAAGTATCAGGAGGGCCGATTATACTTGCCAAGCAGAGCTGGGCTCGTAATGACAGGAAATAGTCCTCAAAAATGACTGTCTTCACTCTCCATTTGCAAAATTTTATAAATTTTCTGAAATAGCTCTACTGAACATATATTTACCACAACACATGACTTCCCATTTCTCTCCTAATATTTGGGTGGATCTACAGTGTTAAAGATGAACTCAAATTACCCTAAAGTTGCTCTAATTCTAACAGGAAAGTTGAGCTCTACTTATAAGATTTTGCACATCTGCTGTTATTCCTGAAGATTACCTTATCTATTCTGTCTCTCTAGAGCAGGGATGTCAAACTTGAGGCCTGCAGGCTGGATGCATTATGTGCTGGCCCTTTCCCTACCCAGTTTAGCAAAGGGGAAAATAGCCCCGATATGTCACATAATATCACTGTGACGACACGAGTTTGACACTCCTGCTCTAGAGATCCCAAAAGATGTGCAGGATCATAACAGGATCATAAATCATAACTGATTTATAAATATAACCTCTATATTTTAGGAGGTAAAGAGCCTAGGTTTATATACCTTGTTACATACTAATCCAGAAACTCTCAGTGTTTTAAGTTCCATATGTATTACACCAACAAAATTGAGCTGTCCTCAGATTTCTTAGCCCATGTGAGGGAAGATAGTGATAATCAATCAATCAGAGTCCATTTCCAAGGCAGATCTGATATTAGTTTAACCAAAAGGCTATTAGCAAAGCTTGAAGTGAAGCAAAATTAAAAAAAAAAAATCAATTGGGCCAAGTTCATACTAGGAGAGGAGTGTCAAACTTGTGTTGTAACAGGATGTATTGAGACATAACGAGACTTCCCCCCCCCTTCACTAAACTGGTAGGGGCATGTGATGCATCCAGCCTGTGGGCCACAACTTTGACATCCCTGTACTATGGCAAAGTCCACCTATCTATATTCTGAAGAGACTCAGACTTGGAAAAATACAATTTCTTTCCTTATCCAACATCCAGATAAAATCTGGACAGTTATGCTGGTTTGTATTTTTCATTGAGAAAATGTATAACTAATAAATGTTTTACAAGCAACCAACAGGAAATAAGTTCAAATTATTTTGATTCTGATTTATATCTGAATGTTTCTGTTGAGGATTTTTGTGAGCTTGGGAGAATTTAAGGAGTGAACTGAATTCATTAAACCAATTTTCCCCTTACACCTCTCCAAAATAGGAAAAAATATGGTCTGTAAGACTAGGAATCAAGCTTTTAAAGTGTCATTCTGGCCCCTAAAACATCCAGTCTATCTGAAAAAAATGAAAAGTGCAGGGAGATATCTAACACTGAATAGAAAATTATTTGCCAGATATACACGTCACTGTACTATGTTGTTGTATAACTTTTTTTAAAAAAAATGAATGCCTATTAGCAGAGCCTCTTCCTTTCAAAATCACTATTGCATTTTTGAAAGTAATTATAAACATAAGTTGTGGAGTTTGTTCTATAAAGCCAAATACAACAGATTAAAATGGCTTTGATGGAGGTATTATTTTAATTGTTTTATTTGTACTAGTATAGCTGTCAAATGAGGTTGCATAATGAGGAAAATTGATTCTGACAGACTATAGTAGTGTAACTATTCTTTTAGCTTCAACTGATATGAGCAAGTCATGTTCATTTGGAGAATAATTAGACTTAATTGACAATGGTAAACATCTGGGACATTTTGTTAACTTCTCACTAATCTCTGAGGCATTTCATTCATTTCCTTCCTTTTCTCCCTCAATACTTTGCTCTGAAGCACCTTGAATTGTCTGTCAATTACAGTTGTTGAGGAGAACATGCTAAGTGCGGCTGATATGTCATGATTAATGTTTCAGATCCAAAGCCAGCCATTAAAGGAAGCAATGGGAAAGCTGGCATCAGAGAGGGAAATAATTCTAAGCAAGATATCCACTCTGACAGCGAATTAACTATATTCTCTTTTGCTTGAGTTTACTACAACTGCAATCTTATGAGTATCCAATCTGCAGATCTATATCTATAAGAAGGATATTTGGCTTAATTTCAAATGTCCTTTGCAATGTCCTTTGCAATCTTATAATAATCTGGAAAAAAGATATCTACTTTTCCTAAGGGATCCTACTAAGTAGGAAAAAAAAGAGACTGAGTGAAAAGGAGTAGCTTGTTCACTTTTGGCTCACTCCCCTCCTGCTACTAGAAAATTTGGCAGGATACAGTGCCTAGTTGAAGAAAAATAACTGGATCGATCCTAATATCATGAATTTTTGGAATAAGAAGACTCACCATAAGACCAAGAATGTATTTGTAAGAAATGGGGGAAATGCTAGAATGCACTTGTGCACAGGAACATACATGACTTACATGTGGAATATAGGAAGAATAAAGAAAAGCAAAGAAAAAGAGATTTAACATTTCAGATGCTCCTGAGAGGAGGACTCACCTGGCTCATATCAAGTAGAAGAACAATCCAGCTTGGCAAATCCAGAAGTTGCTGTTGAGATGAGAAGACCAAGAGGAAAAACCCAGAAAGGTGTGAAAAATCTATGAATTGGGTTGTGTTATGTTATGAAGATTCAGATGCTGACCAGTGGAACTTTCTGAATAAAAGGCGCTATCATTTCAGGGTCAGTAATTGAGGAAAAGAGTGGAAGAAGAAGCTAAAATAAATTGAAAGCAGAAAATGAGACGAAAAGAAACAGAAAAATTAAATTTTATTTTTTATATTATACAATTCTGTACTTATTGGAAAATATTGGTTTTGTGAATAAAATTTTCAGCTGTGTATCACACTGGTTTATTGGTGTCCAGAATAAGATCTCTCATTAACTTAATTTCACCTGAACTTTCAAAGTATAATTGCACAGATTGTGGCATGTATTGTGCAATTCTTTGAGGATATGGTTCAGGCCAACAAAATCACAAGAAAACTACAGCCCTCAAAATTGCTTCATGAATCAATATAATTCACTTGCTTCCATGAGAAAGCACCATGTTTCCATTATTTTTGCTTACTTTATTTACTTGGATAGCATTCATTCAACCATTGCTTTTGTAAATATGGATCAAGGCAAATAAAGCAGTCACATAAATTCTGCTACTTGCCTGTCAGAATTAAAATAATAGTGTATCTTTTATAGAGGAAAATCAAATATAGCAGAAATATATTGTCTATTGCATGTATAATTGTTCAATGCATTTATCCCAATGGCTGAACCACAATCAAATCAAAATATGATTACTAACTAGAAACAATGTCCACTTTAAATTAAAAGTTACCAAGTACATTAATTATTATATTTATTCACTAAGAGCCTGTTTAAAAATGGAGAGCTGGGAAGTTTCTTTGAGCCAAACTATACTAACTGGTAATCAGTCTTTACGAATTAGTAATCACTTGACTTCAGATACCCTCTGAAATTCAGACAAATTTTTTTATTAATTTTGAGCTTTTGGTCACATTAAGATCTACTGGGAGTAGACCTTACAATAGAAGAATTAGAAAATATGATACCTTGCAGAAAGATGCAAAATAATTTCGGAAAAATGGAAATGGAATTACACGAAGAGAGAATTGAAACCTCTAATATAAATAAAACAATGGAAAAAGAATCAGCAGCTTGCAAGGATGAAACTGACTTAGATTTGAAGCCAGATATGTTGTCTGTGATTCATCTATGGTAGATGAGCTGTTTTTGTTTTATAGAAATATAATTTTATAGAAATATAATTGGGGTGTACATTAGCTTTACAGATCAAAAGAATCTTTAGAGAAGTGATAAGTCTATGTTCTAAGAAGTTTTTTTTTTTTTCTTTTAGTTCCTATAGATGTCGGATTTATTTAAAAAAAATCAGTGACATTTTGACACTTTAAAAATGGATTTTGCAGTGTTCTGGATTTATATTACTATTTAACTTAAATAGTTTCTTTTATTTTAAGATTATATTTTCCCATTTCAAAGTGATTATTTTGATAAAGAAGAACAAGTCTCAATTTCTGAAGTTTGTTGTTTGATCTTGATCATGGATGAAGCCAGATCTTCCCAATATAAAATAATATATATTTATTTTTTCTTTAAAATATGTCACCATTTCTTTTGTAGTGTTTAATAACTTTAAAATTTACAGGATTAAACAAGAGTTAAGAGGTATGATTGAGAAAAATATCAACTTTTAAGCTGAATAAAAAAATAAATAAGAACTATGTTATTTTTGACCCCTTAATAAACTTTCCAAAAAAATCTTTCTAAAGATTTTGAATCTTTCTGACCCATATATTCAGGAATTTAATTTTATAGATATATGGAAACAGTTGAACTGGACTAGAGATACACATTAAATAGTAAAACTGGAACAAGGATATCCTGTGTTCATTCTGTGGATTTGCTTGCATCTTTGACTTTGAAGAAGAGATTTGATAAGGTCATGTTTGTGACATATAAAACTGTAGGGTTGGTGCAGTTGGTGCACTCTTGGTTCCTTCAATTAAGAAATGCAATCAATCAAACCTCAAAAATATTCTGTAAAATTTACACTAAACTATAATTTAAAAGAAAAAATTTGTAAGATGATGTATCACTGATATTTAACCCCCAATAATTATCCAGAATGTATAAAGGTATTTCAAATGAATGTTGGAAGTGTAAAAGCAAAGAAGGAACTTTTTATTATCTATGGTTGACGTTTTGAGAGTAAGATTCATATTATAATATAGAAAATTCTTAAAACAAAAATAAACATGAAACCAGAAACTTTTCTTTCGTATTTGATGAAAAAACACTTGGAGAAAAAAAATTGGAATTTTGATCTTGTTGACAGCAACAAGACTATTATATACACAAAAATTGAAGGACACCTCGATTCCCACTATGGAAAAATGGTTACAGAACTTTATTATTGCAGATATGGCTAAATTGATAATTTTGGTTAAAGGAAAGAATATAAGTATATTTGTTTCCTCATGGAAATCACTTCTAAACTTTGTACTGAAAATGGAAAAAAGATGAAACTTTGACTTTGGTTTTTACCAATTAGATTGCTATGTTTTTATAGACAGGGCTAGTTTATATTATTATGGAAAAACAAAAAGTTATGATTTGATGTTAATGCTTTTTAAAACTGCAACAGAGGGGATTGGAAATCAACATTTATTTTTTCTTTTCCCTAGTTTCCCTTCAGTTTTCTGTCCTCCCCCCAAATGTGTCTTCCTATTTACTTTTTGAATTTTATAAATAAAAAAGCTAAACATGGAAGATCTCAGAATTACTCCTCCCTATCCCAAGATCCAAACAGCCCTCACTCTCTCAGTGTTACAAAAGAGCCTGAAAACTGACTTTTCACTAGGCCTTTGATCAGAATCACTGAAGCCATCTTTTTATTGATATTGTCTTTTTGGTTTTATTCTGTAACTGTTAGTCTTTTTTTTCTTGTTGAGGTTTTCTTGTTGAGATTTTATTGTTTTGTCTTTCAAGTTTTAAAGATTGATGTTAGAGAGACCAGAAGTACAACCAGCAGTAATGTAACCTTATAATACAGTATTGTTATTATAAGGTTACATTAACACAATCTTGCACAAGTGTAATTATCCCATCTGTTCCTTTACTCTCTGGAAAATTAGGAAGGATTACTTTTGAAATGTTTCCCAAATCCCCTTCCTCTTGTGAATTGTGCAGTATAAGATTCTCCCTCCTGTCGCCCAAGGTCTTTCCCACATACCAATACAACTATTTTTTTTCATGGAAAGAAGGTTTTCAGTATTTTTATTTGTACGACTGCTTTCAGAACTCTTATAGGCTGTGGTACCATACTTACCGCAAAATGATCACTAAACAACAGTCAAGACTTGAGTACTTTCAATGTGATTTTGATGCTATCTATTGGCAACCAAGATAGGATAGTCCCAAACAGGTTATAATCATAATTTTAGAAAATCAATTTTATTTTCTGGGGGATCCACATCTTTAGACAAAAGTATAACAGTATGGTGAGAGTGAAATTTAGATAAGGTTGTTCTCCAGTTGTCTTCGGATAAATGCATATTTCCTGAATAAGAATCACATTATAGTAGCAATTTTATAAGTTCATCCAACATGTCAGCTGTGGCCATTGGCCAGAAAATATTGAGAACTACACCTCTAACATGATATAAAGTCAGGAGGGGTGGAATAGAAAGGAAAATTCAGTTGAAGAAAACCAGGTGAAAACATACAGGTTTTCTGGTTTTTAATAATGATGTGTTAAGTGACATCTATTTGACAACCATTTAAATGAATTCTAATATAGCTACTGAGCATGCTTATTAGCAATAGTCCTATTCATCTGCAAAGCAATGGCCTGAATCTAGTGCAAACAATGAGTAAATGGAAATTTTTACTACTTGGTAGTTTTTAAGTGAACTCCAGTGAATGAACTTGTAGAATTAGTTCAGTTAATAGTGGTTTGCATAACTGAAGAAAAAAAGTCTCATGACAGTTGGAACTAATTGAAATCTTTACAGGTGGCTTCAGTAGACAGGGCGATGAATGTGTATCCTCAGAAGTTAAATTAACCTTTGTGGTCAAAGAAGTTTTCTTCATGCATCTTAATTATTTTAGAGATGTTCAGCAATGCATTTGGAGATATATTATTCCATTTTTTAGGCATTGGCCCCTATAATTTTCAGTGTTCTGTAAGTGCAATGAAGTTTGTCAGCATATACCATATGAACACTTCTGCTTCTATCCTTTGTATCAAGTGAAAAGAATATTGGCATCATGTTTATTATAGAGCTTTATTCCATGCCAGACCATTTAATATTGTCTGCCTCTCATCGTAAAGCCCATGTCATACTGTACCAACGGATGAAAAGAGGATGTAAAGTGGAGAAAAATGCTTGCCATCCATTGGAAAACGCAATGCATCCGTTGTGTACTCACTGCATACGTCTTTCATACGCTCTATCCGTCAAACATCCATCTACTGCTATTTCATCCACTCAAAAAGTTTTGAGCTGCACAAAACTTTTGGAGCGGATGAACTTTCTGCTGCGTATGATCTACATTCGTGACACATACGGGCAACAAACGTTCTACGTCCGTTGTTATCCGTTAAACGTCCGCTGTATCCACTTGGCATCCTTTGGGCATCCGCACAACTCACATCCGCTCCAGCGGAAAGCAGAAAGAGGGAGGAAGCGAAACGTCCACGTTAGTAGCACAGACATAGAAAGGATGAAAGCGGATGCAGCTCGGATATAAAGTATTAAAACGGACAAAACGTTCGCAGAGGGGACCTATCTCAGATATTTAGAATGTCTGGAGGATGTCTAGAGTATGTGGAAGTACACCTAGTGGAAAACCGACATATCCTAGAAAAAGGGGGAGGAAATCACCTGGATCTCACTATCAGTCCAGCAGCCGTGGTGTGCAGACCTCTTCAGCCTTGCTCTTGCTTTCCCACATCATCCATTGATCTCCACCATGGATCATCGCACACTCCTTTTGGTAGCCGCCATCATTCAACACCAGAACCAAGCCCTCTTCAGACTGTTTCACCTTTTCTATGCAAGGAGAAGAAGGAGATGTCCCAGAGCTGTCTGGGTCTGAAGATGGATCGGGAGAAGAGTGGAGTTTGGACTCTATGACAAGCTGATGGTGGAGCTGAGAAATAAAGACCCTTGTGCATTCCAGCACTTCATGAGGATGCCACCAGCCATGTTTGATGAAGTTGTGGAGTGTCTGAGACCCAGGTTGACCAAGGCAAATACCAACTTCCGTCCCAGCCTGGACCCTGGACTGAAGGTGGCACTGACTCTGTGCCACCTGGCCTCTGGAACCACATACAGAAACATGCAGTATGCCTGGAGGGTGCCATACAACACCATAAGCATTGTGGTCAGAGAAGTGGTGCATGCCATCATCGAAGAATACCTGGAGGAGCTCCTCCAGTGTCCCTCCACTGAAGAAGGCTGGAGGAAAGTTGCAGAGCAGTGGTATCAGAGGTGGAACTTTCCCCACACCATTGGAGCCATCGATGGCAAGCACGTGGCCTGCAAATCTCCAGCCATGTCGGGGTCCACTTATTTCAACTCCAAGGGCTTCTTCAGCATCATCCTCTTTGCCATGGTTGATGCTGACTACAAGTTCACGTACATTGATGCTTCAGGCAACGGGTCAGCTTCAGATTCCCAGGTATACAATGCCAGTGACCTCAAGGAGGGGCTGGAACGCAACCTCATCATGGGCTTCCCAGATCCAGACCCCCTGCCCAATGACACACAAGATGTGCCTTACTTCATCATGGGGGATGACGCCTTCTCCCTCACAACCTACCTCATGAAGCCCTACACTTCCAGATACCTCACCTGTGAAGAGAGGATCTTCAACTACAGGCTGTCCAGGGCAAGACGGGTGGTGGAGAACGCCTTTGGCATCCTGGCCAACAGGTTCCAGGTACTTCTCACCACCATGCAGCATCACCCAGGGACTGTGGGGAGCATCGTGGAAGCTTGCTGCATCCTGCACAATCTCATGCACACCTGCTTCCCAATGTTGTAGAACAGGCTTGTGGACCATCAACAAGGCAATGGGGACATGGAGCCTGGTGAATGGAAGCAAGGGCAAAACCTGATAGACACTGTGGATGTGCAAGGCCCCAACAGAGCTTCACGTGAAGGGAAGAAGCAGCGCAACCTCCTGAAACACTGGTGCAACTCCCCAGCTGGACCAGTGGAGTGGCAAGACAGGATGGAAGATGGTTAATGGATGCTTCCTTGGGCCTGTCTCATAACACTGATGAGATTGTGCCTTGTATGTTGAGTGGCCCTACAATGAACAGGGCATTTAATAAAGAGTTGTGTTTATGTTGAAATGTGTGGATCAATGAATAAATTGTTATTGATAATAAAGGGCCATATGTGTGGCAGCTGGGAGGGTGGATCATACAGTCCCACAATGCTTGCACTCGAGGTTTATCTATCCCACAACTATCCTTACCCATCCCACAACTATCCTTACCCATCCCACAACTATCCTTACCCATCCCACAAGCATGCAAAGGATTAATCATTTTTTCAAAGTTTTCAACAACACTTTATTAAGTAAAAAAAATGAACCAAGTGTGTGAAGCAAAGATAACCTTTATTAACAACAAACTGTATGGCTTTATTAAAAAGCAAAATGACCCAAGTAAAGTGTCTTAAGCAAAGATAAAGTGAACAGGTAACAACTCAGTCTCTGGCACTCTTCTCAGTCACTCTGAGGCGTGCCCACGGTCTCAGATGTAAAGGGGCCAGGGATTGTGGAGGTGGCTGTTGCTGGAGTGCTGGTCTGAGGCGCCATTGGGATGCCTGGCCCCGAGAGTACAACAGGAGATGGTGTGTGCAGGAAGCTCTCAGAGAGCTGACTCAGTCCCGTGAGGTTGAGAGGCCCTTCCTCAAGTACCTGGTATGTGAGGCATAAGACTGATGACAGACGTACTGACGATGGGCTTGGCTGTGGGGTGGAGGAAGGAGGAGTGTAGTGGGGCTGTCTGGTCTGCAGCTGGGTCAGGTGAGGCATCTGTGGCGTCTGTGGCATCCGATGAACCTGGGCCTGGACTGGGAAGGGCTGCCTCTGCTGTGGGAAGTCCTGGTAGTGGTAGGCTTGGTAGGTGAGGGGCTGTTGAAATCTGTGGAAGGGCTGTGACATCGCCTGGGGTGGAGGAACAGACCTGGAGTGGGTAGCAGCAGGTTCAGCTGGGCCTGGAGGGTGGTGCAGAAGAGCTGTGATCCTCTCCTTCATTCCCTGGTACTGGGCCCTCGGGCATGTCCATGAGGGTCTGGCTCACGTACATGATGAAGGGCTTGCGGTTCGAGGATGGTATGTTGAAGTGGACCAGCTGGGAGAGGAGATCTGTGCCGGATTTGATTGTGTCCCTGATCTCCAAGAGGACAGTGTGGCTCTGTCCCTCCGGTCTGCCTCTCTGCCTGCTTTCTGTGGAGGTGGAGCTGGGTGTGGGTGTGGGTTGGTCTCTAGTGGCTGCTTCTTATTGCTCCATCTGAGACAAGGGTTCCTCCACGTCCTCCGGCATGGAGAGTGCAGCTGTCAGGGGGGTCTCTGTCGGGGGCCCTCCAAAGACACCTGCCTGGACATGGTAGGTATCTCCTGGCTGGAAGAGGAGTGGCTGTCTGTGGGCTGTCTGAGGGAGAGGGTTGACAGAGGGGCTGTTCCTCAGTGGTGGATCTCACCCTCCAGGAAGCTGCACTTGGCCATGACATAGGTCTCCCGTTCAGTGAGCTTGACAGCAGCCTGGCCAGATTTCTTCAGGTGCAGCTTGCCATACAAGGTGTGCATTTGCTTCCACCATCCCAGGAGTACATCTGAAGTGTAGCCCAGGCTCTCCGCCTTCTCTCTCCAAGCTGCCTGCTTTCTCTTGGTGTCACGATAGAGCCTGTAGCTCTTCCTCCACAGGTACTCGTTCTCCCTCAGCCATTCCAGCACCTCCTCCTCATGGTCCTCGGTAATGGAGTACTGTTTCCCCTCTCCCTTCTTCTTCCCTTGCATCTTCCTCCCTTTGGCAGAGCCTTCAGGGCCTTCAGCAGCAGGGCTTTGAGGGCCTTGGGGCTGGTCCACCACAGCAGCAGCAGTAGGAGAAGCACCAGCAGCAGGAGCAGTAGGAGAAACACCAGCAGCACCAGCAGGAGAAGCACCAGCAGCACCAGCAGGAGAAGCACCACCAGCAGCAACACCAGCAGCTTCAGAGTCAGCACCAGGGGGTGGGATGGTGGTTCTGTCCTTGCCAGGGCTGGCAGAAGTAGGCACAGGCTTTCTCTTCTTCCCTGACTGACAAACCATGGTGTTATTCGAAGATGTCTGTGGTAGCATGTCTTTCCTCTGAATGCTGACTGCTTGCGAGCTGCATCCTTTTATATCTGCGGAGCTGATGCAATTGATGCTCCCTGCATGCGCAGTGAAGGCTTTGCATTCGCTATGCATCTGCTACGCATCTGCTATGCATCCTATAGGCATCTGTGATGCATCCGCATCATCTGCTACGCATCCGCTCCTTCCACTACACCTCTGCTTCGCTATTCTCCCCCGGAAGCCCTGCGGATGTGTCATCCGCTTCCATCTGCTTTCATCCACTAGGCTTCCTATGAACATCTGCTTTACATCTCCGCTACATCCTCCCCACGTCCGTTCCTTTCCGTTCTGTTCCGTTCTGTTTATGCAAATTTTGGGCACTTTTGAAAGTAGATAACAACAGATGGAGCCACCCCCGAAATTTTGCTCGTCCGCTGTGTCCTTTTTGCATACTTTTTGCATCCATCGGCCAGTGTGACATAGCCTTAACAAGGCAGTCAAATGATAAAACATTTGTTTCAATGTTACAATGTAAAGTCTGCCTCTTGCTTCATGCCTGGACTTGCATTATGACATGAAAATGCTGATTTGTTTACTTTGGAAAAAAAATCTCAGTTTCTTGTCAATGTTCTTGCTGAGTGGAAAGATCTCACAGGTCTTTGAGATGATAGTCTTTCTGGGTCTTATGAGAGATGCCAAGGTGAAATGAAAACCTATATCCATAAAATGTAAGCTGTACCTGTGAACTACAGCCAGAATGACCTTTCTACTAATACTAACAGGACTTCAGTGGTGAGATTCAAATTTTCTTACTACCGGTTCTGTGGGCGTGGCTTGGTGGGCTTGGCATGGGAAGGATCCTGTAAAATCTCCAGTCAGAGGTAGTATTTGCTGGTTCTCTGAACTACTCAAAATTTCTGCTACTGGTTCTCCAGAACTGGTCAGAACCTGCTTAATACCACCTCTGCAGGACTTTCTATGTGAAGGGTGTTTCACAAGGGTGTGAGAATGCACATGAAATAAGATGTGAGGATATGTTTCAAGGGTATACAGATCTTTAATTAGTGATAATTGGCTGATTTGATAGTGATATAATCATCAATAAGACCCTTTCCTAAGATTAGAAAGTGATGAACTTTTCTGATTTTTCTGCAAATCTAAACTCATTTTAGTTTGGATGATTATTACTCTGTGCAGCGAGCTGGGCAGAGCCGGGAAAGCAAGCCGCAGGTGCGTGTGTGCCTCCTCCTGCCCCTCGTTCCCAAATCTCGCCCAGGCGAGCAGTTTTAAAAACCCATTGCATTCTAATCTGTATCACTTGAACTGATTGCTTCTTTATATTTTTCTTCTTTTGGCTAAAGGCTCTTTTTTGGAAATAAATGACTCTTTAGAAGATCATCCTTCTCTGTGGATTTTGTGGATAGCATTCCATAATAAAATATTGTGTAACAATAGAGAAAACTGGATGGATACACAAGTGCACGTGCCCTTGGAATTTCTAAAATTTCAACTCTCCCCCACTTTTTGTGAATTGTCCTGGAATGAATCTGTACTCATGGTAATGCAATCATTTGCTCAGCAGTTTATGGAATTCTTTAGGCCCATAATCAATTTTCTGCTGCTGACATAACAAAGAAAAGAAAAGAAGATACAGAATGTGAGGTGGCTACTGATGACAAATGAAGACTAACCGACTCAAATATGGATTAGTGTTTGGATTCCTTGTCTGCTCAGCACCTCCAAACATTGAACATCTCAAAAAGGTGCTCCAAAAAAAGAAATAGTAGGATATATAAATATAATACATAAAAGTAACCTAAATGAAGATGAGGTGATAGGAGAAAATAAAGTATGGATTACACACCCATCAAGCTATTCCCACAGAACCAATAGTAAAAAAATTTGAATCCCACCACTAAAAATGACTCATTTCAGTATAAAGGATGATATTTCCCAAACACCCAGTTTTCCTCTGCTTCTGCACTTTGTCTTCTAGAGAAAAAGTTCTCTAGTGCATAAATTAATAAGACCAGTGGGAATTGGGTAAGTTTGAGTCATAGAGAAACTTAATGTGGAAAAAAATCAGGGAATGTTGAGAGGTTTTATAAGATGATTGATAGCTATATCCTGTCCAGTTTTATTGGCAAATGGATAATTGGACAGGATGTTTCATGAGAAGGAAGACAGGAAGATCCATGAGATCATTAGTATTTGGAAGCATATACATATGGCAATGAAGCAAGTCTACCCATTGCCTAAAGTGTAGCACAGGATAATTATACCCTAAGGGTGGATTATATATTGTGCTAAGTGATAATATTTTAATTTATTTATTTTAATGTTTCTGTATATCCAGCTTTTGCATTTTGTAATCATGGTTTCAACTTATTCTGTTGTGTCGAGATTATTGTGCTCAATAACAAAGGAAAAACCTGCAAAGTTCAAGTTGTAATGATTGGACATATTTGCTTATTTAATGATGTATTAGGCATTATTATCATGTCACTGTTTCATGATGTTATCACATTTTATGTAGCATTCAGTGGAGAACATTGGTTTATAAAATGTAGTGTGTTCTTCCCAATTAGATGACATTTTCTTTGATCTGTAAGCATTTAGTATGTTCATAAATAGAAGTAATTTTGAAGCCACAAATTAAATGCAACATATTAGTGTGGTCATTTAATAATCAGAACAATTAGAATGAAATATGGGGTGTTACAAAGAGATAGAAACATGCTGTATTGTTATTTCTATCTCCAGAATTTAAGAACCTTATAATAACTGAACTGTCTATAATATAAAAATATACATCCCACTGCTTTGCCTGATAGTAACTGATATTGCAAAGTAGTATATTTGTAGTTTTTATTGTTAGTAAATTCTATTGTATATTTTTATATCCAATCTATTGTATTTGTCAGCCTCACTTGATGAATCAGACCAGGAAATAAAATCTGCAAGAAGGGTGAAATTACTTATATTTAAATTGATTATATTAACATAATACCTTGCTAAGACCACACTTGGAATACTGCCTGCATCCAGTTTTGGTCACTACAATATAAAAAAGATGTTGACACTCTAAAAAGAGTGCAGAGAAGAGCATCAAAGGAAGCTAAAACATAAAAAGAATGGTTGCTGGAACTGTGTATGTTTAGTTTGATGAAAAGAAGAACTAAGAGTGACATGATAGCAGTGTTCCCATGTCTCAGGGGTTGCCAAACTATTCTCCAAAGTACCTGAAGGCAGGACAAGAAGCAATAAAATCAATATAAACTAATCAAGGGGAGAAGCAGCCTAGAACTAAGGACAAATTTCCTGACAGTTAGAACAATTAATCAGTGAAGTAACTTGCCTCCAAAAGTTGTGGATGCTCCAAGACTCCAATATGTTTTTAAGAAGAAATTGGGCGATCATTTGTCTGAAATGGTATAGGGTTTCCTGCCTGAACAGGGTAGTTTTTTTAGTGGTGTATTTTGGTCTGACCAACCCAGAGTCAGTTGGAGACAGGCAGTACTTAAGTAAATAAATAGATAAAAGAGTAGGAGGTCTGTAGAATGGCCTGAGAAGTTAAAATATTGTCACCATAAACAGCTTGAGAGATATTTTAGTTTTCAAAAAAAGAAGGTCTGAAGGAAGGCAAAGGATCTTTTTGGTTAGATTTCTAACTTGTCTGGTACAGAATTTACTATACAAAGAACTTAAGAGATATTTTTTTATTTAATAATTTATTTACCTCATTGTTTCCCATCTTTCATCTCAGAAGTAAGACTATCTTACTGATGTCTTATCTACTTAACATGTTTTCTTTTTATAGAAAGGGTTATGTGAATTATTTTTTTATTCACTCCCTGTTGTTGCCTGCCTCCTAATAGCTAACCCATCCATATTCAGGAATTGAAATCAGCTTTCCTCTGTATCCCCAACCCATCTCTCTCTCTCTCAATTTACAGTTTACAGACATCTTTTTTTTTTTTTTTTGCTGAAACCTGAATTGCTTTTAGTCTTGAAAGAAAAAACAGGACACATTTTTAATAATATAAAGATATAAATAATGTGGTATAAAACAATTGTACTACTTAATCACTCCAGATTTCATATGAGCTATTTCTCCATGTTTTTGTTCTCCTAAGATTGTTGATATGTTTCCTTGAGCCCTTATAGTATAGTAGTGTTTCTCAACCTTGGCAACTGTAAGATGTGGAGACCAACTCCCAGAATCCCTCAGCTAATCCAATTTAAAGTCCACACATCTTAGAGTTGCTAAGGTTGAGAAACATTATAGTAGAACAATATTGTTTTAGCCTCCTAATATCTCCTCCCCCTCCAAAACACTGTGATATTCCCTGACTTTTAGCAAAACCCTACACAATGGTGAGGCCCATAGATGTCAGTGTGGCTTAGTTCTGATGCCATGAGATGGCAGGCTTAAAGTGATCTGTTACTTTCTGGCAGGATAGGTTAAAGCTCTTCAACAGTTCAGAATATTTGTTTGCTGCTGACAGTATTATCTCCAGCCAATTTATTTCAGCCTTGAAATGAGAATGTTTCATTCCAATCAATAGAAAGACAGTTGGAAGAGGCAATTTATGCCTTCTTTGAATCTTATCCTTGTAATCACTCAAGTGCCAGCCTTCAAAATAGAGCAAAAAAGTAGCCTGGTGACTTGGGGGGGGGAAAGGAGTAGTATACACTTGGTTTACTATGGTGCCAAGTATACATCATATGACAACAGTTTCCATCGGAAATCATTTACCAAGTTTAAAACTAGTTTATTTGAAGAAAAAGGCAAGCTAAAAGAAAAATATCTGAGATCAACACATTGGTGATTGATGAAAAAGCTTTTTTCCAAAATTTACCTAAGGATACCCAAATATTTTAATGTATATTCTTCATTCAAAATCTATATCAATAATAAAATTGAGTACTTGAACAAGGGATAGATAGATCAACCTCTTATCGCCTTCCCCCCAATAACTGTATGTCAATCCGTTCCTTTAAATTTCATTGAAAACATTATCGTAAATGCATAAAATCACATTATTTTCACACAAAAAACTGCATTTTTAAAACTTCTTTTCATTATTTAACTCATTTTGCCTGAAAATAGCATATTCTGCTGTTGCAATATAATCCTTTATAATAGCATCCTAATATGTCTCATCAGGAATTCTTGCAACAGCAACAAGGAATTATTCTGTATATTTCAAATGTGAGTTTTCATTTTCATTCAAAAGTTTTTAATTAATCACTTTATTTGCGAAAAGCTAAATAACATTTAGTTATTTCCATGATTCTGAGATTCCTGACTCTCAAAGATATTTAAGTATAGAAAGGAACACATGGATCACTGGTGAAATAGTTATAAATAAGAGAACATTATTTTAAATCCATGTTTTAAAATAAGATCAAAATTTAGAAAAAAGACAAGCCCTATTGTAATCTACTTATCTCTCAACTTTTCAGATTTGCTTCCATTATTCCTGAAGTTGCAGTATAGCTGAGACAACTGATCATGGAGTGTTGAGTCCCAAAAAGGAAGGGGCTGAAGTGAATTCTGAAAATTTAAAAATTCAAGAAAAATTGTTCTTTTAGAATTATTGGTGGTGGTGGGAAGCCGACAGACTGAAGTAGGCATTGATCCATAGCAGGGTTGTCAAACTGGGCCTGTGGGCCAGATGTGTCACATGCAGGTCACACCCATGTTGGCTCTGCAAAGGCAAAAGATGTTGTGATACATCACAATACATCACATGATGCAATCAAGTTTGACAGCAGTGATCCAAAGAAAATGAGGTGGCTTATGGATTAAAGTAACAAGAAAGAAGACTATAGCATTTTTAAACCCTTCAAATAACAGAGTTGGAAGGAACCTTGGAGGTTTTCTAGTCCAACCTCTTGCTTAGACAGGAAACCCTATACCACTCCAGACAAATGGTTATCCAACTTCTTCTGAAAAACTTCCACTGTTGGAGCATTTACAACTTCTGGAGGCAAGTTGTTCTACTGATTAATTGTTCTAACTATCAGGAAATTTCTTCTTAGTTGTAAGTTGCTTCTCTCCTTTATTAGTTTCCACCCATTGCTTCTTGTGCTACATTTTCTTTTGGACAAAGCAACTGAGATCTAGAAAGAAGATCCAGTGATACAATCCCATTATCTTTTAGGAACAATTGAAGATGTTTTTACTTAGCTAGTTTATTTTTCTTGGAGTTTTTTAATATTGTGTTCTTTTATGCATTATGGCTGTTTCTGTTCATTATTTTAAAATGATAAGATTAAAATATTTTTAAAATTATTTTTATTTGGAAAATTAATATTGCAATCTACTCACTCACGGTGTGTCAGGATGGCTTATAGGAAATAAAAAAACACAATATAAAAGAAATTAAAAAATAAAAATAATAAAATAATAATGACTAAAAAGATGTAGAAATATTCTAACAAAAATAGTTGCTGCATACTCTTTCATAGGTCAGGCAGTTACAGTATTGTTCTTTAAAGTACAACAATTTTAAATGCATTGAGTAATTCTAAAAGAATGGTTCATCCAGTCTTATTCATTAGGAACATTAATTGCTATGCTTCTACTTAGGAATATTTTTAAAAAACATAACAAGCATATTATTTTTATTTTATTCCATAATTGTATGTCTTTTTTAACAATTGCAAATATACATCAGCAAATCTGAAGAATTATGATAATGGTCCAAAACTGTTAATTTCTACATTTCTAAATAATAATAGAGTTTTACATTTTCCAAGTTGTAACCATCTGAATGTATATATTCAAAGCATAGCTGCATGATGTTTAACCCATGGATTATAGCCTTTATATGGTTTGCACAGCACTCCCAAACCCATTACTCCCTGATTTTGTGCTTGTTTTGCAGAGTGGAGAGATAACAAAATAGTTGCTGTAAGCTTTGCAGAAGACCAATGCTTTGTCAGTTTTCTTAACTAGGAAGAAGGCTAAGGACCCATCCATTCTGAGATGTAAATATGTACACAATTTTCTTCATGCATTTAAAAAGAGAGTTTCTCTGTTTTCTCAATGATTCTTTTCATCTACTTAATAAATAGACAAACCTAAGTGTTCAAATTCTGTTGACAACACTTGTGTCCATCTTGACATTTATTTGATTAAATCAGGCTTGGTCAGTGGTCAGATCTGGTTGCTGGGGAAAAAAGATAAGAAATCTGGTCAGATTGTGCACATCCATTGTTTTGGGATTGAAGGGATGTGTAGGATGCAATATATAGCAATAGCACTTAGACTTATATACCACTTCACAGTGCTTTTACAGTCCTCTCTAAGTGGTTTACAGAGTCAGCATATTGCCCCCAACAATCTGGGTCCTCATTTTACTGACCTTGGAAGGATGAGTCAAACTTGAGCCTGGTGAGATTTGAATTGCCAAATTGCAGGAATCCGGCAATCAGTAGTAGTACTCTGTGGTACTGCACTCTGCACACTTTGCAGTGTGCCACCGGAGTTCTTTACAGAAGGCAGATGGAGCAAGATATGTGGGAGGAGGAGGAGGAGGAGGAGAAAGAGAAGGGTAGAATGGGGTGGTCAGGAAGAGAGCAATAATAACGGTAAGGTGATGTGACAGTTGATTTTGTGGTATAACTTTTCTGAGTCAACTAAGGATTCATTTTAGCTCCATTTTTTTTCAGAGGTTCTCATATAGCTAAATTGGTTGTATATACTCCAATTATATCATGTCATTGCTGGCTATGTTCTCTGGGGTCTTCAAAAGGCATTTTTTGAAGGACAATCCTAGTTTTAAGAAAATTATGTATGGGGTCCTTGATGCTCTCTGAGCTTGATTGTTTTCTTTTAGATGTTTCATTATCATTATCAAAATAGGAAACATAAGTGTTCAAAATTTTGTATCCTTCATAATAAATAAAAATGTTTTAGTCCATCAACACAATCTACTTAAAAAAATAAAATAAAAGGCCATGAGAAGTTGTTATTCTATTTCCATGTTATTCTCTTGAACTGGAACAGGTCATTGTGCACCAGAATAGCTCAGCCATGTATTCAGTATATTACATAATTGAGCTTACAAAAATGATTTAATCTTTCCAATCTTAAACCAAGATTTTATCTCGCTGCAATAAAATCATATGTTTTTGAAGGAAAAGTTCAACTTTATAGGAAGCAAAGACAGGTAAAGAAGTTAAGAACTAGGCTGGGAATGGAATTTAATGCAGATACCACTGGGATCTCTGGACTCTCATTAATGGGCCACATCTTCAAATAAGCAGGCACAGATGGTTAAACAGCAAGAGGTTTCTCCAAAATACCAACAGCGGCAGCAGCAACAGCTCATAGAAACAGCAAGCCAATGTTCTATTAAAAAGATATCTTTCTTCCATCCTGCCTGGGACTCATTTAGAGAAAGTGAAGCTGATTATATTACTTTCATTAAACTCTGAAAGTAGGTTCTTCAGAAGCAGAGAATAATCAATATAGACATGCTGAATGTGGAAACATGGGAGTCCAAAAAACCAACTGTTTCTACCATAAAGTCTCAAATATATGGTTTAATTCTGATATGAAGTTTTGCCTGAAGGAATGGCTTTGATCACATTACCAAGACAGATTAAATTTTATCTCTCCTTTCCTATAACCACTTCCCTGTTTTATGTGAGGTTTCTGCTTTAAAAACAATGTTTTCTTCTTGAGATCAACCTTGATCTGCATGGTGCACCTATTGGTATTGAGCCATAAAATGTGTGAACCAAGCACTGAATACCATAACCCATCTATGCACATGGTAGCAATATTTTTGGAGTATTACTTTTAATAAGTTACCAAATGCAGTTCTGTGATTGAATGGCTGTTCTGTCATCTTGATAAAAGCATTCGAGGGAGCTTACAGGAAAATAAATAAATGATTAAGGAACAAAACTAATAAAGCAAAACAGCATAAAACAATAAGAGAATTTGAATCATTAAAAAAAACAAAAAACAAATTAAGGACAGAAGAATTGGTCAATTTTTTTTTAAGAAGTGCAAGGGAGAATGCATCCACAGTTGATATACAGTTTTTCCCTACTTATGCCATAATTCATATCTTTGTCATAAAAAGAAGTGTACACATGACAATTTGTCTTTAAATTATGCCTACAAAACATGGCTGAGAATGTTGAAGAATTTGTTACATATGTGAAATTAATGTTGACTGAATCTTTGATCAAAGATCAAATTGTCTGGGGGATAAAAAGCAAGAAGTTGCAAGAACACTTACTTGGAAAAGTGTTTGTCCTAGAAAATACCAAATATAATTCTGAAAAATTTTGAAAAAAAATGTAGGATTTTCAAGCAGCTGTCAGGAAACAACATTGATTCAAAGGCAAAAATATGAGGGGCAGAAAGTGTCTTATGAACTACAGTGTTTTCACCAGTTACCTTCACATAATTGGAAGTATTATGGTTGGTCCCACCTAACATGTCAGCCAATTTGTGATAACATAAACCCTTTCTCCATGGTTATAATTTATTGTGAACCATGGCATTCTCTCAATGATCCAAAAATGGAATCCCTGAAATCATGTAAAAGGATTGAATCAATACATGAAAAATAGCACAATATTTATATCTGTATAACAGTAAAATAAAATAAATTGAAAACATTTTGAAAAAGATTAACTTTAGTTTCCTTTCAACAAGATCATTGTTATTTTTCAACCAGAATACCTTTTTCTCTAAAAACAAATCTCCTCTTATTTAGTGTGCCTGGTTAAACAAAGAATAGGTCTTTAAAGTGTGAATCTGTTCCTCCAAAGTTATTCAATTCCTCTTTGAATTTACACATTACTGTTAGAGGTTAACAATTCTACTCTATTTTAAAAAATGTCTGGATTCACTTAATGCAATGATGCATAACTTTAATTAAAAATAAGCTCAAAAGATATGGAAGAAAATTAACCTCTAAAGATGTGTGGCAAATAAGGTTAAAAACAAGAAAAGAAGGACATTTAACAGTGATAATGACCAATTTAGCTTAAACAACTTGGCTACAAAAAGAGAAAAAAAACTTCTACTATTCAGTGGTCACTTTTTGAAACATAAAAATGCAATAGATTACTGAGAGCTGAGAAGATGTTAATCTCAAATGTAGTGATATCTTCTAAGAACAATAAACTGAATGAATGAAAGAAATAATTCAAAAGAATTATATTACAGTATATCATTCTGAATCTGCATATGATCTTTTGATGGTCCAGAGTCTAGAAGGATATGAAACCTGTTTCTGTTCTAGAAATACAAGTATTAGCAAGTATCAGTTTAATTTAAGGTAATACAATGACAATTTGATTCACTTCAATAGAAAAATGTGGCCCCAGCCACTAAAATCTCATTTTATCTAAAACGTTTTAATTAAAATTGCTTTACAAGGAAATGACCTAGCTCATTATATAGAATAAATAAACAATATAAAATGGAATTTACTGATCATAAAGAGCATATAATTTAAATAACATAATCATACCATGAAATAGGTGGGGAAGTCTGAGGTGTGTATATATTTACAGAAGTCATACTGTAAATATTGTAAAAGCTTTGCTGGCTGCTTCTGTTTACTAAAACTGCTATCATTGCAGTGTCTATGTGCTACAATCTACCAGTCTAGAGCGTCTAAATTATAATCTTAGTATCAGACAGAATGTAAGGTGGAACCTTTTGGATGGTAATACTAGTTTTGATTATATTGAAAAATATATTAAATTGGGCACATGGTTAAATTCTATGTAGTTTGTGTAATAATATAGGAATAAGAAAAATGATACAATAATAATAATTATCAATATCAATCAGAAACAAAAGGAAGACAGAGAAACAGGAAAATTATATTCAGCTATATTACCATCCAGGATAATGAAAGAAATATTATAAAGAAAAGCCAAGTCAATATTGGGATAATAATTAGTTGGATCTACGTGGATGATTAATGTATTATTATTATTTAATTATTTCCCCCTTTAAAAACCCCATGAATTTAAAATTAGATATTGTGTTTAATTTTTAGAGCCATATTTTCCATGTCCCACCAAGACATCTGAATATCTCTAGATTTCCAAGAACAGTCAAAGATATAGAGATATATTATATTATACATGGGATAATATAAATAATATAAATTATATTATCCATGGGGTAACATAATAGGGAAAGGAAAAGTTTTCTATTGTTGTCATTTCTCATTTCTGGAAACAGAACCTGATATTATACATTATGTCCCAAATCAATATTGTATGATATTTCCCAAAAGTATTGTTTAACAGTATTGAGTAGGATATCTGGAAGGTAAGGAAATAATTTGCCTACTTCTATAGATTATATCTGAGTTATATACAGCTTTGATTCAGCTTTCCCTGAACCTTTTATCTTTCTAATATGTTGGATTTTACCTTCTACAATTCCCTGCAAATACTGCTAAGGAAATAGAAAAACTCATTTATCCTATCTCAGTAAGTATACTATCCAAGTTACTGTATGTACTGTATTAAAATGGTTGACTCCTAACCTCACATTCTGATTGGCTAAGAAAGCCACTATAGGGATTGGTTCACTAGGAACCAATCCTAGGAGCCACTAAAAAGGCGGCAAAACCAAACTAATGTCATTGGCTACAAGCCGGCAGGCAAGCCCATATAAAAGGGCTGCCGCGGCTTGAGCCAATGTTCACTTGTAAATCAACTAATAAAGACTTTGTTGTTGGAACCCGGTCTACCTCGTGTTTTTCCGAATGGAACACTGGCGACGAGGGTGGGATCATCCTAAAATGCGAGACTGTGCACGCAGCGATAAACCAGGCGAAGATGATGGCTGGAAACAACGCACCGCCCGCACCCTTCAATCCCAATGAAGAGGATTGGGAATCTTACGTAGACCGTTTCCAAATGTATTTGGAAAGTAACGAGATGGAAGAGATCCCAGACCAGTGGAAGAGGGCTGTCTTTTTGATGCATTGTGGGCCGACAATTTTCAAAATGGCCAAGGCATTAGTGAAGCCCAGAGACGTGAAGCAAATGACTTGGCCCGAACTCCAACGAATACTGAAGGCTCACTATGTACCAGTAGTATCAAACCTCATCATAAGACATGAATTTTACCGAAGAGATCAGAAAGAAGGCGAGACTATTGCCAATTTCGTGGCAGCCCTCCGACAACTGGGGGGAGCATACGAGTTCCTGAACTTAGACGAAGCGATGCGAGATCGGATAGTATTGGGTTTAAGAGACTCTGACTTACAAAGCAAACTGCTTAACAAACCCAATATAACCGTAGCCGAAGCCATCGCTGAAGCTTCAGCTGCCGAAGCCGTGAAGAAATCGGCTGTCAAAATGAAGCAGATGAACGCAAACAACGATGAAACGTGTTTAATAAAAGGGAAGAAACAAATTCCAACCACTACACACCACGAAGATTTTGACGAGACGTCAGAATCTGAAGAAGAAGATGATGAGGTGCACCACCTATACGCCAACAAAAAAGGGTGCAAAAAAAGAAATTGGCGGGAATGCGCAGGCTGCGGAGGAAACCATCCTCGAGCCAACTGCAGATTCCTTGATGCCACCTGCCGAGCTTGTAAAAAAAGGGGGCACATCGAGAAGGTCTGCAGAAATAAAAAAAACTACAGCCCAAACAGACGCAGCAACTTTCCACCACAAACCGAGAGAAAGTGGCAATGAAACAAATGAGCCAATAACCGGGAGAAAACACACCAGACTTTCACTATCGGGAGCGCGCAGACGGAAAGCGGCAAGAAAGTCAAAATAATAGTGAAAATCGAAGGAAACCCCTGCGAAATGGAGGTAGAGTCAGGGTCCTTTTTGTCAATGGTGTTATGGGACAAAATCAAACAACTGGTCCCTAACATCAACCCAAAAAAGCTCTAGAAGCAGCGATTAACCCTAAAAGACTACCAAGGGAATTGAATCCCTGTGGTAGGTTTTGGACATTTCCGAATCACCTACAAACACCATGATGAAGTACTGCCATTGACAGTTGACCGAGACTGCCCAAGCCTCCTGAGCATCGAATGGTTCGCACCATTAGGGATTGGAATGACAAGAGTAGACCGAGAGGCCATAACCAACTGGGAAGAAAACCTGATCCACGAATTCCAGGACGTTTTCGACGGCTCACTAGGCAGGTACCAGGGGACCCCAATTTCCTTTAGCTTAGACCCCCAGGTAGCCCCTAGAAGGGTAAAAGCCAGAAGAGTTCCTTTTGCACTAAAGGCAAAAATAGAGGAACAACTAAACAAATTGGTTGACCAAAGGGTTTTGGAACCTGTTGACCATGCCAGATGGGAGACACCTATTGTAACACCAGTTAAACCTGACGGGTCAGTTCGAATCTGCGGTGACTACAAGGCTACCCTGAACCATGCGCTGCAACAAAGTGCATACCCGGTGCCAGTCATACAACACTTGTTACACTCATTTGAGGGAGGAAAAGTTTTCGCTAAATTAGATTTAGCACAAGCTTACTAACAACTTCCAGTAGACCCCCTAACAGCGGAAGCACAAACAATAGTGACCCATAAAGGAGCATTCAAGTGTAACAGACTCCAGTTTGGAGTAAGTGTGGCCCCAGGAGTGTTCCAAAGCCTCACGGAATGCCTACTGAATGGAATATTTTGACGATGTCCTAATTTCGGCCAAAAATACAAACCAATTAGAAAAAAGACTGAGAAACAAAATGTAGAGAATCTGGCCTGAAAGTAAGGAAAGAAAAATGCTGTTTAAGGACGGATTGCGTCGAATTTTTGAGTTATTTAATAGACGGAGAGGGTATACACCCTACTGAAAAAAAAGTGAAAGCCATTAAAGACGCACCACGACCAAGAAACAAAACTGAGTTGCAAGCATTTTTGGGACTAATAAACTTTTATAACGTATTCCTTCCCCACAAAGCAACAATAGCGGAACCGTTACACCGTTTACTGGATAAGAAAACAAATTGGACTTGGGGTCATAGAGAGCAAGAATCTTTTCAACAAATAAAAAATTTATTAACATCAAACACCATTCTTATCCAGTTTAGCAACACACTGCCATTGACGGTGACCTGAGACGCCTCGCCATTCGGAGTCGGTGCCATCCTGAGCCACCAATTGCCAGATGGAAGAGAGGCACCCGTCGCCTATTATTCAAAGACTCTGTCTAAAACAGAACGTAACTATAGTCAACTAGACAGAGAAGCCCTAACAATCGTCGCTGGAGTAAAACGCTTCCACGAATATTTATATGGAAGGACATTTTCAATAGTAACAGATCATAAACCGTTACTAGGAATTTTGGCGGGAAACAAGCCTACACCGAACATTTTGTCCCTGAGAATGACCAGATGGTCGGAATTCCTGGCAGCCTACTTTTATACATTAATGCATCAACCCAGGAAGCAAATCTCCCATGCAGATGCATTAAGCAGATCGCCGCTACCAACAACGGAAGAAGACCCGGCACCAACGATGACCACCCTACAGATTGAGACATGCCCCGAGCTACCAATATCCACCAATGACGTCGCCAGAGCCACAGCGAAAGACCCAGTGACTGCCCGCATACTAAACTGGGTAGGTAAAGGCTGGCTGGAAAATCAAAAAAAACTGAACACTTTAAACCTTTCCAGACAAGCAGACTGAACTCTCTATCCAAAAGGGTTGTTTATTGTGGGGTGATCGGGTAGTCATCTCTTCTAAATTACATACCAGGGTACTGGGTATGCTTCACGAAGGCCACCCTGGTATTGTTAAAATGAAAAGCCTTGCTAGAAGCTATGTCTGGTGGCCGGGTATAGATAGGGACATCGAATAATGGGTAAATTCTTGCAACAAATGCCAAAAAACCAGACCCTCCCCACCACAAGCACCCATAAGGGAGTGGAAAACCACAAGGGGCCCCTGGTCTCGAATCCACATTAATTTTGTGGGACCTACTAAAGGGAATACTTTCTTAATTGTCGTGGATGCATACTCAAATTGGCTGGAAGTTGTAGTTATGCCATCCAAGACAACGGAAATGGTCATTAAACAACTTGACAAACTATTCGCAACCCATGGACTACCAGACATCCTAGTGTCCGACAACAGGCCACAATTGACAAGCATCCAATTCAAACAACACCTAGCCGCCCTGGGGATACGCCATGCTCTAACCGTGCAGGCTCACCCGGCCGCAAATGGTAGAGCAGAGAGAATGGTCAGGTTTACCAAGGAGGGTTTAGAAAGAATGGACAATGGGGATGTCCAAGATAGAATTAACCGCCTACTCACCCTCCAACATATCACACCCAGTACCGTTACCAACAAAAGCCCGGTGGAATTATTAATGGGAAGGAAACTCAGGTCACAACTAGACAGGTTGCACCCAAATTACACACCAGAAAGACCCCCTGACTCCTCCACCTGCTCCAGAACATTTGAAATAGGCGACCTAGTCTATGCAAAAAATTTCACCGGGGACCCCTTATGGCTTCCAGGCACAATAACCAAAATCACAGGCCTCCGGTCCTACCGACTAACCATGGACGATGGCAGGGAATGGAAGCGGCACACAGCTTCGTTCCCGATAAATAGAAAGGAACATGAATGCTCAACCAGAAACAATAAAAAATGACGAAAAACAAACCAATGGGGGGGGGGAATTCAAAGAAACAATAAAGAACCGTTTGAAATAAACCCAGAATATTACAAAAAACAAAAAGAGCAAAATAGAGACTTACAGTTAGAGGAAACTTGCGGGAAGCATCCAAGCGAAGGGGCCAGCCAGGCAAGCTCAACCTGCCCAGAAAAAGCAGGAGGGAGCGGCAAGACCATCGACCTGAGAAACTCAGGCGGCAGCAAAATGGCTGACTCACCCTACCAGGCGGTTCCATGGAGAAGAGACAGAGACACAGCAAACCCCTCCGAACCAGTCGAAGTCGCCAGCAACAATGAACCACGCAGGTCCAATAGAACCAGGAAAAGCCCCACCTACCTGCGTGACTACGTCACCTCATAAGGACCAAACCAAGAGGGGAGGGGTGTACTGTATTAAAATGATTGACTCCTAACCTCACATTCTGATTGGCTAAGAAAGCCACTATAGGGATTGGTTCACTAGGAACCAATCCTAGGAGCCACTAAAAAGGTGGCAAAACCAAACTAATGTCATTGGCTACAAGCCGGCAGGCAAGCCCCTATAAAAGGGCTGCCGTGGCTTGAGCCAATGTTCCGTTTTCACTTGTAAATCAACTAATAAAGACTTTGTTGTTGGAACCCGGTCTACCTCGCGTTTTTCCTAACAGAACACTACATAGTAACTTGCACTGATGATGTTAGCTAGTTAGGGTAATGAAATGTTTGCAATAAAACAAGCAAGCCAAGGACCCCTCATTTCAACCCTAGTTTACAAATATTCTCCTTTAATGATACATAGTAACATGGCCTAATATAGTCTGCATACTACAACAAAACCCTGTGGGGATATTTTAAAGCTGCTTCGTCTTGAATTAAATCATTGTGCATTGAACCAGATAGAAATCTGAGAGTGTCGAGATTTTTTTTACTACAAATTCATAAGCCTTAGGCACACGGTGAGTTATAAAAATATGCCTGGAGTTGTGGAGCATAGATTATGTCTAGGAAATCAGGGTTGTAGTCCTATGTTTATCCAGATAGTTCCTGATCTCAGGCACACTTACATAGTGGGGAAGCAAGTGTTCCATGAAATGCTAGAGTGGTGGAGAGATTGAACTTGTACAATATCTGTTCCAGCACTGATGGTATTATCTAGTAATGAAATGTCTACAAGAAAACAACCAAACTCAGAGAGCATTAAGAACCAAAATATGTACATAGCTATGGTGAGTGGAAAGTATTGATTTCATTGAAGGTGTATGAACTGGGTGAATGGTATCATGGGTATGAAGTTCAAAGTCATAGAAATGAACTTGTAAGGATATTAGTTTTTGTTGTTAATTTTATTGTACGTAGCGTAAAGGAATTTTGCATTCCAGAATTTAAGAAATGTTATGGCTAACAGAGTATTTATCATTTGGATGTTGGTGAATTCTGTCAGGAACAGAAGGGATGTACTGAGTGACCGCAGTTCTCCAGGTCATTAAAAAGACATCTTTCTTAGCTCTGTCTAGAGATGTTCAGAGTCCATGACAACACATGGACCTGGTCTGGGAATTATTCCTGATCACTCCAATTTCCCAATATCCCTTTTGGCACTGAGTAATTTTTAAGTTTAACCATTTCTGCTATACTCTTCCTAAATATCAACTACACTTTCCTTCTTCGTTCAATTCTACCCACATACTTCTCACTTACTACTGAAATAGTGTGCTCTTTCAAGCAGAATCTGCAAAGCAGTAGATGAAGCAGATGCCATTTCTGAAAGGAATGAACACATTCTTCAAAATGCAACTGTTTTCGATAGCCCGAAGTCTTCTGGTTATTGTGTGCTTAGCACAATCATAAATTATAGGGACAATGATTCGTGTATATACATGACTGAGAAATGAAGCAGAACACATTGTTCTTTTGAATACTCCTGCACACAATTTAGAATGATGCCAGCATTGTTTTTGACAAATTATGTGAGGGAAGTACTAGTTTTGAGCATTTAGAGACATTCATTATGAGCCAACAGCAGCATTACATTGAAAGAGTACCATGCTTTTGTTAAAACAGGGTAAATGTATCAACCTACCTCAAAATGATAAGTTGGTTGTTTCTATTGTGACATATTTTAAGACTGCAGGGAAGGTGGGCCTGAATCTGAAATTCAAATATGGAAAATAGATAACTGAAAAACCAAATATAAAAAACTTAAAGCTAATGTCACACTGAACCAACGGATGCAAAGAGGATGTAAAACGGACAAAACACCTTGCCATCCGTTGGTTAACGCCATGTATCTGTTCTGTACTCACTGCCTCCGTTTTGCTTCCTCTCTATGCATCCAGCATCCGTTTATGGACGTTTCATCCGCTCCAAAAGTTTTGGGCTGCCTAAAACTTTTGCACGGAAAATGTATCCAGTTCGTCCGTTCTGCATCCGCTACGCATCTGCTACGCATCCATTACGCATCTGTTACACATCCGCTATATCCGCTAGGTGTCCGCTACGCATCTGGGGAACTCCATCCGCTCCAGCAGTAAACGGACGCAGGGAGGAAGTGGAACGGATGCAGAACGGATGCAGAACGGATGCCTAGCAGATGCAGCATGGAAACAAAGCGTTTAAAATGGAAAAAACATTAGCAGAGGGGACCTATCTTGGATATTAAGGATGTCTACAGGATGCCTACAGGATGCCTACAGGATGCCTAGTGGAAAACCTATACTGCCTATAAAAAGGGGGAGCAACTCACCTGCATCGCACTTTCAGAACAGCAGCCCAGCGGTGCAGACCTCTGCAGCCTTCATCTGACTCTTCCTCTTCCACAGCATCCAGTCATGTCCACCGTGGATTGTAACAAAGTCTTTTCGGCAGCCACCATCGTTCTGCAACAGTGCAAAGCCATCTGCAGGCTCTGTGAACACTACTGCGAGAAGAAAAGGAGCCACCCAAAAAGAGTCTGGGTCCGAAGATGGTTCGCCAGTAGAGCGGAGGACGGACTGTACAACAAGCTGATGGTGGAGTTCAGGAGCGAAGACACTCGGGCATTCCAGAACTTCATGAGGATGCCTCCAGCCATGTTTGATGAAGTTGTGCAGCGGCTGACACCAAGGTTGACCAAGGCAATCACCAGCTTCCGGCCCAGCCTGGAACCTGGGCTTAAGGTGGCACTCACTCTGTGCCACCTGGCCTCAGGGACCTCCTACAGGAGCATGCAGAACAGCTGGAGGGTGCCATCCAACACCATCAGCATTGTGGGCAGAGAAGTGGTGCAGGCCTATCATCGAAGAATACAAGGAGGAGCTCCTCCAGTACCCCTCCACTGAAGAAGGATGGAAGATAGTTGCAGAGCAGTGGTATCAGAAGTGGAACTTCCCCCACACACTTGGAGCCATAGATGGCAAGCACGTGGCCTGCAAATCTCCAGCCAAGTCGGGGTCCACTTATTTCAACTCCAAGGGCTTCTTCAGCATCATCGTCTTCGCCATGGTCGATGCTGACTACAAGTTCATGTACATCGATGCTTCAGGCAACGGCTCATCTTTGGATGCCCAGGTATACAGTGCCAGTGACCTCAAGGAGGGGCTGGAACGCAACCTCATGGTGGGCTTCCCAGATCCAGAACCCCTGCCCAACGACACACAAGATGTGCCCTACTTCATTGTGGGGGATGACGACTTCTCCCTCACAACCTACCTCATGAAGCCCTACACCTCCAGACTCCTCACCTGTGAAGAGAGGATCTTCAACTACAGGCTGTCCAGGGCAAGGCGGGTGGTGGAGAATGCTTTTGGCATCCTGGCCAACAGGTTCCAGGTACTTCTCACCACCATGAAGCATTGCCCAGAGACCGTGAGGAGGATCATGGAAGCTTGCTGCATCCTGCACAATCTCATGCGCACCCGCTACCCAATCTTGCAGAACAGGCTCGTGGACCTCCAACAAGCCAATGGGGTCATGGAGCCTGGGGAATGGAGGCAAGGGTGAAACCTGATTGACACTGAGGATGTGCAAGGCCCCAACAGAGCTTCACATGAAGGGAAGAAGCAGCGCAACCTCCTGAGACACTGGTGCAACTCCCCAGCTGGAGCAGTGGAGTGGCAAGACAAGATGATAGATTCTTAATGGATGCTTCCTTCAGCCTGTCTCATCACATGGATGAGATTGGGCCATGTATGTTTGGTTGGCTTACAATGAACAGGGCATTTAATAAAGAGTTGTGTTTATGTTGACATGTGTGGATAATTATTACATTATTATTGATAATAAAGGGCCGTAGGTGTGACACCTGGGAGGGTGGACCATACAGTCCCACTATGCTTGCACTGGAGGTTTATCTATCCCACAGCTATCCTAACCCATCCCACAGCTATTACCCATACCACAGGTATCCTTACCCATACCAAAGCTATCCTTACCCATCCCACAAGCATGCAAAGGCTTAAAACATTTCTAACAGTTTCCAGCAAGACTTTATTAAAAAATAAGAAATGAAGCAAGTGTGTGAATCAAAAATAGACTTTATTAACAGCAAGCTATAAGACAAAAATGAGTCTCTGGCTCTCCTCTTGGTCGCTCAGTCTCAGGGGTGAAGGGTCCAGGTGCTGTGGAGGTGGCTGGTGCTGGAATGCTTGTCATCAGCTCCTCCAGAAGCAGAAGCAGCAGAAGCCCCAGCCCCAGAAGAGCGAGCCCATGCTGCAGAAGCCCCAGCAGAAGCAGAGTGAAGGCCAGGGGGCGGGATGGTAGCCCTGTCCCTTTTGCCAGGGCTGGCAGCAGATGGCTGAGGCTTGCTGTGCTTCCACATGGTTGTGGGGTTGCTGGCTGGCAGGGAGGCTGGCAGGAACCAAGGCTGGCAGGAAGGCTGGCAGGGAGGCTGGCAGGCAGGCTGGCACCAAGGCTGGCAAAAAGGCTGGCAGGCAGGCAGGCACCAAGGCTGGCAGGCAGATATGAACCAAGGCTGGCAGGAAGGCTGGCAGGGAGGCTGGCACCAAGGCTGGCAGGAAGGCTGGCAGGCAGACAGGAACCAAGGCTGGCAGGAAGGCAGGCAGCAAGGCTGGCAGGCAGACCAGCTGGCAGCAAGGCTTGCAGGGCTTGCAGGGAAGCAAGGCTGGCAGGGAGGCTGGCACCAAGGCATGTAGGGAGGCTGGCACCAAGGCTGGTAGCAAGGCTAGCAGCAAGGCTGGCAGGCAGACATGCAGGCAGGGCAGGCAAGGCAGTCGATGTGTCCGGCAGCAGGTCTTTCCTTTGAATGGCGTCCTGCTTCCGAGCTGCTTCTGTTATATCCACGGGGCTGATGCAATGCATCCTCCCCGCATGCGCAATTAATGCCAGGCATCCATTAGGCTTCCACTGTGCATCCGCTTCATCCGTTCGGCGTCCGCTCTGCTTCCGTTCTTTCCGTTCCGTGTCCGCTTTGCTGAGGCCCCCTGGAAGCCCTGCAGATATGCCACCCACTGCCATCCACTTCCATCCGCTGGGCTTCCGTTCCGCATCCGCTTTGCATCCGGCTTGCGTCCTCCCCGCATCCATGTTATCCGCTCTGGTTATGCAAATTTTTGCCCCTTTTGAGAGTGGATAACAACGGATGGAACATTTTGCTCGTCCGCTGTGTCCTTTTTGCATCCGTTGGCCAGTGTGACATGGGCTTAAGATCTTTTGTTGTTTTCTTTTTCTATACTAGGCCTATTTCATTTAGATATTCCTTTGCTTTACTTGATAGGGTTACATGTAAACTATATAGAACTGGGAACTATAGATCTGAAAGAGGGATCCATAGCTCTCCATATTGAAAGGTAACTGCTGAAATAAGAATCAAAGATCTCCATGTGAAAAAGTCCCCTGAATCAAGGTGCTGGCAGTTTTCTGTTTCAAGGTTTTGTATCAACAAACTAGTAAGGATGGTGTGGTTGCCTTTGACTTTGTCCCAGGAAGTAATTTTATGCAATAGTAGTTGTATAGAAGGTTTTCTGATTATCATTAGATGGCATTGTTTAATAGAAGTGAGACAAATCATAGACATGTCTTAACATAGCTGTTGGATTGCTGATACAATGGAAGACAAACAATCCTAAAAATGCCGAGGTCCTATGTTTTGTAAAGTGTTATAGATAACAATCAACATCTTGAATTATTTAGAATAAGCTTGGACGGCAGCGATGCCACATGGCATCGCTTTATGTTACAACATTCTTTATGTTACAACATTCTAGACCAATTGTAGTTTCTGAGTTATAGTTTTGTGTAAATTTGTCAATATGAATAGGACCTCTCCTTCTGTGGAGGAGGCTGGGTAAGGGCAGAGGCCAGCTGGGCACTCAGAGGAGAACCCAGGCCTATCCCCTCTCCATCCTAGGGCATGCAGGGAGGAGAGGATAAGGGAAAGATGTGGTCTACTGGGGAAGAGAGGGCCTTGATCCTCTTCATGGGCTGCAGCTGTGACAACTGGACAAGAGAACAGACATGCATACAGGCGAGTGCCGGAAACAAAGCTTGGAAATATCTCTAGTTTATTGTTCCTCTCTAGTTTGGCATCCTTCCCAGCATGTGCTCTGATATCTGTGGATGTCTTCAAGCCCTTACCTTATCTTGCCTGGTTTACATTGTTTTTTACTCTTTATAATTTAAACGGCATTTCCTCCTCCTTGTAACTGCTTGTGTGGGAGTTTTTTTTGTCTCCAGTCAAGAATATTTGGAGCTTGGAAGCAAAGCGAAGGAATAAAAGGGGCTTCACCTGTTTTTTGTGACTGTGTTTATTTTGTATCCCACCCTGGGTCATCACATAGCTCTAGGTGGAACTCCAACTACAATTAAAGTTGCTTAATACCTGGAACTGGATGGTCTGTGAGTCCATTGCCACCCAATCTTTCCAAAGTTGAGCTTCAGTCTCTTTTTCCCCAACTAGGGCCAACATCTTCCATGCACTGCAATATCAACTTGTCCATACTGCTTTATCTATCTGGAATCAGTCTACCAGTCTATCATTGGTATATTGATTAATTTTTTAGCACTTTTGTGTCCAATGATGATTTGTAGAGACGGTGGACCACTACCTCTTCTAAGGTAAGTAAAATCAAGGAAGAATTTATTATCATCTTGACTCAATTACATACCATGTGGCAGGAATCTTTAACCAACAAGAATATGTGTCAATCATAATATACAGGTGGTCTTAGAGACATGACAGGCAGTTTTCCGGAACTAGAAAAAACTGGAGTAAATTAGCCTGGTTTCAGTTTTGGTAAAGAAACATTTTCACCATTGCATTGTGGTTTATACTTTCCTTGACTACATGATAGGAAGATGAACACCCAATCTACTTGGTTCAAAAATGTAAAAAATAAGTAAATTTTAGGGCTGCCCAACTCAAACAACATGACTTTGAGTGGTTTGCAGCAAAACCAACCAATAAATCAAAATAAAAAACAAACCACAATGCATTAAAAAGTTAACCAATATCTAAAATACAAAAAGATAACCAATTCAATAACCAGAAACCAGATTTAATTCTGCTGGATCCAGATGTTTGGGGGCATACCTGATCTACCTGACAGTAAAAAGTTTTTGTTCAATCTTTCAGTTATCTAAAATGTTAAGAAAATTATATCTATATTGCTATCCAACTTTTAATATTAAAAATGATTTCTAAATGCAGGATTTTTATGTAAGATTTTTCATAGTGTTACATCATTACAATTCTTGTATTCAAAAGAAAAGCTATATAGTACAACTAATACAAATATTAGAATGCTCATAATTCTTTTTGTTCATAGGCCTGCTGCCCTTTGTTGATTTTGACTTAGGGATTGGTTTATATGTCAGTTTTCCCAATATTTCATTTTTTAAAAATAGTATATTGAAATAGTATATTTTAAATTCATTTATTTCTTCAGAATTCCCAGAATATTTATAACTGTTTTAAAAATTTAGATTGCCTTAACTGAATCAGGAAGAGTGTGAATAAAATGTGTATAAACTGCAGGTAACACTGGCTTATAAAGCATATTCTTCGAACAATTAAGATAGTAGTAATATAAACAAGATGGATGAAAAGTTATTTCTCCCTTGAGATAAGAGCTCAGTGTGAAAAATGGTTTCTGCTCCATGCATAAAATCAATGACATCAATAAGGGTTCTAAGGACATTAATTTGTACTCTTGATACTCCAGTGTAAGAGACAGCACTAAACTAAAAATAATTTAAAGTGGTTAATTTGTATCTGAATCCAAACTGATTAGAACAGCAAAAGGAACCAGTGCCCAGGGCACTTTTGGTGAGAACATAATGATTGATTAGCTTGCCTTCGGCAGTTGGCCCTTTCAACTAGTCATTAATTCTAGAAAATACTGTGAGCTTTTATTGTTATTGTTTAATTTTACAAAATGTCAGCATTAGATGTGATGATAGAGAAGAATATCACAGTGATCCTATGGAAATCATGAAAATATTTCTGTAGTTGAAATACAGAACTGTAACATCAAACCAAAATCAATCCACCAACTGCATTTAGAAACTAACAGCTCAGCTTATGTGGCTTGAAACAATTCAACTTTCTTAATATAATGTTATACTTAATATAGCTTGTACGTATAAAGTATAAAGAGTGTGGGTCCTAGAATGCTGCCTTGGGGGACACTGCTGTTAACTGGAACAAGGTTTGATATAGCGTTCCTTATTTTTACTATTTGTTGCCTGTTTGACAGGAATGCAGTAATCCATTTAGGAAGGGATGCTGTAAGAGTTTAATTTTAACTGTAGTTTGTCATGTACCACTGAATCAAAGGCTTTTCAGAAGTCTATACAAATTGCGTCTATAGCTTTACCCTGGTCAAGTGGAGTAGTCCATATGTTTTTGCAGTGTAGGAGTTGAAGATTGTGGGACAATTTTTTCCTGAAACCAAATTGTTTTTTGGAGAGTATGTTGTTTGACTCTAAGTGGAGGTTAATGATTGATTCCATGACTTTGCATGTGACACAACACAGTGAGATTGATCTGTAGTTTTCAACCAGGCTGGGGTCACCTTTTTTGAAGATAGAGATGACAGTAGCTAAGGACCATAGGTTTGGTAAGGATCTGGTTCTAAATGATATCTCATATATAATGCTTAGGGGTTCTGCTATGACAGAGCAGAGCTTTTTAAAGAAGTATGCGCATAATCCATTGGGGCCAATAGATAGGGATGGTTTTAGGTTACGTAGTGCCTTTTCTATGTTATCTTCTGTAAAGTCAATATGTAGTAGGTCATTACAGTTAGTTGGAAATGTGGGCCATAAACCATTGCTGTTTACAAAGACTGAACTGAAGAATGTGTTGAAGAGATTGGCCTTAATGGCTTCATCATTGCAGTCTTTCCCACTTGGTCCTTTTAGAGATGGGATGGTTCTTGAATCTTTAAGTTTGGGGTTTACAAAATTATGTTAATTTTGTAATTTTAATGTTTATTAATTCAATAAAATTATTTTTTTTTTTAAAAAACTCCCATAACAAATGTGTTGAATAAATTACACACATCCTGTTGGATAATAATTGACTTTAATTCTGTAGAGATTCTCAGTCATCCAAATCATGGTTGTCCCAAAAGTGTTTTTTCAGGAGGCAGCTGGACTTTCTTGCTTTTCTTTTAAAGACATTTCATTTCTCATCCAAGAAATTTCTTCAGATCAGACAGTGAGAAATGGAAGGATTTATACTCCTTCCAAACAGCTGGTAATCTGCATCCTTTTAGAGGGTCATTGAAGAACTTGGAGGTTTATCTGTGGCCTCAGGGTCACCTGAGGAGTGCTCCTGGTTCCTGCAGTTCTGCAATTTTTTCCTCTGGAAAACCATTCCTACTCCCACATTATTCATAGAGTACTCATCCCAAACTTTAGCTTATACAATTTGGGATGAACACCTTAAAGCAACATTAAAAGATGCTTATTGGTCTTTACCATGAGCAGCTGTGGGACACTCTGGTCATTACATAATTTACCTTGTACCTGCTTACAGACAAAGATTTAAAACCATGATTAAATCAGTGAGGACTTGGACTGAGGAGGCAAAGCTAAAGCTACAGGCTTGTCTTGTCTGCATTGATTGGAAAGTATTCAAAGATACCTCTGCAGACTTGGATGATCTCAAGATATTGTGATATCATATGTCAGTTTTTGTGAAGACCTATATGTACCGACCAGAAACCTGTGAATATACAGTAACAATAAACCTTGGTCACAGCTAAATTTAAGCAGCTATGTCATACCAAAGAGAAAGCCTACAAAAAAGGCAACAGAATGTTGTACAATCAGACGAGAAATATATCAATAAGGGAGATGAGAACAGAAAAAGAAGCTACTCTGAAAAGCTAAGGAATCATTCTTAACAAATGAACCAGCAAATATGCGGAAAACTCTTAAAAATATCACCGGTTACACAGGGGTGGGATTCAAAATTTTAACAACTGGTTTTGTGGGCATGGCTTAGGCGGTGGGCATGGCTTGGTGGTTATGTGACTGGGTGGACATGGTTTAATGGTCATGTTATTGGCTAGGTGTGGCCAACTCAATATCACATTGAGGCATGCATCTCCTCGCCTGTGGGAATGCTGCAACAGTCATAAGTGTGAAAAATGGTCATAAGTCACTTTTTTCAGTGTTATTGTAATTTTGAATGGTCACTCCACACAAGCAAAGGAGGGGGAAAAAACTCCAGAGAAGTTCCTGAGACAGGAAGTCTAGTCCTGCCAAGAATGTAATAAGGATTAATGGAGAGGCAGTTTCTGTAAGCAATAACAGAATGTTTCCTTCCTGCCTTCCTTACAGGATTAGGTCAGTAATTTTTTCTAATAACTGCTTTTCTGAACTGCTTAGAATGTTAACAACCGGTTCTAGCAAATAGGTGCGAACTAGTAGAATCCCACCCCTGCAGTTACAGCAAACCTCCTTCCCATGCTGAAAGAAATCAACAACTGGCAGATGACCTGAATGTATTTTACTATAGGTTTACTGTAGGTACTGGAGAGAAAGCTACTACCACCTATCTCTACAAACCCCATCTCAAACACAACAACAGCCAACCCTCCTACAACTGACCCCATCCCATTGGGCCCACCACCTCTGGTGATTACAGAAAATGAAGTGCAAGGTCTATTTCACAGTCAAAAGCCAGGAAAAGCACCAGATAAGATAACTCCTTCTTGCCTAAAAGTTTGTGTTGACCATCTGGCTTCCATCTTTAGCTGAATCTTTAATAAATGACCAGAGATGTGCTATTTTTCTTCTTGCTTCAAATACTCTATTATTATCCCAGTGCTGAAGAAACCCTACCTCAAGGAACTGAATCACTTCAGACAATGCAGTAGTAGGATTCAAAATGTTTTGCTATAAGTTCTGTGGATGTGGCTTGGTGGGTGTGGCAGGGGAAGGATACTGTAAAATCTCCAGTCAGAGGTGGTATTTGCCGGTTTTCCGAACTACTCAAAATTTCCACTATCGGTTCTCCAGAACTGGTCAGAACCTCTGCAGTTATGAAAACTTTTGAATGGCTAGTGCTGGCCATCTGAAAACAATCAGGGATCTGTTGTTAGACCTCTTACAATTTGCCTTCCAAACAAATAGATTGACAGATGATGCTGTTAATATGACTCTGCATTATATCCTACAACATCTTGAATCCCCAAAGACCCATGCAAGGATCTTCTTTGTAGGCTTCAGCTCAGCAATCAAGATCACTTCAGATATTCTTCTAATTAAGCTAAGCTAATCATTATATTTATACTTTTGTCTGTCCTGTTTCAATTTCATATTATATTTTCTCATTAAACAAATTTCCCCCTGTAGTTACTAATTGGAGTATGACATCTTTATATTTTTAATTTTATCCATTCAACTCTTATTTAAACTTCAATTTATGCCTTCAGAATTATAACATTCAATATAGTACATAACTTCCAATTGAATTCTGCCTGGTACATTCTTAAAATACACACTATGTTATATATATATAGCAGATATATAGCAATATGATTCTGCCGAAACGTTGCTACAACTTTAAAAGCACAACTACAATGCCGTGGGATAATACCCGAAGGAAGCTGAACAGCAGAACAGCATATATATATATATAAATATATATATATATTGCGGGTACTTACATGAATGCAGTTCAGCTTCCTTCAGGTATTATCCCACGGCATTGTGGTGCTTTTAAAGCCTGACCCACATATGAACTCAATACAGAAGCCTGATGATAGCAGATGAGATTCTGCTGAAACGTTGCTACAACTTTAAAAGCACCACAATGATGTGGGATAATCCCTGAAGGAAGCTGAACAGCACACATGTAAGTACCCGCGAAAACATTAAAAAAAATAATAATTCATATATATATGAATCTCATCTGCCATCATCAGGCTTGTATATTGTGTTTTTCTGTGAGTCAGGCTTTCACATTTATGTTTTAAATTTGGCGCAAGCCTACTGCTGTGTTAGAATGGTTTTTTCTTCATCCTGATTGGTTGAGAGTCTTGGTCTGTGTTTATTGGTCTTGGAGTTTGCTGTGTTCTCCTTGATTGGTATTTCTAATATTTTCTGTCTGTTTTGTAGCATTTTTTTTTGAATTTTTTTTTATTGATTTTCAATAAACAAACATAAACAAATAAAACATGAAAGCATAAAATTTCTTTTTGGAAAATGGCTTCCCTGATTATATCTTTTTATACAGACATAAATTCAAATTCATGCTCACTTTTTATACCATTTGATATCTTATTTCCCATTCAACATTTTCTATATAGCTTCTCCCCTCTTTTCACTCTTTTAATTCTATTTTATTTATTTCATCTCAATTTAAATCATAATGTGTATATCTTTTGTCTGTTCTATTTCAATTTTCTATTATCTTTTCTCATTAACACAAGATTTCTCCTGTAATCACTGATTGAAGTATGACGCCTTTAAATCTTTCCCCTAAATTTACTTTCCATTCTGATTCTGCTTAGTACATTCTGAAGCTACATACTATATTATAAAATAAGAAAGAAAGAATAATAAGTTTATGATATAATTAAAACAATAATCCATAGCAAATTAAGCTCTATTATTAAATCCAGTTTTCTAACATTATTTCAAATATAAATACAACAATACAATCTTGTGTACTTTTGCAGAATCTCTTTCTAAATCATATTTTTACCCACTATCTCTAAATAAATCTTGTTTCTTTACATCTTGTTTTAAACCCTTGTAACTTCTCTTTCCTTTTTCCTTTCCTTTCTTCTCCAGTCCTGCCTTTGTACCCCCTTGTCTCTTAATCTCTACCTTCTTAATCTCTACCTTCTTCTGTATTCCTCTTTTCTGTTGCTTTCTGACATTGTATCGATTTTTCACCTTATTTTTCCCTTTTTTGGTTGCTTTTTAAGCCCATGTCACACTGCACCAACGGATGGAAAGAGGATGTAAAATGAAGAGAAACACTTGCCATCTGTTGGTTAATGCGATGCTTCCATTCTGTACTCACTGCATACATTTTTCATCCTCTCTATCCGTCCAGCATCCGTTGACTGACATTTCATCCACTCAAAAAGTTTTGAGCTGCACAAAACTTTTTGAGCAGATAAAGTATCCAACGCGTCCGTTCTACATCCACTACGCATACGGGGAACATCCGTTATACGCTCATCGTCATCCATTACGCATCCGCTATATCCGCTCACATCCGCTCCAGCGGAAAACGGACACAGGGAGGAAGTGAAACAGACGCGGAACGGACGCGCAGTGTCAGTAGCACAGAGGTAGAAAGGATGAAAGCGGATGCAGCTCTCATACAAAGCATTAAAACAGAAAAAATGTTCGCAGAGGGGACCTATCTCGGATATTTAGGATATCTGCAGGATGTCTAGAGGATGCAAAAGGACACCAAGCAGAAAACCTATATTTCCTATTAAAAGGGGGAGGAACTCACCTGGATCTCACTTTCAGTCCAGCAGCCCTGCGGTGCAGACCTCTTCAGCCTTGCTCTTGCTCATCCACAGCATCCAGTCATCTCCACCATGGATCATCACACACTCCTTTTGTTCTACAACAGTGCGAAGCCATCTACAGGCTCTTTCACCTGTTCTACGTGAAGAAAAGTAGGCAGCCAAGAAGTGTCTGGGTCCGAAGATGGATCGCCAGAAGAGCTGAGTACGGACTGTATAACAAGCTGATGGTGGAGCTGAGGAACGAAGACCCTTGTGCATTCAAGAACTTCATGAGGATGCCTCCAGCCATGTTTGATGAACTTGTGCAGCGGCTGACACCCAGGTTGACCAATCAGAGCACCAACGTCCGGTCCAGCCTGGACCCTGGGCTCAAGGTGGCACTGACTCTGCGCCACCTGGCCTCCAGGACCACCTACAGGAGCATGCAGTATGGCTGGAGGGTGCCACACAACACCATCAGCATTGTGGTCAGAGAAGTGGTGCAGGCCATCATCGAAGAATACCTGGAGGAGCTCTTCCAGTGCCCCTCCACTGAAGAAGACTGGAAGAAAGTTGCAGAGCAGTGGTATCAGAAGTGGAATTTCCCCCACACCGTTGGAGCCATAGATGGCAAGCACGTGGCCTGCAAAGCTCCAGCCAAGCCAGGGTCCACTTATTTCAACTATAAGGGCTTCTTCAGCATCATCCTCTTTGCCATAGTCGATGCTGACTACAAGCTCATGTACATTGATGCTTCAGGAAATGGCTCATCTTCAGATGCCCAGGTATACAACACCAGTCACCTCAAGGAGGGGCTGGAACGAAACTTCATCATGGGTTTCTCAGATCCAGACCCCTGCCCAACGACACACAAGATGTGCCGTACTTCATCGTGGGGGATGATGCCTTCTCCCTCAGAACCTACCTCATAAAGCCCTACACCTCCAGATGCCTCACCCGTGAAGAGAGGATCTTCAACGACAGGCTGTCCAGGGCAAGGAGGGTGGTGGAGAAGGCCTTTGGCATCCTGGCCAACAGGTTCCAGGTACTTCTCACCACCATGCAGCATCGCCCATGAGACTGTGAGGAGGATCATGGAAGCTTGCTGCATCCTGCACAATCTCATGCGCACCTGCTACCCAGTGTTGCAAAACAGGCTCGTGGACCTCCAACAAGGCAATGGGGACATGGAGCCTGGTGAATGTAGGCAAGGGTGAAACCTGATAGACAATGTGGATGTGCAAGGCCCCAACAGAGCTTCACGTGAAGGGAAGAAGCAGTGCAACCTCCTGAGACACTGGTGCAACTCCCCAGCTAGAGCAGTGGAGTGGCAAGACAGGATGATAGATGCTTAATGGATGCTTCCTTGAGGCTGTCACATAACACTGATGAGATTTGGCCATGTATGTTGAGTGGCCCTACAATGAACAGGGCATTTAATAAAGAGTTGTGTTTATGTTGAAATGTGTGGATGAATGATTAAATTGTTATTGATAATAAAGGGCCATAGGTGTGGCACCTGGGAGGGTGGACCATACAGTCCCACTATGCTTGCATTGGAGGTTTATCTATCCCACAGCTATTAGCCATCCTGCCCATCCCACAGGTATCCCTTCCCATCCCACAGCTATTACCCATCCCACAGGTATCCCTGCCCATCCTACTGCTATCCTTACCCATCCCACAGCTATTACCCATGCAACAGGTATCCCTGCCCATCCCACAGGTCTTACCCATCCCAAAGGTATCCCTGCCCACCCCACAGCTATCTTAACCCATCCCACAAGCATGCAAAGGCTTAAACCATTTCTAAAAGTTTCCACCAAGACTTTATTTACTAACATAAATGAAGCAAGTGTGTGAAGCAAAGATAATCTTTCTTAATAACAAGCTGTAAAAGAAAAATGACTCAAGTGTCTTAAGCAAAGATAAAGTCAACAAATAGCCACCCAGTCTCTGGCACTCTTCTTGGTCACTCTGAGGCATGCCCAGTCTCAGGGGTGAAGGGTCCAGGTGCTGTGGAGGTGGCTGCTGCTGGAGTGCTGGTCTGAGGCGCCATTGGGGTGCCTGGCCCCTAGAGGACAACAGGGGATGGTGTTTGGAGGAAACTCTCAGAGAGCTGGCTCAGTCCAGTGATGTTGAGAGCCCCTTCCTCCAGGACATGGGGTGTCAGCCCCAATACCGATGACAGATGGTCTGAGGCTGGGCTTGGCTGTAGGGTGGAGGAAGGAGCAGTGTAGTGCAGCTGTCTGGTCTGCAGCTGGGTGAGGTTAGGCGCGGGTGGCATCTGTGGCGTGGGTGGCATCTGTGGTGTGGGTGGCATCGGTGGCGTCAGTGGCATCGGTGGCACCGGTGGCACCGGTGGCGTCCGATGTACCTGTGCCTGGACTGGGAAGGGCTGCCTGTGCTGCTGGAGCTCCTGGTAGATGAGGGCCTGTGGAAAGCCTTGGAAGGGCAGTGACACCACCTGGGGTGGAGGAGCAGGCCTGGACTGGGTGGGAGCAGGTTCAGCTGGGTCTGGAGGGTTGTGAAGAAGACCGGTGATCCTTGTCCTTTATCACCTGGTACTGTGATTCCGACATGTTCATGAGGGTCTGGTTGACGTAGGTGAGGATGGGCTTCCGGTTGGAGGATGGGACGTCGGTGTGTACCAGCTGAGAGAGGAGATCTACGCTGCTTCTGATAGTGTCCCTGATTTCCAGCAGCACAGTGTGGCTCTGCCCCTCTGGTCTACTTCTCTGCCTTTCTGTGGAGGTGAAGCTGGGGGTGGATGTGGGTTGGCCTCTGGTGGAAGTGCCCTCTCCTTGCTCCCACTGTGTCAGGGGGTCCCCCACGTGCTCCGCCATGGGTAGTGCAGCTCTCGGGGGGTTCTCCGTCGTGGCACGCTCCACAGATACCTGCCTGGACACAGGAACTGACTCTTGGTCAGAAGAGGACTGGCTCTCTGTGGGCTGCCTGAGAGAGAGGGTTCTGAGAGGGGCTGCTCCTCGGTGGCGGATCTCACCCTCCAAGAAGCTGCACTTGGCCATGACGTAGGTCTCTTGGTCCGTCAGCTTGACTGTGGACTGGCCAAATTTCTTGCGGTGCAGCTTCCCGTACCTGGTGTGCATGTGCTTCCACCAGCCGAGGAGCACCTCTGAAGTGTAGCCCAGGTTTTCTGCCTTCTTTCTCCAAGCAGCCTGCTTCCTTTTGGTGTCTCGATAGAGCCTGTGTCCCTTCCACCAAAGATACTTGTTCTCCCTCAGCCATTCCAGCACCTCATCCTCATGTTCCTCTTCAATGGAGTATTGCCTCCTCTCCTGTTCATGCGTATGCCTCTTCCTCCCTCTGGCAGGGCCATCTGTGCCCTCATCAGAGGGGCTTTGAGGTTGTAGGGGCTGCTCCTCCACCCCACCCCCACCAGCAGCAGCAACAACAACAGTAGCAGCAAAAGCAGGACCAGCAGGACCAGCAGGACCAGCAGCACCAGCAGCACCAGCAGCACCAGCAGCGCCAGCAGAAGCAGAGTCAGGGCCAGGGGGTGGGATGGTGGCCCTGTCCATCTTGCCAGGGCTGGCAGCAGATGGCAGAGGCTTTCTCTTCTTCCCATGGTGGTTGGCTGGCTGGCTGGCTGGGTGGCTGGAGCTGTGTCTGGCAGCAGGTCTTTCCTCTGAATGGTGACCTGCTTGCGAGCTGCTTCCCTTTATATCCGTGGGGCTGACGCAATGCATCCTCCCCGCATGTGCAGTGAACACTCTGCATCCACTAGGCATCCGCTAGGCTTCCACACTGCACCCGCTTCATCCGCTCGGCATCCGCTCTGCATCCGCTCTTTCCACTGCGTGTCCACTTCGCTGTTCTTCCCCAGAAGCCCTGCGGATGTGCCATCCGCTCGCATCCACTAGGCTTCCGTGGAGCATCCATTTTACATCCTCCCTACATCCTCCCCCCGTCCGTTCCTTTCGGTTGTTGTCCGCTCTGGTTATGCAAATTTGGGGCACTTTTGAGAGCGGATAACAATGGATGGAACATTTTATCGTCCACTGTGTCCTTTTTACAAACATTTTGCATCTGTCGGCCAATGTGACAGGCCCTTTAAATCTTAAATTCTCCATTCTCTTTCCCCTCTTTTCCTTTTCTTCTCCAGCTAAAGTTTTTTGTTCATTAAAGATGGCTTCTTCTTCATCCCAGTCTTCTTGTTCTTGTAGTTTCTGGTAGGTAGAAATTGCCATTTCTAAAAAATGGAAAACAGATCCAGAAGAACCCTTCTCTTCTTGTTACTCTTCTTTTAGCTTTGTTTTGTAGCATTTTTTTGATTGGCTGGCAAATTGAAGGAACTTCTATGGGATCACCTCTGTCACCTGTCATTACAAACCTGTTCATGGAAGAATTTGAATCCAGAGCCCTAGCCAATGCACCCAGAAACCCAAACTATGGCTAAGATATATTGATGGCATATTTGTTGTTTGGCCCCATGGAAAAGAAAACCTAAACAATTTCCTAACACACCTAAACAGCACATACCCCACAATCAAATTCACCATGGAAATGGAAACAAACAAACAACTACCACAAAGTAGGAATATCACTCAAACCCATAGTCAGCTCCATAGGAACTCCAGCTCCACACAGAATCCCTCACCTCACCTGTACAAAACTCCTTCCACTTCATAGAAACAATAAACAAAACCTACAACCCAGCGACCTACTTGTGAGCTTCAATTTCATATCCCTCTTCACTCAAGTACCCATCAAAGAAGCCTTGACAACCATCCAAAAGAAATGCAACCCCCCCAAACACATCCTAAATCTGACCAACCACTGCCTAACCAACACAGACTTCATCCACAATGGACAAAGATACAAACAGATAGAAGGAGCACCTATGGGATCACCCCTCTCACCCATCATCGCTAACCTAAACATGGAACACTTTGAAACCAACGCTCTAGACAAATCTGAACACAGACCCAAACTCTGGCTCAGATATGTAGATGACACTTTTGTAATTTGGTCACATGGGAAAGAAAAACTGGACAACTTCCTCACACATCTTAACAACCTTCTTATACTTTCAATCCTTATATATTTTCTCTGTTTCTCTATATCTTGTTTCTGTCTTTTATTACTTCTTTTCCTTTCCTTCTTCTCCCTCTTCTTCTTCCTCCCCTTTTTGCCCCCTTGTGTCTCTACTTCTAATTCTCTCTTCTGTAATCCTCTCTTCTGTTGCTTCCTAATATTGTAATTATTTTTCAAACTATTTTTTTTTTGGTTGTTTTTTCAAATCTTAAACTTTCCACTGTCTTTCCCCCCTTTCCTTTTTTCCCCCACATAAAATTACTTGATCATTCTTCTTAGGGAACAATGTTATTGTTTTTTTAATAGTTTCAATTTCAGGGTACCTTACGTTGTTGCTTTTTCCATTCAACCCGGTCAACCAAAACTTTCTCTTCTTATCTTCCTCCTGAAAATTCTTTTCTGGTCAAGTTCTTCTTTGAGGTGGCCATTTCTGACTACCGCTGCAACCGCCTTCGGGAAAGGGAGTAATGGCCAACTGAGGAGGAGAGATGTGGTTCTCCTCAACCCTGCTGGTGGTATCCCCCTCTTCACCATCTCTTTGGGATGGCTGAGCCCTGAATCCAGCCGGCTTGGGGCACTCCGGTGGTGAGCATGGATCTAAACCACACACGATCGCGAATTTCAGTCCGTTGCCAAAGAAGCTCAAACCAGAAGCTGCCATGTTGCATCATGATTCTTGAAGAATGTATTTTTATGTACACTGAGAGGCTATATACCAAATACCTTGTGTGTCCAATCACACTTGTCCAATAAAGAATTCTATTCTATTCTATTCTATTCTGTTTTGTTCTGTTCTGTTCTGTTGTTCTGTTCTGTTCTGTTCTGTTCTTCTACTCTGCTCTATTCTGTATGGGAGTAGGAATTATTTCCAGAGAAAAAAATTTGCAGAACTACAGGAACCAGGGGCAGTATTCAGGTGATCCTGAGCACACAGATAAACCTCCAAGTGCTTCAGTGACCTTCTAAAAGTAAGCAGATTATCAGATGTCTTCAAGGAATATAAATCCTTTCATTCCCCACCATCCAGTCAGAGTGAAGAAGCTTCTTAGATGAGAATGAAACATCTTCAAAAGAAATATAAGAAAGTCTACTTGCTCCCTGAAAAAGCACTTATATCTTATCTTATCCCACTCTATCTCTTATTCAGATAAAATTATAATTATCTTGGAGAACCTGTAGCCAGGTTCTGTGACACCTCTATGTCACAGTATTTACTAAGGCTTTCTTTCCTTCAAGAGACTTGTGATTGTCTACAAGAGACAAATGTCATGATACTAACATTGGCATGAATAAGACTTCATATTCATATAGAGAATATTGAATTGAACTATACTATTTTCTTGGTTTTTGTTTCGTATAATTTATTGCTATAATTGTGGCTATTCTAACTAATTAAATTGTGATTAAAATAAATAATAGATGAGAACAATTTATGAATATAACCATTGAATTAATCCAATAGGCACATTATTCACTTGTAAAATACATAGATTTATATGCAAAGTACAAAAGCATATTAGAATATTTAAATTAAACACAATTTGAGTTCTTTATATATAAGACATTTCCCAATAGGCAAATCTAGTTTATGTTGTATACTTTGAGATGATTGTTTCATTAATCTAAAGCCCATGTCACACTGAACCAACGGATGCAAAGAGGATGTAAAACGGACAAAAAACCTTGCCATCCGTTGGTTAATGTGATGTATCCGTTCTGTACTCACTGCCTCCATTTTGCTTCCTCTCTATCCGTCCAGCATCCGTTTATGGACGTTTCATCCGCTCCAAAAGTTTTGGGCTGCCCAAAACTTTTGCGTGGAAAATGTATCCAGTTCGTCCGTTCTCAATCCACTACGCATCCACTACGCATCCGTTACACATCCGTTACGCATCCGTTATATCCGCTAGGCATCCATTCCGCATCCGCGCAATGCGCATCCGCCCAGACACAGGGAGGAAGCGGAACGGATGCGGAACGGATGCAGAAGGGATGCAGAACGGATGCCTAGGGGAAAAAAAGCATTTAAAGTGGAAAAAAAGTTCGCAGAGGGGACCTATCTCGGATATTAAGGATGTCTAGAGGATGCCTAGAGAATGCCTAGAGGATGCCTAGTGGAAAACCTATACTGCCTATAAAAAGGGGGAGCAATTCACCTGCATCGCACTTTCAGAACAGCAGCCCAGCAGTGCGGACCTCTGCAGCCTTCATCTGACTCTGACTCTTCCACAGCATCCAGTCATGTCCACCGTGGGTTGTAACAAAGTCCTTTCGGCAGCCACCATCATTCTCAACAGTGCGAAGCCATCTGCAGGCTCTGTGAACACTACTGTGAGAAGAAAAGGAGCCACCCAAAAAGAGTCTGGGTCTGAAGATGGTTCGCCAGTAGAGTGGAGGACGGACTGTACAACAAGCTGATGGTGGAGCTCAGGATTGAAGACACTCGGGCATTCCAGAACTTCATGAGTATGCCTCCAGCCATGTTTGACGAAGTTGTGCAGCACCTGACACCCAGGTTGACCAAGGCAAACACCAGCTTCTGGCCCAGTCTGGAACCTGGGCTTAAGGTGGCACTCACTCTGCGCCACCTGGCCTCAGGGACCTCCTACAGGGGCATGCAGAACGGCTGGAGGGTGCCATCCAACACCATCAGTATTGTGGTCAGAGAAGTGGTGCAGGCCATCATCGAAGAATACAAGGAGGAGCTCCTCCAGTACCCCTCCACTGAAGAAGGATGGAAGAAAGTTGCAGAGCAGTGGTATCAGAAGTGGAACTTCCCCCACACCGTTGGAGCCATAGATGGCAAGCACGTGGCCTGCAAATCTCCAGCCAACTCGGGGTCCACTTATTTCAACTACAAGGGCTTCTTCAGCATCATCCTCTTTGCCATGGTCGATGCTGACTACAAGTTCATGTACATCGATGCTTCAGGAAGTGGCTCATGTTGAGATGCCCAGGTATACAATGCCAGTGACCTCAAGGAGGGGCTGGAAGGCAACCTCATCATGGGCTTTCCAGATCCAGACCCCCTGCCCAGCGACATGGAAGATGTGTCCTACTTCATCGTGGGGGATGACGACTTCTCCCTCACAACCTACCTCATGAAGCCCTACACCTCCAGACTCCTCACCCATGAAGAGAGGATCTTCAACTACAGGCTGTCCAGGGCAAGGCCGGTGGTGGAGAACGCCTTTGGCATCCTGGCCAACAGGTTCCAGGTACTTCTCACCACCATGCAGCATTGCCCAGAGACCGTGAGGAAGATCATGGAAGCTTGCTGAATCCTGCAAAATCTCATGCGTACCCACTACCCAGTCTTGCAGAACAGGCTCATGGACCTCCAACAAGCCAATGGGGTCATGGAGCCTGGTGAATGGAGGCAAGGGCGAAACCTGATCGACACTGAGGATGTGCTAGGCCCCAACATAGCCTCAAATGAAGCGAAGAAGCAGCGCAACCTCCTGAGACACTGGTGCAACACCCCAGCTGGAGCAGTGGAGTGGCAAGACAGGATGGTAGATGCTTAATGGATGCTTCCTTCAGCCTGTCTCATCACACTGATGAGATTGGGCCATGTATGTTTGGTTGGCCTACAATGAACAGGGTGTTTAATAAAGAGTTGTGTTTATGTTGACATGTGTGGATAATTGATTACATTATTATTGATAATAAAGGGCCATAGGTGTGACACCTGGGAGGGTGGACCATACAGTCCCACTATGCTTACACTGGAGGTTTATCTATCCCCACAGCTATTACCCATGCCAAAGGTATCCCTGCCCATCCCACAGCTATCTTAACCCATCCCACAAGCATGCAAAGACTTAAACCATTTCTAAAAGTTTCCACCAAGACTTTATACAAAAAAAGAAATGAAGCAAGTGTGTGAATCAAAAATAGACTTTACTAACAACAAACTATAAGATAAAAAAGAGTCTCTGGCACTCCTCTTGGTCGCTCAGTCTCAGGGATGAAGGGTCCAGGTGCTGTGGAGGTGGCTGGTGCTGGAGTGCTTGTCATCAGCTCCTCCAGAAGCAGAAGCAGGAGAAGCCCCAGCCCCAGCAGAGCGAGCCCGTGCTGCAGAAGCCCCAGCAGAACCAGAGTGAGGGCCAGGGGGTGGGATGGTAGCCCGGTCCCTCTTGCCAGGGCTGGCAGCAGATGGCTGAGGCTTGCTGTGCTTCCGCATGGTTGTGGGGTTGCTGGCTGGCAGGGAGGCTGGCAGGAACCAAGGCTGGCAGAAAGGCTGGCAGGGAGGCTGGCAGGAAGGCTGGCAGGCAGGCAGGCACCAAGGCTGGCAGGCAGACATGAACCAAGGCTGGCAGGAAGGCTGGCAGGCAAACATGAACCAAGGCTGGCAGCAAGGCTGGTAGCAAGGCTGGCAGCAAGGCTGGCAGGCAGACATGCAGGCAGGGCAGGCAAGGCAGTCGATGTGTCCGGCAGTAGGTCTTTCCTCTGAATGGCGACCTGCTTCCGAGCTGCTTCCGTTATATCCGTGGGACTGATGCAATGCATCCTCTCCACATGCGCTGTGAACGTAGGCATCCGTTAGGCTTCCGCTGTGCATCCGTTGTGCATCTGCTGTGCATCCACTGTATCCGTTCTGCGTCCGCTTTGCTGAGGCCCCCCGGAAGCCCTGCGGATGTGCCACCCACTCCCACCCACTCCCATCCGCTTCCATCTGCTAGGCTTCCGTTCCGCATCCGCTTTGCATCCGCCCTGCGTCCTCCCCGCGTCCGTGTTATCCATTCCGGTTATGCAAATTTTTGCCCCTTTTGAGAGCAGATAACAACGGATGGAACATTTTTCTCGTCCGTTGTGTCCGTTTTGCATCCGTTGGCCAGTGTGACATGGGCTTTACTGTTAAAGAAGTTGTTAAGTGGATAAATAGCAAAGGAGGTTGAAGACATTATACAGCATTCTTAAATGAAACTGATGACTTTTTTCAGTGCAATATCTTTAATTTGATAATGGATTTTTATAAGATGAAATATAAAGGAAAGTAAAGAATCTGACTAGAACTTAAAATCTGACTTTAAAAAAATCTGACTTAAAAATGTATATTTATTTGAAATGAAAATTGAAGCTTGAGACTATTTATCTTGATATGAGACAATGATTTTTACAAATGAAATTTTGCAGAGTTAATTCAGTGAAAATGAAAGTTCTTTCAATAAACAAAAGGAAAAAGAAATGCAAAAATATGAGATAAAAACAATAAATTTGCCTAAATCTAGGGCATGGGGTTTGAAAATATAACAAACATATTATCATCATTATCACTTCAATATATATGCCACCTTTCTTCCCATAGAACATGTAGGTAGTATAAAGCAATTAAACCAAAACATAAGAGTGCAATGTACAATCAATATGATTATAATTCAAGGACTGGTTACTGAAAAATTGTATTTAACTATTGATTAATTTAATTTAAAAAATTCACATAGCCAGAACGGAGAAATTGCCAGGTTCAAAATTTGTCTCTTCAAACCATTATGTCTATTTAAATTCAGCTGCCCTTCAATATATGTATGTCATGGCTTCCTCAGCCAGCATTTATCCTTTATTAGCTAACCTGTTTTCTTACAATTAGGACAAACTAAGTTAAACTAAGTGACAAAAAAAAATCATTACTTTTCTGGTTACCAGAGTCTGGCTATTTTCAGGATTGCATATCCCCAACTGATTTTGAATGTTCCACAAGATCTGACTGGGTCTGCCAATATACTCTGCCAGGAGACAGGAAATATACATTCTCCTTTGGTGGTACCTGCCCTATTGAAAATTGAGTTTTGCCTTCTCCTCGATTTCCCAAAAACCTTAAAGGTGTGTTTTTCCCCTCATTGTGTATTGGACCAGAATAGTGGATAAACCCTCTGAAATGACTTTATGAAATGACTGTGAATTGATCTTGATTATATCATGTTTTTGGTGGGCATATTGTTTATTGTATAATTTTAGCCCTCTGCTAAGCACCGAGTCTCACACATAACACTAATCTGTAATGTCATTTTTATTTGTTTATACTATTTGAATCTATCTATTATGGCTGGGAGGAGTGCTCAGATCAATTTCTTTCAGTATTTGGTAATAATAAATTACTAATTGATCTTCAAAGTAATTTTTCATTAAACATTATCCAATGAAATCTATGATTGTAGGAAACACTTATTTTCTGTAACTGAAAAAAAGACACTTATCTATATTTTTTTATCTTCTCAGATTTTTTTTAGGTTTATTCTATCTTTTCTTGGTCTAGAATGTCAGCTACATATATAACCACTTTGTTGTTTTTGACACTTGTATCTAAGTAGTGACCAGTGTATTTGGTTTATTTTTTCTTCACAGCAAGAGTAAGCAAATATTTGACATCAGGATATAAAACTGACTTTTCTTATAATCCGTTGCTCTGACTGTAAGACTTTTTAATGGTGCTAGGGAGCCATAGATGTTATATACAAGAGCTATTGCATCCTAAATGAGTTTCTATGAAGAAATGAAAACTTTACTGGGGGGAAATATTTGGGGGATGTTAAGGTCTGTTAAAAAAAAGTGTTAGAAAGACAGTGTGAGTCTATATCTATCTATCTATCTATCTATCTATCTATCTATCTATCTATCTATCTATC
>BLBF01000010.1:39557518-39568750 GCA_015471245.1 Laticauda colubrina | reverse complement strand
ATCTATCTATCTATCTATCTATCTATCTATCTATCTATCTATCTATCATCTATCCATCCATCCACCCACTCACCTACTTACCTACTTACCTACTTACCTACTTACCTACCTACCTACCTTCTTTTATTCAATCCATGAACTGCCTCTCCACTGATTAACGGAAAGATTGATAACACTTTATTCTGTGCAGTCAGGATTTAATTTTACATTTAAAATTTTATTGAATAACTTTATAAGAAATATAAATTTTGTTTGACGCAATAATTATTTTGTACTGAATATTTTTTCTTTTCTTTTTCTTTGCATATTAAAACCGGGGGGAGGAGGAGCGCTGGCATAGGTTCATGCCTGTCCAGCTGTAAGAGAATATAGAGATATCTTCAAAGATGATATTATACACCAGCTTAGCTCTGAAATATGTGGGGATGGGTGGGGGTGAAAAGATGAGGAAAACAACTGAAGATATCCCTCCCTTGATTCCCTTGATATGGGAAAGAAGAGAGAAATTTCTATCAGGTATTCAAAATTCTGTTACTTTACCCTGTATGAATAAAGTAGAATTACAGTGCTTGGATATTTTGTGCCTTGATCTGGTCTGACACTCGAGGAATTTTGGGAAATTCATGGATCATCTTAGGCATCTTCCTCCCGACAAAATTGAACCACTTGCATGAATAGTTTATTTGGATTCAGTTATTCAAAGTCTGTTGTTCTCATTAAAAGACCTTCTAGATGAAACAGAATAACAAAGAAGGGACCTTAGAGGTCTTCTAATCCAACCCTCTGCTCAGGCAGGAACCCTATACCATTTTAGACAAATAGTTGTCCAATATCTTCTTACAAATTTCTAGTAATGCAGCACCCACTTCTTAAATTTCTTTTTTTTTCTTCCCATCTCCTTTCATCCTAAACTCAATTCATCCTAAACTGGCTCACCTTGTCTGAAATGTGACTGATATAAATATCATTGTAGAAAATGGTTTCAGAGTGAACTGTGCAATTACATTGCATAAAGGCCCTGTCACACTGGCCGACGGATTCAAAAAGTTTGTAAAAGGGACACAGCGGACAAGAAAAATGTTCCATCTGTTGTTATCCGCTCTCAAAAGTGCCCCGAATTTGCATAAGCAGAGCGGACAACACTGAAAGGAACAGATGGGGGGAGGACGTAGGGCGGATGGAAAGCGGATGCTCCACAGAAGCCTAGCAGATGGAAGCAGATGGGAGCAGATGGCACATCCGCAAGGCTTCCGGGGGAGCACAGCAAAGCGGACGCGGAACGGAAAGAGCGGATGCAAAGTGGATGCTGAGCGGATGAAGCGGATGCACAGCGGATGCCGAGCGGATGAAGCGGATGCAGAGTGGAAGCCTAGCGGATGCCTAGCGGAAGCCTAGCAGGTGCCTGGCAGATGCCTAGCGTTCATTGCATGTGGGGAGGATGCATTGCGTCAGTCCCGCGGATATAAAGGGAAGCAGCTCCCAAGCAGGTCACCATTCAGAGGAAAGACCTGCTTCCAGATACAGTTTGCCATCCATCCATCCATCCATCCATCCAGCCAGCCAGCCAGCCAGCCAGCAACCCAACAACCATAGGGAAGAAATGGAAGCCTCTGCCATCTGCTGCCAGCCCTGGCAAGAGGGACAGGGCCACCCTCCCACCCCCTGGCCCTGACTCTGCTTCTGCTGGGGCTTCTGCTGCCCGGGCTCAATCTTCTGGTGCTGGTGCTTCTGCTGGTTCTTACTCTGCTGATGCTGCTTCTGGTGGTGGTGCTTCTGCTGATGCTACTTCGGGTGGTGGTGCTTCTGCTGGTGCTTACTCTGCTGGCACTGCTCCTGATGCTGGTGTTTCTGCTGGTGCTTACTCTGCTGACACTGCTCCTGGTGCTGGTGCTTCTGCTGGTGCTTACTCTGCTGGCACTGCTCCTGGTCTTGCTGGTCCTGCTGGTGCTCCTGGTCCTGCTGGTGCTCCTGGTCCTGCTGGTGCTCCTGATCCTGCTGGTCCTGCTGGTGCACCTGGTCCTGCTCCTGGTGCTGCTGGTGCTGCTGGTAGTGTGGAGGAGCAGCACCTACAACCTCGAAGCCCCTCTGATGAGGGCCCATATGGCCCTACCAAAGGGAGGAAGAGGCAGACGCGTGAACTGGAGAGGAGGCAATACAACAAAGAAGAGGAACATGAGGAAGAGGTGCTGGAGTGGCTGAGGGAGAACGAGTATCTATGGCGGAAGGAGGAGAGGCTCTATCGAGACACCAAAAGGAAGCAGGCTGCTTGGAGAGAGAAGGCGGAGAGCCTGGGCTACACTTCAGAGGTGCTCCTCGGCTGGTGAAAGCACATGCACACCTGGTATGGGAAGCTGCATCTCAAGAAATCTGGCCAGGCCGCAATCAAGCTGACGGACAGAGAGACCTACGTCATGGCCAAGTGCAGCTTCTTGGAGGGTGAGATCCGCCACCGAGGAGCAGCCCCTCTCACAACCCTCTCTCTCAGGCAGCCTGCTGAGAGCCAGTCCTCTTCTGGCAAAGAGTCAGCTCCTGTATCCAGGCAGGTATCTGTGGAGCGTGCCATGATGGAACCCCCCCGACAGCTGTACCACCCATGGTGGAGCGCGTGGAGGACCACCTGACGCAGTGGGAGCAAGGAGTGGGCACTTCCACCACAGCCCAACCCGCATCCACCCCCAGCTCCACCTCCACAGAAAGGCAGAGAGGCAGACCGGAGGGTCAGAGCCACACTGTCCTGCTGGAGATAAGAGACACCACCGGGAGCAGCGGAAATCTCCTCTCTCAGCTGGTCCACACCGATGCCCCATCCTCCAACCGCAAGCCCTTCCTCACCTATGTCAACCAGACCCTCATGAACATGTCGGAACCCCAGTACCAGGTGGTGATAAAGGACAGGATCACCGATCTTCTTCACAACCCTCCAGACCAAGATGAACCTGATCCCACCCAGTCCAGGCCTGCTCCTCCACCCCAGGTGATGTCATTTCCCTTCCAAGGCTTTCCACAGGTCCTCCCCTACCAAGCCTATGGCTACCAAGAGGTCCAGCAGCACAGGCAACCCTTCCCAGTCCAGGCACAGGTACATCAGATGCCACTGGTGCCACTGATGCTACCGATGCCACCCACACCACTGATGCCAGCCACGCCACAGATGCCACCCATGCCACTGATGCCACCGACTCCAGGCCTCACCCAGCTGCAGACCAGACAGCTGCATTACACTGCTCCTTCCTCTACCCTACAGCCAAGCCCGGCCTCAGTACATCTGTCATCGGTATTGGGGCTGACACCCCCATGTCATGGAGGAAGAGGCTCTCAACATCACGGGGCTGAGCCAGCTGTCTGAGGGCTTCCTAAACTCACCATCCCCTGTTGTCCTCCCGGGGCCAGGCACCCCAGTGGTGCTTCAGACCAGCACTCCAGCAGCAGCCACCTCCACAGCACCTGGACACTTCATCCCTGAGACTGGGCATGCTTCCGAGTGACCAAAAAAAGTGCCAAAGACTGGGTGGCTACCTGTTGACTTTATTTTTGCTTTGGACACTTGACTTGGGTCATTTTTCTTTTACAGCTTGTTATTAATAAAGATTATCTTTGCTTCACACACTTGCTTCATTTATTTTTGTCAATAAAGTCTTGGTGGAAACTTTTAGAAATGGTTTAAGCCTTTGCAAGCTTGTGGGATGGGTAAGGATAGCAGTGGGATGGGCATGGATACCTTTGTGATGGGTAATAGCTGTGGGATGTGCAGGGATACCTTTGGAATGGGTAATAGCCATGGAATGGGCAGGGATACCTTTGTATGGGTAGTAGCTGTGGGATAGATAAATCTCCAGTGCAAGCATAGTGGGACTCTATGGTCCACCCTCCCAGGTGCCACACCTATGGCCTTTTATTATCAATAATAACATAATCATTCATCCACACATGTCAATATAAACCCAACTCTTTATTAAATGCCCTGTTCATTGTAGGCCCACCCAACATACATGGCCCAATCTCATCAGTGTGATGAGTCAGGCTGAAGGAAGCATCCATTAATCATCTATCATCCTGTCTTGCCACTCCACTGCTCCAGCTGGGGAGTTGCACCAGTGTCTCAGGAGGTTGCACTGCTTCTTCCCTTCATGTGAAGCTCTGTTGGGGCCTTGCACATCCTTAGTGTCTATCAGGTTTTGCCCTTGCCTCCATTCCCCAGGCTCCATGTCCCCATTGCCTTGTTGGAGGTCCACGACCCCGTTCTGCAACACTGGGTAGCGGGTGCACATGAAATTGTGCAGGATGCAGCAAGGTTCCACGATCCTCCTCACAGTCTCTGGGTGATGCTGCATGGTGGTGAGAAGTACCTGGAACCTGTTGGCCAGGATGCCAAAGGCATCCTCCACCACCCTCCTTGCCCTGGACAGCCTGTAGTTGAAGATCCTCTGTTCACGGGTGAGGAGTCTGGAAGTGTTGGGCTTCATGAGGTAGGTTCTGAGGGAGGAGGCATCATCCCCCATGATGAAGTAGGGCACATCTTGCGTGTCGTTGGGCAGGGGGTCTGGATCTGGGAAGCCCATGATGAGGTTGCGTTCCAGCCCCTCCTTGAGGTCACTGGCGTTGTATACCTGGGCATCTGAAGTTTACCCATTGCCTGAAGCATCGATGTACATGAACTTGTCGTCAGCATCGACCATGGCAAAGAGGATGATGCTGAAGAAGCTCTTGTAGTTGAAATAAGTGGACCCCAACTTGGCTGGAGCTTTGCAGGTCATGTGCTTGCCATCTATGGCTCCAACGGTGTGGGCGAAATTCCACTTCTGATACCACTGCTCTGCAACTTTCTTCCAGTCTTCTTCAGTGGAGGGGCACTGGAGGAGCTCCTCCAGGTATTCTTCGATGATGGCCTGCACCACTTCTCTGACCACAATGCTGATGGTGTTTTGTGGTACCCTCTAGCCGTACTGCATGCTCCTGTAGGTGGTCCCTGAGGCCAGGTGGCACAGAGTGAGTGCCACCTTGAGCCCAGGGTCCAGGCTGGGCTGGAAGTTGGTGTTTGTCTTGGTCAACCTGGGTCTCAGCCACTGCACAACTTCATCAAACATGGCTGGAGACATCCTCATGAAGTTCTGGAATGCACGAGGGTCTTCATTCCTCAGCTCCACCATCAGCTTGTTGTACAGTCCGTACTCTGCTCTTCTCCTGATCCATCTTCGGACCCAGACACTTCTTGGCCGCCTCCTTTTCTTCCTGTAGAACAGGTGAAATAGCCTGTAGATGGCTTTGCACTGTTGCAGAATGATGGTGGCTACCAAAAGGAGTGTGTTACGATCCATGGTGGACATGACTGGATGCTGTGGAAGAGCAAGAGCCAGATGAAGGCTGCAGAGGTCTGCACCACAGGGCTGCTGGACTGAAAGTGAGATCCAGGTGAGTCCCTCCCCCTTTTTATAGGCAATAAAGGTTTTCCACTAGGTGTCCTTTTGCATCCTCCAGGCATCCTCTAGACATCCTTAATATCCAAGATAGGTCCCCTCTGCGAATGTTTTTTCCATTTTAAATGCTTTCTTTGCGAGATGCATCCGCTTTCATCCTTTCTACATCCATGCTACTGACGCTGCGTGTCTATTCTGCATCTGTTTCGCTTCCTCCCTGTGTCCGTTTTCCACTGGAGCAGATTTGAGTTGTGCTGATGCACAGCGGATGCCTAGCAGATATAGTGGATGTGTAACGGATGACAATGGATGTAGAACGGATGTTCCCTGTATGCGTTGCGGATGCAGAACGGACGCGTTTGATACATTTTTCGCTCAAAAAGTTTTGAGCAGCTCAAAACTTTTTGAGCGAATGGAACCTCAGTCGATGGATGCTGGACGGATAGAGAGGATGAAAAACAGAGGCAGTGAGTACAGAACGGATGAATCGCGTTAACCAATGGATGACAAGTGTTTCTCTCCGTTTTACATCCTCTTTCCATCCGTTGGTGCAGTGTGACATGGGCTTAAAACCTTGATGTAGCCCATATTCTCCAGTCTTATCAATATGCAATATGAGATAAAGAAGTTTAAAGTACCTAAGTGTTGGTCCAGTCATAGAGTTTATATCATTTGCACTTATACCAGTTTCCATTTTGAGGCAAAAAAGGCAATTTCCCTCAGTAGCTGGAATCATTGGAATAAGTCTTGGTCATGTAAGGAACAAGAAAAAAAAGTTATATCCTTGTTCTTTGGAAGCTGGGATTAACAGCAACAACAGTAGCAGAATAAGAAAAACTACAATGATGATATATTCTATGAAAGGAAATAACATTAATGACAGGGGTCATTTAGTTGTAAAATAAAGCTTTCCTTATTCCTCCCTGCTTAATTCTGCTTATTATCTTTTCTGCTTCAGTGTTTTAAATAACAAATTACATGCTTTTATATATTATATACTGAAATGGTTGAAATCCTCTGGGAGAAGAGATAATTCTGTCCTTCTGGCTTCTAAAGGACAGAAGAATCTTTTTGCAAGATATGTTGGATATTGTTAACAAACTACAGTCTCCTACAGTGTTGGAACAGATAGAGAGCATCTGCAGACCTGCAGGAAAATGGGATGTTATACATTATTATTATATAAGAACAAACAAACAACAAATAAGTAAGTAAAGGCCATTCTCTTTAGAGATATACTAAAGCTGGAAAGTAAAATGACAGCTGCTAAGAAAGAAATTGTATCTTTTCCAACTGGCTTCAAAGCAATGCAGCAAGAAGAAAATATTCTATGGCTGTTATTAAGAAAAAAGCCCAAGCAGAAAGCTGTATGCTATGGGTGTTAGCAGCATGAATTTTAGGAGAAGTGGAAGAACTTTGGAAGAACTCTTGGAGTTCTTGTCTTGGAGAATCTGCATTCAAGTTATATAAAGACGTTTTTGAAGATAACATTATAAGTCAATCAATGTTAAATAAATAAAATAAAACCATGAGCTCAGTATTGTTAAGAAAATTACCAGAACCATCAGCATTTCAGATGGATTTCTAGGGGATAAGTTATTTACTGCAGACTTTCAAAGGTGCTTATAATGTACAACTGGAAACAGTAAATATAATTGTAAACAATATAAAATGAAACACAGCAATATGGCCTGATATTTGCTTTTTCTAAGCTACTACATGCAGTACATCAGTCTCTCCTGAGAAGGTCATTTTGATGGCTGGTATTTTAGTGCCTGAGAAAGGAGGCTTAAGTGGCATTTCTAAATAATTTACCATTTGCTGCCTTTTAGGCAACTCAACCTCCAAATTAACCACCACAGGTGGCTCATAATCACTGTAGCTGATTGTGACAATGCTTTCATTGTGAACCATCTCATCTTGTTTAATGGCAGGGCTGGCCCAGAGACTTTGTTATTGCCTTGGCATTCTCTATGTGATGCATCCATTTTCAAGTTATATTTTTGTTTGCTGCTATAGTTTATCTCAATCTCAACCTATGGAATAATTGTAGCAGTGTGAGAAAACAGATAAGAACAGATATATAACCAGTTTTCTAATTTAAATGTTCAACTGCTGCAGCTGAGAAAACAGTGCTTTGACCTCAATTTTTGGTTATATATTTCCTTTCCAAAGTCAAACCTCCAAGTCTTATTTGTTACCTGAATTCATAAGGCAAAGTTATGTCAAATCACTATCTTGGTTACAAAACTGTTCTTAGTATTTTGGTTGCTTGCATCATATCTCTGTCCAGTTTTAATTTTTAATGATCTCCAAATTTCCAGAAGACTGCTAATTTCCTATCAACACAGCTTGATTTTTTTTTAAAAAAACCTGTAATTTAATATATATTTATATATTTGTGATATAATGATAGGAAATGTATTTATCACTGAAAAATTGTTTTATATTAGATAAAAACAAATTGAGATCATTCAAAATCATTATGAATACTTCAATTTGGCAAGGCTTCTGCATAACAGTCTCACAGCAGGATTGCTCATGAGATGGGGGTTGTTGTTGTTGCTTTTCTAATGACAATGTACTCTTTTATCTTTACATGGTACCCTAGGAGAAAGCCTGTCATAATAACTGAATGCATAATTGTAAACAAATATTATACAATAACAGTGAGAACGAGATAGCAAAGGCAAGTTACCCTAACTTGCTTCCCTCACTAATAATGTTCAGTTGTCACTGAATCTGTTGAATTATATATTCCAGAATTTATCTGAGCCTGCCCCCAACCCACAAAAGAATGATTGCAAGTATCAAAATCTAGTTCCCAAGGTCTTTTTTAAAAAGGCAACTAGACCTTGTTTTCCCTTGAAGATACTTTATTTCTCATTCAAGATGTTTCTTCGGTTCTGACTGTCAGAAAAAGCACCTGGATGACTGAGCATCTCAATAGACATTGAAGTTTCAGTAGAAAAAAATGAATAACAGAAAAATGGATGTCATCGCTAATTAGGAACAAGGATAGGATGAATTCTGATATCTTGATGTCATAAAACCACATGACATAAAACTATAGGTTATTCAGTTGATTCTATCACTAAGCAGACTGAGTAGGTCCAAAATTCTCTGGCCATTCCTGTCTTCCTGAAAGCATACACCAATAACAATGATGCTTCCTAATTACCGGTCTAGGATGATCTCTGTTTCACCAATGGTTCTTGCAAATACATTTAAAGAAATCACTCATGTCTCTAGTGCATTTTGTACTATTTCCAAAACATCATTATAAAGTTATTGAGAAACTTGATGATGCCCAAATATTATGTGGATTCTGTTGGCCACATATTAAAGCCCCTGTCACACAGCACCAACGGATGGAAAGAGGATGTAAAACGGAGAGAAACACTTGCCTTACATTGGTTAACGCGATCTATCCGTTCTGTACTCACTGCGTCCGTTTTTCATCCTCTCTATCCGTCCAACATCCGTCGACTGAGATTCCATCCACTCAAAAAGTTTTGAGCTGCTTAAAACTTTTTGAGTGGAAAATGTATCCAACGTGTCCATTCTGCATCCGCAACACATATGGGGAACATCCGTTCTACATCCGTCGTCATACGTTATGCATCCGCTATATCCGCTAGGCATCCGCTGCGCATCCACGCAACTCGCATCCACTCCAGCGGAAAACGGACACAGGAAGGAAGCAAAACGGACGCGGAACGGACACGCAGCATTAGTGCATGGACATAGCAAGGATGAAAGCAGATGCAGCTTGCATACAAAGCATTAAAAGGGAAAAAACGTTCGCAGAGGGGACCTATCTCGGATATTTAGGATGTCTGCAGGATGCCTAGAGGATGCAAAAGGACACTGAGCGGAAAACCTATATTTCCTATAAAAAGGGGGAGGAACTCACCTGGGTCTCACTTTCAGTCCAGCAGCCCTGCGGTGCAGACCTCTTCAGCCTTAATCTGGCTCTTGCTCTTCCACAGCATCCAGTCATCTCCACCATGGATCATCACACACTCCTTTTGGTAGCCACCATCGTTCTACAACAGTGCGAAGCCATCTACAGGCTCTTTCAACTCCTCTACGGGAAGAAAAGGAGGCGGCCAAGAAGTGTCTGGGTCCGAAGATGGATCAGGAGAAGAGCAGAGTACGGACTGTATAACAAGCTGATGGTGGAGCTGAGGAATGAAGACCCTCGTGCATTCCAGAACTTCATGAGGATGTCTCCAGCCATGTTTGACAAAGTTGTGGAGCGGCTGTTACCCAGGTTGACCAAGCAGAGCACCAACTTCTAGCCTAGCCTGGACCCTGGGCCCAAGATGGCACTGACTCTGTGCCACCTGGCCTCCGGGACCACGTACAGGAGCATGCAGTACAGCAGGAGGGTGCCACACAACACCATAAGCATTGTGGTCAGAGAAGTGGTGCAGGCCATCATCGAAGAATACCTGGAGGAGCTCCTCCAGTGCCCCTCCACTGAAGAAGACTGGAAGAAAGTTGCAGAGCAGTGGTATCAGAAATGGAATTTCGCCCACACCGTTGGAGCCATAGATGGCAAGCACATGACCTGCAAAGCTCCAGCCAAGTTGGGGTCCACTTATTTCAACTACAAGAGCTTCTTCAGCATCATCCTCTTTGCCATGGTCGATGCTGACGACAAGTTCATGTACATCGATGCTTCAGGCAATGGGTAAACTTCAGATGCCCAGGTATACAACGCCAGTGACCTCAAGGAGGGGCTGGAACGCAACCTCATCATGGGCTTCCCAGATCCAGACCCCCTGCCCAACGACACGCAAGATGTGCCCTACTTCATCATGGGGGATGATGCCTCCTCCCTCAGAACCTACCTCATGAAGCCCAACACTTCCAGACTCCTCACCCGTGAACAGAGGATCTTCAACTACAGGCTGTCCAGGGCAAGGAGGGTGGTGGAGGATGCCTTTGGCATCCTGGCCAACAGGTTCCAGGTACTTCTCACCACCATGCAGCATCACCCAGAGACTGTGAGGAGGATCGTGGAACCTTGCTGCATCCTGCACAATTTCATGTGCACCCGCTACCCAGTGTTGCAGAACGGGGTCGTGGACCTCCAACAAGGCAATGGGGACATGGAGCCTGGGGAATGGAGGCAAGGGCAAAACCTGATAGACACTAAGGATGTGCAAGGCCCCAACAGAGCTTCACATGAAGGGAAGAAGCAGTGCAACCTCCTGAGACACTGGTGCAACTCCCCAGCTGGAGCAGTGGAGTGGCAAGACAGGATGATAGATGATTAATGGATGCTTCCTTCAGCCTGACTCATCACACTGATGAGATTGGGCCATGTATGTTGGGTGGGCCTACAATGAACAGGGCATTTAATAAAGAGTTGGGTTTATATTGACATGTGTGGATGAATGATTATGTTATTATTGATAATAAAAGGCCATAGGTGTGGCACCTGGGAGGGTGGACCATAGAGTCCCACTATGCTTGCACTGGAGATTTATCTATCCCACAGCTACTACCCATACAAAGGTATCCCTGCCCATTCCATGGCTATTACCCATTCCAAAGGTATCCCTGCACATCCCACAGCTATTACCCATCACAAAGGTATCCATGCCCATCCCACTGCTATCCTTACCCATCCCACAAGCTTGCAAAGGCTTAAACCATTTCTAAAAGTTTCCACCAAGACTTTATTGACAAAAATAAATGAAGCAAGTGTGTGAAGCAAAGATAATCTTTATTAATAACAAGCTGTAAAAGAAAAATGACCCAAGTCAAGTGTCCAAAGCAAAAATAAAGTCAACAGGTAGCCACC
>BLBF01000010.1:39472361-39533813 GCA_015471245.1 Laticauda colubrina | reverse complement strand
TATATATACACACATATATGTTTTTTTAGGCTTTCGCGGGTACTTACATGTGTGCTGTTTAGCTTCCTTCGGGTATTCTCCCACGTCATTGTAGTTCTGTTAAAGTTGTAGCAACGTTTCAGCAGAATCTCATCTGCCATCCTCAGGCTTCTGTATAGAGTTAGTTCCTGGTTTCAAATTTGAGGCTGGTCCATTCTGATTGGCTGGGAGCCTGGATCTGTGTTCATTGGACTTGGAGTTTGATTGATTGGTGTTTCTAGTTTCTTCTGTCTGTTTTGTGGCTTTGATTGGCTGGCAACACTCTGTTCTTGTGTTGGAGGCTTTCAGTGCAGCTTGGCTCCGTGTATATATACTGAGGTTTTCGCAGGTATTTGTATGTGGATCTTTGGTTATTTGTGTTTTCTCCCGCGTAAAATTGGAAGTATCTAGGTGATGTTTCGATGAGGTCTCAATCATCATCTTCAAGCTTGTATCTTCGGCTTTCTGCTTCTCGGAGTAATGTGAGCTTGCAGCTGCTTCTTCCTTTTAACTGCTAGTGGGGGTGTGACTTGATTGGGTGGGAGGTTGGCTATGTTCCCATTGGGTTTGGGGGGTGTTCTCATTGGTGGGGGGGTTTGGCTGTGTTCTGATCGGTTGAGAGGTTGGCTGTGTTCTCATTGGCTGGAGTTGTGTTCTGTTCAGGTGGGGGCTTAGGTTAATTTTAGTTGCCGGGGGATTTGAGCTGGTGAGCTGTGATCCTGTTGTTTGGCTTCACATTTGTGGTTGTGCCACATCTTCATGGTGGGCATCAGTTTGCTTCATGTATCGGTCGGAGGGATTTGAAGCAGATAGTGATGCAGCTGTGGTACGGCTTCTGATCCGTGGTCGTGTCTCATCTGTGTGGGTGTGAGTCTGCTTTCTACATGGAAGTGTGGTGGTAGCATCTTGTGTGGCCCTCATGGGTGTGGGTCTGGTGTCATTCTTCATGTTAGGTACTCGTTTGTTAATGAGGGCGGGTTTCCAAATGGCTGGTAGGCGGGAGTTATCATCTTGTTTATTCATGCTGTGTGGGCGTTTTTCTATCTCTATGGTTTCTCTGATTATTCTATTGTTGAAATGTTCAGTTTTGGTGATAGTTCTGGTATTTTTAAAGTCAGTCTCATGTCCTGTGGCTTGAGGTGTTGGACCAGGGAAGAGGTCGGTTCTTCTTTTTTGATTGAGATACACACACACACACACACACACATATATCTTCCTTTTCTTTTTGCACTTTTTTCAATCTGTTTAACAATCACTTATTGGTTATTTCAATACATGTAATTACTTTTTTTGTTTTAAAAGTAGATTTAGTATATCTATTTTAGAATGGTATTTGAAAATTAAATTCAGTCTTTTTTCATAGATTTTACATCTATGAGAAACACTAAAATATATTAAATATTTAAAGATATAAAAGTTAATTATTAGATATTTCTTAAATGATACAGTTCATAAAATGAACTGGTATCAGGAGAATATATATAAATGGCCCAAAATAAAAATTATGGATGAAGTTAATCAGTCTTAATGTCAAAGGGTAGAGATAATTCAAAAAATAAAATGTAATTTTAAGATATTTAAAATCGCTAAGGGCAGATATTGCTTATCGACAGGAGATTCATTTCATGAAATGTTTCATTAAATGAATGTCCTGTAGATAAGCAATATCGGCCCTTAATAAATCTCTATTAATTATGCATGGTGTGGGACAGCTTTACCTTACATACAGTTTGACAAAATGAATGTGGCCATTTTGGTTTAAAAGGATTCCCAATCAACCTACAACAGATTATTATTGGTGTAAATGGGTATTATTTAATTTTATGTGCTAAAATGGTAGAGACTAGTAGTTATAGTTAGTTTTTATGGATGTAATTTAGATTCTCATTTTATGTTATATGAATGCCTTCAATGTTTGACTTAGTATTGTTGTGATAAAGTGAAAAAGTAAGATTTCATAAAATATTGGTTCCTGTGCTTGATGGAATACACTGACATAAAAATAGCAATGGCAATAGCACTAAGACTTATATACCTCCCCATTATGACTTATGTATCACCCCAGCACTTTACAGTATTCTGGGTGGTTTACAATGTCAGCATATTTACCCCTAACAATCCTCATTTTACTGACCTTAGAAGGATGGAAGGCTGAGTCAAACATGTAAGGTTATGGAAGCTTATACTTATAGTATCTGAATCCAGTAAATGATAAAAGAGAAAATATTGTTTTTCTATTGGGTTGAAATCTATCACATGATTTTAATGGATAATTTCTCTGAGAAATTCTGAACGTTTCTTTTTGTTGTGTACAGTAATAAAGAATGAGACATAAAATTGCTAAAGGGGTCTTGTCTAGGGTAGGTTTTCCATTCCAGATTGCAAATGATGTTACTATATTATTTTGTTCAACTATTTCATAAACTAAATGATAATGAAGACTGTGTGTTAAATGAACTTTAATTGTTACTTTATTCTAGCTATGTGTGTATGTATTTATCACATGCCTTGTCATTTTTAATATGTATATATAATCAGCAGATGCAGATTACTAATGTGTTTCAAGTATAAGAAAAGAAATGGAAGACAGTTTCAGGCTCTCCCATTTATTACTTGCCATTATATCTAAAGGAAATAAGACAGGTTATTTTACTGAAAGTCAAGAAAAGAGCTCTGGGCTGAAGGATCTGCCATTAATGACATATATTCCTAGAATCATTTATCAATCTCATTTCAATAGAACAATAAATTTAGCCACAGGCGAATAATTCCATCCCATTAATGTTAAAACATTGATTGGGTTAAACTGAAGCAATTCTTAGAACAGAAATATGATTCAGAGAGTAATAGAATAAGATGAGTACAAAAATAAACAACAGAAAGGAAAACACAGTTTGATTATTTTTCAGCCTCTCTCCCTGAGATACTAAAAATCAGATTTTTTATCTGTTTCAAGTACAGTGCATAGTTATCAAAAGTATTGTTCTGAATTTATAGTTGTTGTATTCAATCATTTGCTATTAAGTTAACATGATATAAGCACTTTTTATATTATTTGACAGACATAAGATACTATAATGGGACTGTTAGGACAGGAGTGTCAAACTGAAGGCCCAGGGGCTGGATCTGGCCCACATAGCTGCCCTGGAAACAGAAAAGGATCAGCCTGTGGTGTCTCTGCCAGAGAAAGCAGAGATCAGGAGAGCTGTGGGCGACCCTCCTGAGTTCCATTTTCACTTACAGGGGATTGCAGGAGGACATCTCAGCTGAAAACAGAGCTCAGGAGAGCATTGTGTGGCTTTTGCAAGCTCTGTTTGTTCTCACTGGCAGAGAATTGCAGGAAGTTATTGCTGTTCTGACCAAGGCTTCCTGAGATGTAATTAAGCACATGCTTAGTTAAAACAACTCTTGTTTTATTTCAGTGTTGCAAATTATGTTCATTGACAGCCTTTAATGAGTCCCAAACAGTCCCTTGAGATAAGCACCTACCTTTCTCTTCTTTGAATTGCTGCCAACAACAAAAGTGCCAAATGAACTATAAAAAAACCAACCGAAGTACAAAATCCACACAGAACTTCAAGGATTAATCTGAACAGAATGAATGACTTTGCTTTCTACAAAGGTTTCTTTACCTTTGCCTGTCCTTTATATCTTATGGGATGGGCAATCACCTCCAAGCCTTACTCCCAAATCATCCCTTTTGTCCCAGCTGCTCTTGCCTTCTAGCAGCTCTGTGCAAACAGGGAACAGGCTCCTCTTGTTCCTCTGCTTCACTGCTGCCAGTTTTCAGATGCTCCGAGTCAGCACACCATTCCCAGATGCTCCTGGGCCCATCTCTGCATCAGATGCAGGTCGCTCATTGGAGTCCTCCCCAGACTCCGGGACTGGTCCCTATTCTTCCCCACTGTCCAATTCTGCTACTATCCACACAGGTTGCTGGTGAACCACAACAGTTGCAGCCAAAAATGGAACTTGGGTGTTATGTATGGAACTTGGTAGGCTCCAAGTTCCCTATTCTGATTGGCCAAAAAGGCTGTTCTCGGATTGGCCTTTAGAGAACCAATCCGATTAGCCCGCCAGATGGCGGGAACACTTAAGGTGGTGTCATTGGCCACAAACTGTGGTCAAGCCATTATATAAAGGGCTGCCGCGGCTTGGGCTCTTGTTCCGTTACCATTGCTTAGTGAGTTTAAATAAAGAGTTTGTTGCTGGAACCTGGTCTCGCACACTTCTTTCTGGACAGAACATTGGGAGCTTGTTTTCACTGGCAGAGTGCTCCCAACATCAAGCTGACCATGCCCACCCCAGCTCCCCAAGGTCAAACACAACCCTGTTGCGGCCCTCGATGAGATCAAGTTTGACACCTCTGCACAAGGAGATACCTACATCTATAAACTTTACAGCTTCTGAGAGAAAGGAATACTTGGCTCAAAATTCAAGTTCAGAATAATATGAAAAAAGTTTTTCTGTGTTGTGGAATTCTTAACTATATCCATATCACATAGATTAAAGTAAGAAGGGGAGAGGAATTTAAATATGGACTAAATACTTGTAACTAAGCATTTCATCTGTCACTAGAAGAAACATAAACATCAGAAATGTGAAGACTTGGGGAGAGGTTTGATGTGATTGGGCCAGCTGCTGGGTAAAGTTAGTCTGAGTTTCACAGCAGAAGGGAAATTTATTCAAACACTTCTACTTTATGACACCAGAGGGGAGCTCTCCTTATCATAGTTCTTTCAAATCTAGTATTTGTATTATCACTGGAATTATGGCATGCTTCCTGCTGAATGCTATAAGCCTGTCTTTATAGAGTGTAAAGAATAAAAGTTGAAAGTATGATTCATTTTTATTGTAACTGCTTTTAAATTAAGCATTTTCCATTGTAAGTAACGTATACTGCAGCTATACTTTGATATTGCTAAAAATACAATACGCCATTGGAATAGTATTTATATTTGGATTTAGATCTGTCTATGGATATTCTCTGAAAAAAAAAAAAACTCCTGGAATTATGGATAATTCTGGTTGTTAAGGAAAAGCATTAGGGGAGAATTTGTTACCAAAAGACTAGATTGCTCATTCTAAAATAATTATTTGTCCCAGACTAATTTTTTTTTCACTTGTAATGATATGAAAGCAATCTTCTTACTAGGTATTCTGCTGCCTTGGTGATGGAGCTTATGTAATTTTAAAACACTTCAATAGAGCAATGTTATAATTAGGTCATCAGTAGTCAGGATTCTAAACCACATCTCTTGCACTGCTTACAACACAAAGCACTTCACAGAATAATTCAGTCACTGTAGTCTAATCACATATGCCAAATGGGAAAAAGAATAGAAAAAAAAGGAATCAGGGAGATGTGGAAGAAGGGGAGTTCAATATAGCCTTTAGCAAAAACTGAAAGCATTTACACTTTAATATTCAAACCATGCAGAGGAAAAATACTCCCAGTTGAGAATGAAGAGTACTAAGGTGTAAGAAATATTTGCCTTTTCATTATGAAGCAATAGAAAATCAAATCAACTTCCCTATTGTGGGAAAGATAAGAATAAAGCCCCTGTCCCACTGCACTTATGGATGCAAAGAGGATGTAAAACGTTCAAAAAAGCTTGCTATCGTTAGAAAACGCTATGCATCCATTGTGTACTCATTGCATACGTGTTTCATACACTCTATCCCTCGAGCATCCATCCACTGCAATTTCATCTGTGCAAGAAGTTTTGAGATGCACAAAACTTTGTGAACGGATGAACTTTCCGCCGCGTACGATGTACATCCGCGACATATACGGGCAACAAACGTTCTATGTCCATTATCATCCGTTAAATGTCCACTGTATCCTCTCTGCATCATCTGGCCATCTCCTCAACTCACATCCTCTGCAGCTAAAAATGGAAAGAGGGAGGAAACGAAAGGTGCACAGAACATCTAAACAGCGTTAGTAGCACGGAAGTAGAAAGGATGTAAGCATATGCATCTCGTATATAAAGGATTAAAATGGACAAAATGTTTGTATCTGGGATGTATCTCAGATATTTAGGATGTCTGCAGTATGTCTAGAGTATGTAGAAGGACACCTAGCGGACTACCGATATTTCCTATAAAAAGGGGGAGAAAATAATCTGGATCTCAGTATGAGTCCAGCAGCCATGTTGTACAGACCTCTTCACCCTTGGTCTTGGTCTTCCACATCACCAATTGTTCTCCACCATGGATCATGACACAATCCGTATGGTAGCTGCAATCATTCATCACCAGAACGAAACCCTGTTCAGACTGTTTCACCTTTTATACAGAAGGAGAAGAAGGAGATGTCCAAGAGCTGTGTGGGTCTGAAGATGGATCATGAGAAGAATGGAGTTTGGACTGTATGACCACTTGACGGTGGAGTTGAGGAATGAAGACCCTCGTGCATTCCATCACTTCATGAGAATGCCACCAGCCATGTTTGACGAAGTTGTAGAGTGTCTGAGACCCAGGTTGACCAAGCCTAGCACCAACTTCTGTGCCAACCTGGACCCTGGATTGAAGGTGGCACTGACTCTGTGCCACCTGGCCTCTGGAACCACATACAGAAACATGCAATATGCCTGGAGGGTGCCACACAATAGCATCAGCAAAGTGGTCAGAGAAGTGGTGCAGGCCATCATCGAAGAATACGTGGAGGAGATCCTCAAGTGCCCCACCACTGAACAAGGCTGGAGGAAAGTTGCAGAACAGTGGTATCAGAGGTGGAGCTTTCCCCACACCGTTGGAGCCATAGATGGGAAACACGTGGCCTACAAAGCTCCAGCCAATTCAGGGTCCACTTATTTCAACTACAAGGGCTTCTTCAGTATTATCCTCTTTGCCATGGTTGATGCTGACTACAAGTTCATCTACATCGATGCTTCAGGAAACAGGTCAGCTTCAGATGGCCAGGTATACAACGCCAGTGACCTCAAGGATGGGCTGGAATGCAACCTCATCATGGGTTTTCCAGATCCAGACCCCCAACCCAATGACACACAAGATGTGCCCTACTTCATCATTGGTGATGACGCGTTCTCCTCATGAAGCCCTACACTTCAAGATACCTCACCCGTGAAGAGAGGATCTTCAACTACAGGCTGTCCAGGGCAAGATGGTTGGTGGAGAACGCATTTGGCATCCTGGCCAACAGGTTCCAGGTACTTCTCACCACCATGCAGCATGAGCCACATCCTGTGAGGAGCATCGTGGAAGCTTGCTGCATCCTGCACAATCTCATGCGCACCCGACACCCAGTGTTGCAGAACAGACTTGTGGACCATCAACAAGGGAATAGGGACATGGAGCCTGGTGAATGCAGGCAAGGATGAAACCTGATAAACACTGTGGATGTACCAGGCCCCAACAGAGCTTCACGTGAAGGGAAGAAGCAGTGCAACCCCCTGAAATACTGGTGCAACTCCCCAGCTGGAGCAGTGGAGTGACAAGACAGGATGATATATGATTAATGGATGCTTCCTTGAGCCTGTCACATAACACTGATGAGACTGTGTCATGTATGTTGAGTGGTCCTACAATGAATAGGGCATTAATAAAGAGCTTTGTTTATTTTAAAATGTGTTGATCAATGAATAAATTGTTATTGATAATAAAGGTCCATATGTGTGGCAGCTGGGATGGGGGATCATACAGTCCCACTATGCTTGCACTGGAGGTTTATCTATCCCACAACTATCCTTATCTATCCCACAAGCATGCAAAGGCTTAACCATTTGTTAAAAGTTTTCGCCAACACTTTACTAAGGTAAAAAATTGAACCAAGTGTCTTAAAGCAAAGATAACCTTTATTAACTTTCTTAGGTAAACTTTATGACTCTATTAAATAAGCAAAATGAACCAAGTAAACTGAATTAAATGTGTTAATCAAAGATAACCTTTATTAACTGTCGAAGGTAAACTTTATGACTGTATTAAATAAGCAAAATGAACTAAGTAAAGTGTCTTAAGCAAAGATAAACTGAACAAGTACAACTCAGTCTCTGACACTATTCTCAGTCACTCTGAGTCATGCCCATGGTGTTAAGCGGGCAGGGACTGTGGAGGTGGCTGTGGCTTGAGTGCTGGTCTGAGGCACCATTGGGGTGCTTGGCCCCGAGAGTACAACAAGGGATGGTGTGTTCAGGAAGCTGTCCGAGAGCTGACTCAGTCCCGTGAGGTTGAGAGGCCCCTCATCAAGGACATGAAATGTGAGGCCCAAGAGTGATGACAGATTGTCCATTCACGGGCTTGGCTGTGAGGTGGAGGAAGGAGGAGTGTAGTGGGGCTGCCTGGTCTTCAGCTGGGTGAGGACTGGAGTCTGTGGCATGCGATGAACCTGGGCCTGGACTGGGAAGATCTGTTTTTGCTGTGGGAAATCCTGGTAGTCGTAGCCTTGGTAGGTGAGGCACTGTTGAAAGCAATGGAAGGGCTGTGACATTGCCTGGGGAGGAGGAGCAGATCTGGACTGGGTAGGAGCAGCTTCAGATGGGCCTTGAGGGTAGTGCAGAAGTGCTGTGATCTTCTGCTTCATCACCTGGTACTGGGCCTCGGGCAGGTCCCTGAGGGTGTGGCTCACGGTAGTGATGAAGGTGTGGCGGCCCGAGGATCCTCTGTCCAAGTGGACCAGCTGAAAGAGAAGTTCTGTGCTGGTCTTTATTGTGTCCCTGATCTCCAACAGGACACTGTGGTTCTGGCCCTCCAGTCTGCCTCTCTGCCTGCATCTTGTGGAGCTGAGGGTGGGGGTGGGTGGGTGTTGGCCTCTGGTGGCTGCAGCTTCTTCGTCCATTTGTGATAGGGATCCTCCAAGTCCACCGGCATGGGGAGTGCAGCTGTCGGGGGGGGGGGTCTTTGCTGTGGGGCCCTCTGAAGACACCTGCCTGGACAGGCTCTCTGGCTTCTGGCTGGAAGAGGACTGGCTGTCTGTGGGCTGTCTGAGGGAGAGGGGTGTCAGAGGGGCTGCTCCTCAGTGGCGGATCTCAACCTCCAGGAAACTGCACTTGGCCATGACGTACATCTCCCTTTCAGTGAGTTTGACAGCGGCCTGCCCAGATTTCTTGAGATGTAGCTTGCCATACCAGGTTTGCATGTGCTTCCACCATCCCAGGAGTACATCTGTAGTGTACCCCAGGCTCTCTGCCTTGTCTCTCCAAGCTGCCTGCTTCTTCTTGGTGTAATAAGAGAGTTTGTGGCCCTTTCTCCAGAGGTACTCGTTCTCCCTCAGCCATTCCAGAACCTCATCCTCATGCTCTTCGGATATGGTGTACTGTTTCTTCTCTCCCTTCTACTTCCCTTGCCTCTTCCTCCCTCTGGCAGGGGCTTCAGCAGGGCCTTCAAGGGCTTGAGCAGCAGGGCCTTCAGGGGCTTGAGCAGCAGGGCCTTCAGCAGCAGGGCTTTGAGGACCTTGGGGCTGGTCCACCACAGCATCAGCAGCAGCAGCAGCTTCAGAGTCAATGCCAAGGGGTGGGATGCTGGTTCTATCCTTCTTGCCAGGGCTGGAACGAGTAGGCACGGGCTTCCTCTTTTTCCCTGACTGACGAACCATGGTGTTCCTCCTAGAAGTATGTGGCAGCTTGTCTTTCCCCTGAATGCTGACTGCATGCGTGCTGCATCCTTTTATATCTGTGGAGCTGACACAATTCATACTCCCCGCATGCGCAATGAATGCTTTGCATCTGATATACATCCGCACGGCATCTGCTTTGCTTCCTATAGGCGTCCATGATGCATCCGCTTCATCCCCTATGTGTCCGCTTCACAATTCTCCCCTGGAACCCCTTTGGATGTGTCATCCACTTCCATCTGCTTTCATCCTCTAGGTTTCCGATGAACAACCACTTAACATCCCCGCTACATACGACCCACGTCCGTTCTTTTCCATTCTTTTCCGTTCTGTGTATGCAAATTTTCACCACTTTTTGGAGCGGATGACAATGGATGGAGCCACCCCCGAAATTTTGCTTATCCGCTGTGTCCTTTATGCATACGTTTTGTATCCGTCGGCCAGTGGGACCTCGCCTTAATAAGCAATCGCAGAATCTTAAGCCTATGTCACACTGAACTAACGGATGCAAAGAGGATGTAAAACGGACAAAAAACCTTGCCATACGTTCGAAAATGCGATGTACTCACTGCCTCCATTTGGCTTCCTCTCTATCCGTCCAGAATCTGTTTATTGACGTTTCATCTGCTCTGAAAGTTTTGGGCTGCCTAAAACTTTTGCGTGAAAATGTATCCAGTTCGTCCATTCTGCATCCGCTACGCATCCGCTACGCATCCGTTACACATCCGTTACGCATCCGCTATATCCACTAGGCATCCGTTACGCATCCATGCAACTTGCATCCGCTTGGACACAGGGAGGAAGCGGAACGGACGCAGAAAGGATGCAGAATGGATGCAGAACGGATGCAGCACAGAAACAAAGCATTTAAAGCGGAAAAAACGTTCGCAGAGGGGACCTATCTCGGATATTAAGGATGTCTAGAGGATGCCTAGAGGATGCCTAGAGGATGCAAAGGGACACCTATACTGCCCATAAAAAGGGGGAGCAACTCATCTGCATCTCACTTTCAGACCAGCAGCCCAGCGGTGCAGACCTCTGCAGCCTTCATCTGCCTCTTCCTCTTCCACAGCATCCAGTCATGTCCACCGTGGATTGTAACAAAGACATTTTGGCAGCCACCATCCTTCTTCAACAGTGCCAAACCATCTACAGGCTCTGTGAACTCTACTACGGGAGGAAAAGGAGCCACCCAAAAAATGTCTGGGTCCAAAGATGGTTTGCCAGAAGAGCAGAGGACGGACTGTACAACAAGCTGATGGTGGAGCTCAGGAGCGAAGACACTCAGGCATTCCAGAACTTCATGAGGATGCCTCCAGCCATGTTTGACGAAGTCGTGCAGCGCCTGACATCCAGGTTGACCAAGACAAACACCAGTTTCCCACCCAGCCTGGAACCTGGGCTCAAGGTGGCACTCACTCTGCACCACCTGGCCTCAGGGACCACCTACAGGAGCATGCAGTACGGCTGGAGGGTGCCACCCAGCACCATCAGCATTGTGGTCAGAGAAGTGGTGCAGGCCATTATCGAAGGATACAAGGAGGAGCTCCTCCAGTGCCCCTTCACTGAAGAAGGATGGAAGAAAGTTGCAGAGCAGTGGTATCAGAAGTGGAACTTCCCCCACACTGTTGGAGCCATCGATGGCAAGCACGTGGCCTGCAAAGCGCCAGCCAAGTCGGGGTCCACTTATCACAACTACAAGGGCTTCTTCAGCATCATCCTCTTCGCCATGGTCGATGCTGACTACAAGTTCATGTACATCGATGCTTCAGGCAACGGCTCATCTTCAGATGCCCAGGTATAAAACGCCAGTCACCTCAAGGAGGGGCTGGAAGGCAACCTCATCGTGGGCTTCCCAGATCCAGACCTGCTGCCCAACGACAAGCAAGATGTGCCCTACTTCATCGTGGGGGATGACGCCTTCTCCCTCACAACCTACCGAATGAAGCCCTACATCTCCAAATACCTCACCCATGAAGAGAGGATCTTCAATTACAGGCTGTCCAGGGCAAGGCGGGTGGTGGAGAATGCTTTTGGCATCCTGGCCAACAGGTTCCAGGTACATCTCACCAACATGCAGCATAGCCCTGAGACCATGAGGAGGATCATGGAAGCTTGCTGCATCCTGCACAATCTCATGCGCACCCGCTACCCAGTCTTGCAGAACAGGCTTTTGACCGTCAACAAGGCAATGGGGACATGGAGCCTGGTGAATGGAGGCAAGGGCAAAACCTGATTGACACTGAGGATGTGCAAGGCCCCAACAGAGCCTCACGTGAGGCGAAGAAGCAGCGCAACCTCCTGAAACACTGGTGCAACTCCCCAGCTGGAGCAGTGGAGTGGCAAGACAGGATGGTAAATGCTTAATGTATACTTCCTTCAGCCTGTCTCATCACATGGATGAGATTGGGCCATGTATGTTTGGTTGGGCTACAATGAACAGGGCGTTTAATAAAGAGTTGTGTTTATGTTGACATGTGTGGATGATTGATTATATCGTTATTGATAATAAAGGGCCATAGGTGTGGCACCTGGGAGGGTGGACCATACAGTCTCACTATGCTTGTACTGGAGGTTTATCTATCCCACAGCTATTAGCCATCCCAAAGGTATCCCTGCCCATCCCACAGGTATCCCTGCCCTTCCCTCAGCTATCTTAACCCATCCCACAATCATGCCAAGGCTTAAACCATTTGTAAAAGTTTCCAGCAAGACTTTATTAAAAAAAAGAATTGAAGCAAGTGTGTGAATCAAAAATAGACTTTATTATCAACAAGCTATGAGACAAAAATGAATCTCTGGCACTCCTCTTGGTCATTCAGTCTCAGGGGTGAAGGGTGCAAGTGCTGTGGAGGTGGCTGTTGCTGTAGTGCTTGTCATCATCTCCCCCAGAAGCAGAAGCAGCAGAAGCCCCAGCCCCAGAAGATCAAGCCCGTGCTGCAGAAGCCCCAGCAGAACCAGAGTGAGGGCCAGGGGGTGGGATGGTAGCCCTGTCCCTCTTGCAAGGGCTGGCAGCAGATGGCTGAGGCTTGCTGTGCTTCAGCGTGGTTGTGGGGTTGCTGGCTGGCAGGGAGGTTGGCAGGGAGGGTGGCAGCAAGGCTGGCAGCAAGGCTTACAGGCAGACATGCAGGCAGGGCAGGCAAGGCAGTCGATGTGTCCGGCAGCAGGTATTTCCTCTGAATGGCGACCTGCTTCCGAGCTGCTTCCGTTATATCTGCGGGGCTGACGCAATGCATCCTCCCCGCATGCACAATTAACGCTAGGCTTCTGCTGTGCATCCGCTGTGCATCCGTTTCATCCGTTCTGCATCCGCTGTATCCGTTCCGCGTCCTCTTTGCTGAGGTCCCCCGGAAGCCTAGCGGATATGCCATCCACTCCCATCCGCTTCCATCCGCTGGGCTTCCGTTCCACATCCGCTTTCCATCCACCCTGCGTCCTCCCCGCATCCATGTTATCCACTCCGGTTATGCAAATTTTTGCCCCTTTTGAGAGTGGATAACAACGGATGGAACATTTTGCTCATCCGCTGTGTCCTTTTTGCATTCATTGGCCAGTGTGACATGGGCTTTAGTACGAGGCAGAGTACACTTACTAGTAGTATTGCTGTTGGCTTCAACCAGGAGAAGTGGAAATAAACCATATCATAATGCATGCAGAATTACAAAGGATAAGAGAAGAATAATAGAACAGACCTCCTGAGTAGCAGCTTCTAAGCACTATTAATGAAAGACAGCAGATATTGGTTGTAGAATTCAGAGACAGGCTTTTATCTCCCACTTATTTCTTTGTTTTGATCTTCAGTTTTCCCCTATCAGAGCCACAGATTTACATAAAGAGACATAGTGTTTTTAATCTTGAAGATTATAATATGCTTTAAGCAAACAACTATTTCTTACTTCTCTATATTAATTTAATTAATACATTTAATTAATAAATTAATGATTTAATTAAGCAACCAATAATTAATTAATACTTTAATTAATTAATATTCAATATACTGACCTACCTTACAGAATAAGGATAGCCAAGATATTCTTGCATAAAACAAAACATTTTTAAAAAGGGACATGCAGAAGCCACTACTACTAGTAATTTATTTCCACAATAGTGAGGGGCATGTCCTTCATTACATCAGAGTTAACAGTGTAACTGAGGACTGTTGGCTGAGAACTGTTCAAGAAGAACAGACAAAGAGAAGCAATCCTGCTGCTTTCCCAGTATTTGCCATTTGAGGTGAATGTTTCACATTGCCCAATGAAAAGATCACTTCTGAACAGATCAGTTCTATGGCAATTTTACTTCATTTCAATTGTATCAAAATCTTTTCTGAGTACATATACTTTCTCGTACGTTGGCAAAACTCTATGCCAAAGGACTCTTGACATAACAATGTACAAATTTTATTTATATGAAATGTATTAGAAAAGCTTGGTAGTTTTATCAAACAACAATATTCAAGTCAACATTAAATAAGCATATATCATCAACAACACTAAGTTATAAATGTAAAAATATAAGATTAGAAGGGCATGTTCCAAATTCCTCAAACAAAATGATTTGATGCAAATTTGTTTCATGGCTATTAGTTAGGATCAAATGCTACTTGATAAATGAAAAAAGTACCAAAAATGCAGATCTCTATGACGCTCTCCCATATTCTCTGCCTCTGGATGGTGGAGAGAATTAAAAAGAAAAAGGTATTCTGTTCCTTGATAAAGAAATGGAATTTAGCAACAATAATTTCTTTTTCTGCCTGCACTGACATGACTATGTGGGGCAGAATGAGAATGGAAGTGCATATCTGGATGCAGACTATGTGTCTTGTAACAAATCCATCTGTTATATGATTTTTCCTGTAAGACACATTATCTTTCCTCTAAGGGCAGCTGTGAAATACTTCTAGCTATCTTACATTGTAATTTTGCAAGTAATAGATTGGGAACAGACACTTTATGAATGTTTAATAGTGGTAAAAATAAAATTGCTTTCTGGAAAAAAGATGTAGACATTACTCTGGCTTGAGCCAAAAGCTACAAAGCAGAAACCATGGGGCAGATGAAATATTAAAAGGTGATGTATAATGAAAGCCTAGAGTGGAAGATTAAGAAATAAATGAGCAATCAAATCCCAGAACAAATCAGTTTATATATAAACAAGAAGACAGAACTTTGGAGCAAGCCAATAATGCTGGAGAACAAATAATTGTTCAAGAAAATCATAGTTCAGAAAGATCTAGAGTTATAAACAGGATTCATCTAAAATATGAAGACTATTTACATTTCTTGTCAAGGAGCAGAGCAGTTGGGGGCCTAAATTCTGGTAATATTTCACACAAAGGTATTTAAATTATGCCCCCAGAATATTTCATTCAAAGCTTTTACATTGTGGGATGCAATGTATATATACATCATAATCTATACTTGGATCCAACAGTTCCTAATTTCAGCAGACAATTATACAACATTCTGTTGAAAAAGAAATTTAAAACCATTTTGGTTTATTCCATACTTTATTTTTCAAAATTGTGCTCAAGTTCGGGGCATTAAGATTAGCACTGAGCTAATCTTACATATTATTAGAAGAGATCAGGTTATTTCTAAATTCCAGATTGTTTTCTGCTGATCACAAATGCAAAACCTATGTAAGTGATGTGGAAGCTCATTTGAGAATAATTTTCATTCTAACATGGAAACATTTCAATGAGATCTGACTGCCTGACAGGCACAAAAATAAATTTAAAAGTAAGGCAATTATAAAATAGAATTGCTGATAAAAGGTTATGGATAGCTTGAATCTAAAGATAATTATTAGCCTTCTTAGTTTTTAAAAGCTGCTAATATTTTACTTCAATTTTCTTTTTCTTACAAAAAATAAAACTATAAGAGGACATAAATTTTGGTACTTGTTTAATAGTTCTAAAACTTTAGCTTCTATTGCTATTTTGGCAAATTAAGCATTAAATTCTGATTGACTTTGACAGACAGGTAAGTTTGTTCTGAGATTAAAAATTAATTGCAGTTATAACAAGCATATTATTATCCATTACTATTTACAAAGTCATTCAACAGAGTACATGTCTTGTATGAAAGTCCTAGGTTCATTTCCCAGGATATTCAGTAGCAGCATTAGAATAAGCTAATGCAGGTAGACTAAATCACTGCGGTTGATACTGCATAAGGCATTTTGATATATTAGTCCCACAGGCACAATCCTTCATCTTTTCTTTTATGAATAAGAATTGCACTGTCACCAATAACAATAACAGTAGCATCCTTAATAGCAGCTTAGTCAAGGGAAAAATAAGAAGCTATTGTCCTTCAGACTTTTCATTGCAAGTTGGAAAGTTGATGCTTTAGGTTTCAACCAATTCCTATACACTTTTATTATGTCCCTGTAAATGGAATTTATTCCTGAATAAACATTAACAGGGTGGACTCAACAGTCTGTTTCCTTTTTAAAGTCAGTATTCCTTGAAATCAGTAGAGAAAAATGAACTTTACCTGAATATATGTGATTATCTGTATATTTTCTTTGGTGTTTTTTTCTCATACAGAAAGCAAACTGGCCTTTTAAAGCTATATTTAAAATACATCTGCCATTTAAAATACTCAACTGAATGTGGAAAATTGATATTTTAAATCATAGCATATGTGAAATCTTAATTTCCACATACCAAAATGAAAAAGTAAAATTTTATAGATGCCTCTTATTGTAAGTGCTGGAAATTCACCAGTCCTATAATAAAGGGACAACTATTAAGGATAATTGTAAGCCCAATTTGGTCTGAAAGGAGATCCCAACCATTATAATTTCCTTCCACACACTTTATCCCTTGGGTTACAACTTCTCTTTCTAAAATGAATTGAAAAAGCATTTAACAGAAAGACATTGCTATTCTTCCCCAAATGTTCAGCCTATACTGAAAAGTTGTCTCTTTCATGCTGCTGCAGATATTTTAAAGAAGCTCTATTAGCACTATTAAATGTCCTTTAAAAGGTGTGATGCAGCAGGGTGACCATTTATGAAGAAAAATGTCTCTGCTAGACAGGAAAAGAAAAGCCATTCTGTCACCTAGTGTGATAACCTCAGCTTGTTATTACTTTCTTTTTACAAGAATCCCTTCATGGTGACTTTTATAAAAGTGTATTTTTATAAATGTTGATTGTACTACCAGGTTAAGGTTTTGAGAAGTTCTGAGGAAAAATGGAATACATTTTCCTTTTTTCAGAAATACTAGCTGGGGTGGAGAGGAAGAGCCACCCTGCCAGAGGTTGAGAAAATGGAATGGGTATGAAAATACACAAATCAATGAATTAATAAGACTTTGGAAATACAGGTGAAACTCAAAAAATTAGAATATCATGCAAAAGTTCATTTATTTCAGTAATGCAACTTAAAAGGTGAAACTAATATATGAGATAGACTCATTACATGCAAAGCAAGATAAGTCAAGCCGTGATTTGTCATAATTGTGATGATTATGGCTTACAGCTCATGAAAAATCCAAATTCACAATCTCAGAAAATTAGAATATTACATGCAATCAGTAAAACAAGGATTGTACATAGAACAACATCAGACCTCTGAAAAGTATAAAGCCCATGTCACACTGCACCAACGGATGCAAAGAGGATGTAAAACAGACAAAAAAGCTTGCCATCCGTTGGAAAACGTGATGCATCCGTTGTGTACTCACTGCATATGTTTTTCATACTCTCTATCCATCCAGCATCTGTCTACTGTGATTTCATCTGCTCAAAAAGTTTTGAGCTGCACAAAACTTTTTAAGCGGATGAAGTATCCAATGCGTCCGTTCTACATCTGCTACGCATATGGGGAACATCCGTTATACATCCGTTGTCATCAGTTACACATCCGCAATATCTGCTAGGCATCCACTGCACGTACGTGCAACTCAAATCCGCTCCAGCGGAAAATGGACACAGGGAGGAAGTGAAATGGACGCGGAACGGATACACAGCATTAGTAGCATGGACGTAGAAAGGATGAAAGCGGATGCAGCTCGGATATAAAGCATTAAAACGGACAAAACGTTTGCAGAGGGGACCTATCTCGGATATTTAGGATGTCTGGAGGATGCTTGGAGTATGTGGAAGGACACCTAGCGGAAAACCGACATTTCCTATAAAAAGGGGGAGGAAATCACCTGGATCTCACTTTCAGTCCAGAAGCCCTGGTGTGCAGACCTCTTCAGCCTTGCTCTTGCTCTTCAACAGCATCCATTCTTCTCCACCATGGATCATCGCACGCTCCTTTTGGTAGCCGCCATCATTCAACACCAGAACCAAGCCCTCTTCAGGCTCTTTCACCTTTTCTACGGGAAGAAAAGGAGGCGGCCAAGAAGTGTCTGGGTCCGATGATGGATCAGGAGAAGAGCGGAGTTTGGACTCTATGGCAAGCTGATGGTGAAGCTGAGGAACGAAGACCCTTGTGCATTCCAGAACTTCATAAGGATGCCACCAGCCATGTTTGACAAAGTTGTGGAGCATCTGAGACCAAGGTTGACCAAGCAGAGCACCAACTTCTGTCCCAGCCTGGACCCTGGACTGAAAGTGGCACTGACTCTGCACCACCTGGCCTCAGGGACATTGTACAGAAACATGCAGTACACCTGGAGGGTGCCACACAACACCATCAGCATTGTGGTCAGAGAAGTGGTACAGGCCATCATCAAAGAATACCTGGAGGAGCTCCTCCAGTGTCCCTCCACTGAAGAAGGCTGGAGGAAACTTGCAGAACAGTGGTATCAGAGGTGGAATTTTCCCCACACCGTTTGAGCCATAGATGGGAAGCACATGGCCTGCAAAGCTCCAGTCAAGTCAGGGTCCACTTATTTCAACTACAAGGGCTTCTTCAGAATCATCCTCTTCACCATAGTCAATGCTGACTACAAGTTCATGTACATCGATGCTTCAGGCAACAGTTCAGCTTCAGATGCCCAGATATACAGCGCCAGTCACCTCAAGGAGGGGCTGGAACGCAACCTCATCATGGGCTTCCCAGATCCAGACCCCCTGCCCAACGACACGCAAGATGTGCCCTACTTCATCATGGGGGATGACACCTTCTCCCTCAGAACCTACCTCATGAAGCCCTACACCTCCAGATGCCTCACCCGTGAAGAGAGGATCTTCAACTACAGTCTGTCCAGGGCAAGGCGGGTGGTGGAGAACGCCTTTGGCATCCTGGCCAACAGGTTCCAGGTACTTCTCACCACCATGCAGCATCGCCCACAGACCGTGAGGAGGATCGTGGAAGCTTGCTGCATCCTGCACAATCTCATGCGCATCCGCTATCCAGTGTTGCAGAACAGGCTAGTGGACCACCAACAAGGCAATGGGGACATGGAGCCTGGTGAATGGAGGCAAGGGCAAAACCTGATAGACACTGTGGATGTGAAATGCCCCAACAGAGCCTCACGTGAAGGGAAGAAGCAGTGCAACCTCCTGAGACACTGGTCCAACTCCCCAGCTGGAGCAGTGGAGTGGCAAGACAGGATGATAGATGATTAATGGATGCTTCCTTCAGCCTGTCTCATCACACTGATGAGATTGTGCCATGTATGTTGAGTGTCCCTACAATGTACAGGGCATTTAATAAAGAGTTGTGTTTTTGTTGAAATGTGTGGATCAATGATTAAATTGTTATTGATAATAAAGGGCCAAAGGTGTGGCACCTGGGAGGGTGGACCCTAAAGTCCCACTATGCTTGCACTGGAGGTTTATCTATCCCACAGCTATTAGCCATACCAAAGGTATCCCTGCCCATCCCACAGCTGTCCTTACCCATCCCACAAGCATGCAAAGGCTTAAACCATTTCTAAAAGTTTCCACCAAGGCTTTATTTAATAAAATAAATGAAGCAAGTGTGTGAAGCAAAGATAATCTTTATTAATAACAAGCTGTAAAAGAAAAATGACCCAAGTGTCCCAAGCAAAGTTAAAGTCAACAGGTAGCCACCCAGTCCCTGGCACTCTTCTCAGTCACTCTGAGGCATGCCCTTAGTCTTAGAGGTGAAGGGTCCATGTGCTGTAGAGGTGGCTGCTGCTGGAATGCTGGTCTGAGGCGCCATTAGGGTGACTGGCCCTGAGAGGTCAACAGGGTACGATGTGTGGAGGAAGCTCTCAGAGAGCTGGCTCAGTCCAGTGATGTTGAGAGCCCCTTTCTCCAGGACATGGGGTGTCAGTCCCAAGACTGATGACAGATTTTCTAAGGCCGAGCTTGGTTGTGGGGTGAAGGAAGGAGCAGTGTAGTGGGGATGTCTGGTCTGCAGCTGAGAGAGGTGAGGCGTGGGTGGCATTTGTGGCGTGGGTGGTATCTGTGGCGTGGGTGGCATCTGTGGCATGGGTGGCATCTGTGGCGTAGCTGGCATCGGTGGCATGGCTGGCATCTGTGGCATCGGTGGCATCAGTGGCATCAGTGGCACCGGTGGTGTTCGATGTACCTGTGCCTGGACTGGGAAGGGCTGCCTCTGCTGCTGGAGCTCCTGGTAGCTGTAGCCTTGGTAGGTGAGGTGGAAAGCCTTGGAAGGGCAGTGACATCACCTGGGGTGGAGGAGCAGACCTGGACTGGGTTGGAGTAGATTCAGCTGGGTCTGGAGGGTTGTGAAGAAGACTGGTGATCTTGTCCTTGATCCCCTGGCACTGTGTTTCGGCCATGTTCATGAAGGTCTGGTTGACGTACGTGATGGAGGGCTTGCGGTTGGAGGATGGGACATCGGTGTGCACCAGCTGAGAGAGGAGATCTATGCTGCTTTAGATGGTGTCCCTGATCTCCAGCAGGACAGTGTGACTCTGCCGGTCTGGCTCTCTGCCTGCTTTCTGTGGAGGTGGAGCTTGGGGTGGATATGGGTTGGTCTCTGGTGGAAGTGCCCTCTCCTTGCTCCCACTGCATCAGGGGGTCCTCCACGCGCTCCGCCATGGGGAGTGCAGCTGTCAGGGGGAGTCTCCGTCGTGGCACACTCCACAGATATCTTCCTGGACATAGGAGCTGACTCTGGGCCAGAAGAGGACTGGCTCTCTGCGGGCTACCTGAGAAAGAGGGTTGTCAGAGGGGCTGCTCCTCGGTGGTGGATCTCACCCTCCAAGAAGCTGCACTTGACCATCACGTAGGACTCTTGGTCCGTCAGCTTGACCGTGGCCTGGCCAGATTTCTTGAGGTGCAGCTTCCCGTACCAGGTGTGCATATGCTTCCACCAGCAGAGGAGGTCCTCCGAAGTGTAGCCCAGGCGCTCCGCCTTCTCTCTCCAAGCAGCCTGCTTCCTTTTGGTGTCTCAATAGAGCCTGTGTCCCTTCTGCCAAAGATACTCATTCTCCCTCAGCCATTCGAGCACCTCATCCTCATGTTCCTCTTCAATGGAGTATTGCCTCCTCTCCTGTTCACGTGTATGCCTCTTCCTCCCTCTGGCAGGGCCATCTGGGCCCTCATCAGAGGGGCTTCTAGGTTCTAGGGGCTGCTTCACCACACTAGCAGCAGCAACAGCATCAACAACAACAGTAGCATCAAAAGCAGGGTCAGCAGTACCAGCAGCACCAGCAGCACCAGCAGCACCAGCAGGACCAGGGTCAGCAGCAGCAGAGTAAGCACCAGCAGTGCCAGCAGGTCCAGCAGGACCAGGATCAGCAGCAGCAGAGTAAGCACCAGCAGCACCAGCAGGAACAGCAGGACCAGGATCAGCAGCAGCACCAGCAGGATCAGGAGCAGCACCAGCAGAGTAAGCACCAGCAGAAGCACCAGCACCAGGAGCAGCACCAGCATAGTATGCCCCAGCAGAAGCCCCAGCAGAAGCAGAGTCAGCCCCAGCAGAAGAAGCCCCAGCAGAAGCAGAGTCAGCACCAAGGGGTGGGATGATGGCCCTGTCCCTCTTGTCAGGTCTGTCAGCAGATGCCACAGGCTTTCTCTTCTTCCCCATGGTTGTTGGCTGGCTGGCTGGCTGGCTAGAGCTGTGTCTGGCAGCAGGTCTTTCCTCTGAATGGTGACCTGCTTGCGAGCTGCTTCCCTTTATATCTGCAGAGCTGACGCAATGTGCAGTGAATGCTTTGCATCCGCTAGGCATCCTCTAGACTTCTGTTAGGCTTCCACTCTGCGTCTGCTTCATCCGCTTGGCATCCGCTCTGTATCCGCTCTTTCCAGTGCGCGTCCGCTTCACTGTGCTCCCCCTTAAGCCCTGCGGATGTGCCATCTGCTCCCATCCACTTCCATCCGCTAGGCTTCCGTGGAGCATCCGTTTTACATCCTGGCTATATCCTCCCCCCATCTGTTCCTTTCCATTGTTGTCCGCTCTGCTTATGCAAATTTGGGGCACTTTTGAGAGCGGATAACAACGGAGGGAACATTTTCTTGTCCGCTGTGTCCTTTTTACAAATGTTTTGCATCCGTCGGCCAATGTGACAGGCCCTTTTGGTTCTATAGAGTGACTCAGTATTTTCCTGTTTGGTATGAAACTGGCCATCCTTGTTAGAGCTGCAGTAAGATAAAAATGCTTGATTCAGTAACAGAGGGAAGCATGCCTTGTGGAAAATAAAATCACTGTATGTATTTTCATGTTCTTTATAAATGTCTTTTTTATTCATAGTGCTCAGGAAAATACCATACAGATATACTAGTCCAATCATCAGGGACAAAGAAAACAACATCAACAAACAATATGACACTATTTTTGTTGTATGCATTTGTGAGAGTGCTGTGTGTACAAATGCTACCGTACTTGCTTGTTTTGATCTCCTCTCCAAGTATTCCTGACAAAACACCTAACATAATGTACTTCTGTTTACTAACTAGATACTCTATAGTTGATAGCAATTGCACTTACTTATATACTACTTCATACTTCTTTCCAGCCCTCCCTAAGTGGTTTACAGAGTCAGCATATTGCCCCCAACAATCTGGGTCCTCGTTTTACCAACCTCAGAAGGATGGAAGGCTGAATCAACCTTTAGCTGTTCAGAATCAAACTCTTGGAGTGAACAGTGAGTTAGTACTAGTTAGATTCTAATCATTGTACCACCACAACATGGACTTAATTCTCATAATTTCCAGCCAGTGACCAGTTCAATTGGAACAGAACTTTAATATTTCTAGTAGATATCAGATAAGGAAAAACAGGAATGAATATGCACCATTCTGCTTACCACTAATTCTTTTCAAAGACAGCATTTACACTGAATAAAGGAAAGAACCTAATTTGATATCAACAATGACTACATATTAGCTGATTTGAAATAATGAGAATGGAAGCTTACCAATTTTTTTTATGACAAGTTTACCCAAGGTCTGAAAAATTAGCATCTGGACTTGTGTGATATGCTGAATGCAGGAAGTTAGTTGTGTGAAGGCTTTGGGGAATAATATCAAAGACAGCTGTCTGTACTCATAGGGCATGTCTAGATGAATAAAAGAAGACAACGGTATGTAATTCTAAAGTCTAACCAAAACTCTCAGTTTGGCAGGTTCAATAGAAAGAGTGGAGTGGAAAGCTACCTGCATATTTTTGTTAGAGCATATTAAGAAAGTTTTAAAAAGAATATATATTTAAGCCATTCTGAGACATTCTTTCAGAGTAACAGTTGCATAGAGTTTAAAATATTCATATAACTCCATTATGCATATTAATAATTGTTAACTAAAAGTTAAAACAGGGAGTGAAACTGCTTTGAAATTATATTCTAGCCAATATGTTCTTTAATTTTTAATGGAGACTATTTTAAGTGCCATGCCCTTAACTCATTGGCATTCATGTTAATTGGACTAATTATAATGCATTCATTTAGAATTAATGTAGATATTATACATACTTCCATGAGATGCTTACTGCAACTCAATATTATATATTAAATTAATTCAAGTACATGCTACTCATTTCAAGTCATTAGCGATGATGTTATGCTCCAAAGAACAGGAGAGATGCTTCCTTAAAAGGTGATTATATCATCTACTGACAGCTAATAGCTTCTTTCTGACTATTCATGGCAAGCTGAATGTTTCTGAAGACCATGTAAGAATGACTAAACTGCATAGGTTGTAAATCAGATATTATTGTAATAATAATACCATTCTTTAAGGCCTGGTCCCACTGCACTTACGGATGCAAAGAGGATGTAAAACGTTAAAAAAAGCTTGCCATCCATTGGAAAATGCTATGCATCCATTGTGTACTTATTGCATACATGTTTCATACGCTCTATCCGTCGAGCATCCGCCCACTGCGATTTCATCTGCGCAAGAAGTTTTGAGCTGCACAAAACTTTGTGAACGGATGAACTTTCAGCCGTGTACGATGTAAATCCGCGACATACGAGCAACAAACGTTCTATGTCCGTTATCATCCGTTAAACATCCACTGTATACTCTTTGCATCCTCTGGGCATCCTCGCAACTCACATCCACTGCAGCTGAAAACGGAAAGAGGGAGGAAACAAAAGGTACACAAAACGTCTACACAGCGTTAGTGGCATGGAAATAGAAAGGATGTGCAGTAAACGGTTTGCATCCGATATACATCCGTGCGGCATCCGTGTGATGCATCCGCTTCATCCGCTATGCTTCCGCTTCGCAATTCTCCCCCGGAACCCCTTCGGAGGTGTCATCCCCTTCCATCCGCTTTCATCTGCTAGGCTTCCGATGAACATCCATTTAATATCCCCGCTACATAATACCCACGTCCATTCTTTTCCATTCTTTTCCGTTCTGTTTATGCAAATTTTCACCACTTTTTGGAGCGGATGACAATGGATGGAGCCACCCCCGAAATTTGCTGTGTCCTTTATGCATACGTTTTGCATCCGTCGGCCAGTGGGACCGGGCCTTACAGAAAATTAAATAAGCACCCATGAAATAGGCTTCCATTCTAATGCATTGACTTCAGACCTCAGTGATGATCAGTGGCTAAGATCTGGTAAGATGACACCACTGATCAAATATCAAATAAAACTTTTAACCTTACCTTGTGTTACCTAAGTGGAATCTTGGATTCTAAGTTTCTTTTGAGGTCTAAGATAAGGGGATTCATTGAAGCAGAGTTGTATTTTTCCATGAATAGGGTTCTTCCAAAAACAGGAGACTTTTTAAAATAGACAGAAGTATGGGTCCCAACTAGTGACCCAGAGCTTATTTCTTCAGAGCTTAGTTTATTCACTTAATTTTGAATCAATAATGCTTTTTCCCATTCATTTGAAAGTCACTAAAAGTAAAAATGTGACTGGAAAACAGAAATGTACTGTAACTTCCAGCCATTTATTGCCCAGAATCATTTTTATGTACAGAGGCTAAAAATCCATGGTTAGAGACTGGGACAAAAGCTATTTGGTACATATCTATGAAATAACAAATGTTATGTGAACAGTTGGTAGGTATTCTATATATTTGAATTAGTGTTCCCAGAGTACTAAATTTTTGAAAATGAAATACCAATAGAAAATCTTATGGAATGAAATTATGTATTAAATAGAAGCAAAGCTATAGCAATTCATCTTCACCTTTAAATATGTGATCCAAGCAATTAGTGTTCATCTTATTTTTGAAGGTTATTAGGAATAAAAGAGGGTCAGACAACATGAAACTACATATTTTCAATGCAATTTAAATCAAGGTTTCTCCAATTTTGCAATTTTAAAATCTCTGGAATTCAGTTCCCAGAATTCCCCAGCCAGTATGAGCAAAGGCTGAAATAAATTTGACATTTGATTGAGAGAACCAAATCCATTTGTTCGTTCTTTGAACTTATTTTTTTCTAGAATTCCTCATTTGATCAATATTCCTTCATTGCTCAGTTTGGAATTATTTGAATCATCTAGTCCACTACTTTCATAGCACTGCCTGTATCATCTATCCTCCAGTACTCACAACCAATTAATTCAAAGTTAATTTTAGCAAGTTTCTAGTAAACTAGTATTTTTATTCTCTTTAATATATTAAAAGTTCTATATTCAACATCTGCTCCACCATTCATATAGAATAGAAAATTTGTTTTCTTGGAAATATGATTTAATTAATTATGGTGTTTTCAGTTTCCTGGAGACCATATTGTTCATTTTCTGATGCTAATAATTTTGATATCAGTTGCCTGTACATATAACTCCGAATGTTAAAGTACATGATCATAAACAGGAGAGAATGCACAACTTATATTGTGCTTAAGCCCCTGTCACATTGCACCAACGGATGCAAAGAGGATGTAAAACGGATAAAAAAGCTTGCCATCCGTTGGTTAACACGATGTATCCATTCTGTACTCACTGCCTCCGTTTTGCTTCCTCTCTATCCGTCCAGCTTCCGTTTATGGATGTTTCATCTGCTCAGAAAGTTTTGAGCTGCTCAAAACTTTTGCGCGGAAAATGTATCCAATTTGTCCATTCTGTATCCGCTACGCATCCACTAGGCATCCATTCTGCATCCATTATGCATCCACTATATCCGCTAGGCATCCGTTCCGCATCCGTGCAACTTGCATCCGCTCGGACACAGGGAGGAAGTGGAACGGACGCGGAACGGATGCATAACGGATGCCTAGCGGTTGCAGCATGGAAACAAAGTATTTAAAACGGAAAAAACATTCGCAGAGGGGACCTATCTTGGATATTAAGGATGTCTAGAGGATGCCTAGAGGATGCAGAAGGACACATAGTGGAAAACTTGTATTGCCTATAAAAAGGGGGAGAAACTCACCTGGATCTCACTTTCAGTCCAGCAGCCCTGCTGTGCAGACCTCTTCAGCCTTCATCTGGCTCTTGCTCTTCCACAGCATCCAATCATGTCCACCGTGGATCATAACCCAGTCCTTTTGGTAGCCACCATCATTCTGCAACAGTGCGAAGCCATCTACAGGCTCTTTCTACTCTACTACGGGATACCTCCAGCCATGTTTGATGAAGTTGTGCAGTGGCTGACACTCAAACAGAGCACCAACTTCGAGCCCAGCCTGGACCCTGGGCTCAAGGTGGCACTGACTCTGCGCCACCTGGCCTCAGAGACCACCTACAGGAGCATGCAGTACACCATCAGCATTGTGGTCAGAGAAGTGGTGCAGGCCATCATCGAAGAATACCTGGAGGAGCTCCTCCAGTGCCCCTCCACTGAAGAAGGCTGGAAGAAAGTTGCAGAGCAGTGGTATCAGAGGTGGAACTTCCCACACACAGTTGGAGCCATAGATGGCAAGCACATGGCCTGCAAAGCACCACCCAAGTCGGGCTCCACTTATTTCAACTACAAGGGCTTCTTCAGCATTGTCCTCTTTGCCATGGTCGATGCTGACTACAAGTTCATGTTCATCGATGCTTCAGGCAACGGGTCATCTTCAGATGCCCAGGTATACAACGCCAGTGACCTCAAGGAGGGGCTGGAAGGCAACCTCATCATGGGCTTCCCAGATCCAGACCCCCTGCCCAACGACATGCAAGATGTGCCCTACTTCATCGTGGGGGATGATGCCTTCTCCCTCAGAACCTACCTCATGAAGCCCTACACTTCCAGACTTCTCACCCGTGAAGAGAGGATCTTCAACTACAGGCTGTCCAGGGCAAGGCGGGTGGTGGAGAACGCCTTTGGCATCCTGGCCAACAGGTTCCAGGTACTTCTCATCACCATGCAGCATCGCCCACAGACCGTGAGGAACATTGTGGAAGCTTGCTGCATCCTGCACAATCTCATGCGCACCCGCTACCCAGTCTTGCAGAACAGGCTCGTGGACCTCCAACAAGGCAATGGGGACATGGAGCCTGGGGAATGGAGGCAAGGGCGAAACCTGATAGACACTGAGGATGTGCAAGGCCCCAACAGAGCCTCACGTGAAGGGAAGAAGAAGCGCAACCTCCTGAGACACTGGTGCAACTCCCCAGCTGGAGCAGTGGAGTGGCAAGACAGGATGGTAGATGATTAATGGGTGCTTCCTTCAGCCTGTCTCATCACACTGATGAGATTGGGCCATGTATGTTGGGTGGGCCTACAATGAACAGGGTGTTTAATAAACAGTAGACATGTGTGGATGATTATTTGTGTAGACATGTGTGGATGATTATTACATTGTTATTGATAATAAAGGGCCATAGGTGTGGCACCTGGGAGGGTGGACCATACAGTCCCACTATGCTTACAATGGAGGTTGATCTATCCCCACAGCGATTACCCATCCCAAAGGTATCCCTGCCCATCCCACTGCTTTCTTAACCCATCCCACAAGCATGCAAAGGCTTAAACCAATTCTAAAAGTTTCCACCAAGACTTTATTAAAAAAAAGAAATTAAGCAAGTGTGTGAATCAAAGATAAACTTTATTGAACAACAAGCTGTAAAAGAAAAATGATCCAAGTCTAGTGTCCAAATAAAGTCCACACCCAGTCTCTGGCAGTCTTCACGGTCACTCGGAGGTGTGCCCAGTCTCAGAGGTGAAGGGTCCAGGTGCTGTGGAGGTGGTTGCTGCTGCAGTGCTGGTCTGAAGCACCACCGGGGTGCCTGGGCCCGAGAGGACAACAGGTGACGGTGTGTTGAGAAAGCTCTCGGACAGCTGGCTCAGACCCGTGATGCTGAGAGGTCCTTCCTCCATGCCATGGGGTGTCAGCCCCAGTACTGATGACAGATGTACTGAGGCCGGGCTTGGCTGTGGGGTGGAGGAAGGAGTAGTGTAGTGGGGCTGTCTGGTCTGCAGCTGGGTGAGGACTGGCGTGGGTGGCATCGGTGGCTTGGGTGGCATCGCTGTCATCGGTGGCATCATTGGCGTGGGTGGCATCGGTGGCATCAGTGGAACCGGTGGCAACGGTGTCGCCCAATGACTCTGTGCCTGGACTGGGAAGGGCTGCTGCCTGTGCTGCTTGACCTCCTGGTAGCCATAGCCCTGGTGGGTGAGGGGCTGTGGGAAGCCTTGGAATGGGAGGTACATCACCTGGGGTGGAGGAGCAGACCTGGACTGGGTGGGAGCAGGTTCCTCTGGATCTGGAGGGTTGTGAAGCAGCTCGGTGATCCAGTCCTTCACCACCTGGTACTGGGATTCCTCCATGTTCCTGAGGGTCTGGTTGACATAGGTGAGGAAGGGCTTGTGGTTGGAGGTTGAGGAGTCGGTGTTGACCAGCTGAGAGAGGAGATCTATGCTGGTGCGGATGGTGTCTCTTATCTCCAGCAGGACAGTGTGGCTCTGCCCCTCCTGCTGTCTGGCTCTCTGCCTTTCTGTGGAGGTGGAGCTGGGTGGTGGTGGATGCGGCTACGGCTGTGGTGGACGCGACGTCTCCTTTCTCCCACCGCACCAGGGAGTCCTCCATGCGCTCCACCACAGTTACAACATCTGTCCGCGGGTTCTCCATCATGGCACGCTCCACAGAAACCTGCCTGGAGACAGGAGCTGACTCTCAGCCGGAAGAGGACTGGCTCTCAGCAGGCTGCCGGAGAGAGAGGGTAGTGAGAGGGGCTGCAGGTGCTCTTTGGTGGCGGATCTCACCCTCCAGGAAGCTTCACCTGACCATGATGTAGGTCTCTCTGTCCGTCAGCTTAACCGTGGCCTGGCCAGATTTCTTCAGGTGCAGCTTCCTGTACCAGGTGTGCATGTGCTTCCACCAGCCGAGGAGCACCTCCGAAGTGTAACCCATATTCACCGCCCTCTCTCTACAAGCAGCCTGCTTCCTTTTGGTGTTCCTGTACAGCCGGTGTCCCTTCTGCCACAGATAGTCATTCTCTCTCAGCCACTCCAGCACCTCATCCTCGTGTTCCTCCTCAATATAGTATTGTCTCCTCTCCCGTCCCACATACGCCTCTTCCTTCTTTTGGCAGGACCAGATGGGCCCTCATCAGTGGGGCTCCCAGGTAGTAGGGGCTGCTCCTCCACACCAGCAGCAGCAGCAGCAGCAGGAGGATCATCATCATCATCATCATCATCATCATCATCATCATCATCACCAGCAGGATCGTAATCATCATCATCATCATCAGCAGCAGCAGGATCATCATCATCATCAGCAGCAGCAGCAGGATCAGCAGCAGCAGCAGGATCAGCAGCAGCAGCAGCACGAGCAGGACCAGGAGCACGAGCACGAGCAGGACCAGCAGGACGAGCAAGACCAGGAGCACGAGCAGTACGAGCAGTACGAGCAAGTCCAGGAGCACGAGCAGGATGAGCAGAACCAGCAGGACCAGGAGCAGCTTCAGCAGAGTAAGAACCAGCAGAACCACCACCGCCAGGAGCAGCTTCAGCAGAGTAAGCACCAGCAGAAGCACCACCGCCAGGAGCAGCTTCAGCAGAACCTCCAGCACCAGAAGAGCAAGCCCGAGCAGCAGAAGCCCCAGCAGAAGCAGAGTCAGGGACAGGGGGTGGGAGGCCCTGTCCCTCTTGCCAGGGATGGCGGCAGGTTGCTGAGGCTTTCGCTTCTTCCCCATGGTTGTGGGGTTGCTGGCTGGCAGGGAGGCTGGCAGGCACCAAGGGTGGCAGGAAGCCTGGCAGGCAGGCAGGCACCAAGGCTGGCAGGCAGATTGGCTGGCAGGGAGGCTGGCAGGCACCAAGGCTGGCATGAAGGCTGGCACCAAGACTGGCAGGAAGCTTGGCAGGCAGGCAGGCAGGAACCAAGGCTGGGAGGCAGGCTGGCAGGAAGGCTGGCAGGAAGGCAGGCAGGCAGGCAGGCACCAAGGATGGCAGGCAGACTGGCTGTCTGGAAGTCTGGAAGGCAGGCTGGCAGCAAGGCTGGCAGGCAGGCAGAGAGCAAGGCTGGCAGGGAGGCTGGCCAGGAGGTTTGGAGGCAGGCTGGCAGGAAGGCTGGCAGTAGGGCTTGCAGGCAGGGCAGGCAAGGACTCGATGTATCCAGCAGCAGGTCTTTCCTCCAAATGCTGGCCACGTGCAAGCTGCTTCCCTTTATATCCACGTGGCTTACGCAATGCATTCCCCCCTGCATGTGCAATTAACGCTCGGCATCCGTTCGGCTTCTGCTGTGCATCCACTGTGCATCCGCTTCATCCACTCTTCATCGGCTGCATCCGTTCCATGTCCACTTTGCTGAGGTCCCCCGGAAGCCTAGCGGATGTGCCATCTGCTCCCATCCGCTTCCATCCAATGGGCTTCCATTCCGCATCCGCATTCCATCCACCCTGCGTCCTCCCCGCGTCCATTCCTTTCCGTGTTATCCGCTCCGGTTATGCAAATTTTTGCCCCTTTTGAGAGCGGATAACAATGGAGGGAACATTTTCTTGTCCGCTGTGTCCTTTTTACATACGTTTTGCATCCGTTGGGCAGTGTGACAGGGCCTTTAACAACAACTGTTAAAATTAACTGGAATTTGCAATCAGGCAAAAAAAAAGTTCTGGGTTGTTTGTTATTCTTAAATTGTGCTGAAATTAATGAGGTAAGTTAGTTATAAATGTAAATCTCATTGATTACAACATTTGCAAATAAAAAATAGGATCTATCCTCTGCAGCCTCACATATAGAACAGATTTATAAATATTTCAGATGTCAAACTGTAGGGAACTCCTGTATATTTGATAATTTATCTTAGAGTGAAATCCATTTATTTTATATAAATGTCATCGAAATCAGCTCCAAAGATCAAAATTGCACACACTTTTCTAAAATAAAACCCATAAATAAAACCTTAGTTCCAGTCTCCATGAATCTATACTTTCTCCATTAATATCCTGGCCAACACTATCTCCTTCTAGTTCAATACATTATACATAATTACATTTTCCACAGATTTAATCTAGGCTGATTTCCAAGCAAAATGAAAAACTGCTGATTCTTTTTTCCATCATGTTGATTGGGATCCTGAGCTAAATCTGGCCAGGAAGTATTTAATGTATTTAATCTTTGATGGATGACTCTGATGTTCATAATTTTATAGTGCTTTTAGGCAAGTTACAAATAGCATATCTGCACTGAGTTCTTACCTTTCCACTCCAGCAAAGCAATTGCTTATCACTTTCATAATGGGGAAGGTCTCACTGGAAATGTAGTTTTTTTTAATGTCTGTCTTTTATACATATATGCAAACAAATATACATATACATATATGTTCATATGCACACGCACACATACAGTATGTATGTATGTATGTATGTATGTATGTATGTATGTATGTATGTATGTCTCTCTCTGTCTCATATCTCTCTCCACCTTCCTCCCACATACAGGGGTGGAATACGACAGGATTAACTTCTAGTTCAGGATTTACGAGGTTCGGTGATTTATGATGCGCTTCCCTGCATGCTGCAAGTGTCGCGCCTGTAAATCGTCATCAGCATGCTGCATGCAGAGAAGCAGCCTTTGAAACAGCCCTCTTTTCCTGCTTTTTTAAGGCCCGATCCCACTGCACTTATGGATGCAAAGAGGATGTAAAATGTAAAAAAAAGCCATCCATCCATTGGAAAACGCTATGCATCCGTTGTGTACTCACTGCATATGTGTTTCATACGCTCTATCTGTCGAGCAACCGTCCACTGCGATTTCATCCGCACAAGAAGTTTTGAGCTGCACAAAACTTTGTGAACGGATGAACTTTCCGCTGTATACAATATACATCGGCGACATATATGGGCAACAAACGTTCTATGTCCGTTATCATCCTCAACTCACATCCGCTGCAGCTGAAAACGGAAAGAGGAACATCTACACAGCGTTAGTAGCACAGAAATAGAAAGGATGTAAGTGTATGCATCTCATATATAAAGTATTCAAAATGTACAAAGCATTTGTATTTGGGATGTATCTCATATAATTAGGGTGTCTGCAGTATGTCTAGAGTATATAGAAGGTCCCATAGCAGACAACCGATATTTTCTATAAAAAGGGGGAGAAAATCATCTGGATCGCTTGGATGGTGGACCATACAGTCCCACTATGGTTGCACTGGAAGTTTATCTATCCCATAACTATCCTTATCTATCCCACAAGCATGCAAAGGCTTAACCATTTTTTCAAAGTTTTCACCAACACTTTATTAAGTAAACAAAATGAACCAAGTAAACTAAGTGTCTTAAGCAAAGATAACTTTTATTAACTTTCTTAGGTAAACTTTATGACTTTATTAAACAAGCAAAATGAACCAAGTAAACTGTATTAAGTGTCTTAAGCAAAGATAAACTTTCTTAAGTAAACTTTATGACTGTATTAAATAAGCTAAATGAACTAAGTAAAGTGTCTTAAGCAAAGATAAACTTAACAAGTAAACAACTAAGTCTCTGACACTATTCTCAGTCACTCTGAGTCATGTCCATGGTCTCAGCTGTTAAGCGGGCAGGGACTGTGGAGGTGGCTGTGGCTTGAGTCCTGGTCTGAGGCACCATTGGGGTGCTTGGTCCCGAGGGTACAACAGGTGGTGGTGTGTTCAGGAAGCTATCCGAGAGCTGACTCAGTCCCGTGAGGTTGAGAGGCCCTTGATCAAGGACTTGAGATGTCAGGCCCAATACTGATGACAGATTGTCCATTGACGGGCTTGGCTGTGGGATGGAGGAAGGAGGAGTGTAGTGGGGCTGTCTGGTCTGCCGCTGGGTGAGGAATGGCATCTGTGGCATGCGATAAACCTGGGCCTGCACTGGGAAGTTCTGCTTCTGCTGTGGGAAGTCCTGGTAGTTGCAGCCTTGGTAGGTGAGGGGCTGTTGAAAGCCATGGAAGGGCTGTGATATCGCTTGGGGTGGAGGAGCAGACCTGGACTGGGTAGGAGCAGCTTCAGCTGGGCCTTGAGGGTTGTGCAGAAGTGCTGTGATCTTCTGCTTCATCACCTGGTACTGGCCCTTGGGCAGAAGTGCTGTGATCTGCTTCATCACCTGGTACTGGCCCTTGGGCAGGTCCCTCAGAGTCTGGCTCACATAGGTGATGAAGGTGTTCCGGCCCGAGGATGCTCTGTCCAAGTGGACCAGCTGAGAGAGAAGTTCTGTGCTGGTCTTCATTGTGTCCCTGATCTCCAACAGCTCACTGTGGTCCTGGCACTCCAGTCTGCCTCTCTGCCTGCGTCCTCTGCAGCTGGGGGTGGGGGTGGGTTGGCCTCTGGTGGCTACTGTTTCTTCCTCCATTTGTGACAGCAGGGCATCATCCTCCACGGGATCCTCCAAGTCCACCAGCATGGGGAGTGCAGTTGTCGGGAGGGTCTCTGCTGTGGGGCCCTCTGAAGACACCTGCCTGGACAGGGTAGCTGGCTCCTGGCTGGAAGAGGACTGGCTGTCTGTGGGCTGTTTGAGGGAGAGGGGTCTCAGAGGGGCTGCTCCTCGGTGGTGGATCTCACCCTCCAGGAAACTGCACTTGGCCATGACGTACATTTCCTGGTCAGTGAGCTTGACAGCGGCCTGCCCGGATCTCTTGAGGTGTAGCTTGCCATACCAGGTGTGCATGTGCTTCCACCACCCCAGGAGTACATCTGTAGTGTACCCCAGGCTCTCTGCTATATCTCTTCAAGCTGCCTGCTTCTTCTTGGTGTCCCGATATAGTCTGTGGCCCTTTCTCCAGAGGTACTCATTCTCTCTCAGCCATTCCAGCACCTCATCCTCATGCTCCTCAGAAATGGTGTACTGTTTCCTATCTCCCTTCTCCTTCACTTGCCTTTTCTCCCTCTGGCAGGGGCTTCAGCAGGGCCTTCAGGTGCTTGATCAGCAGGGCCTTCAGCAGCAGGGCTTTGAGGGCCTTGGGGCTGGTTCACCACAGCAGCAGAAGCAGCAGCAGCAGCAGCAGCAGCAGCAGCAGCAGCAGCAGCAGCTTCAGAGTCAGTGCCAGGGGGTGGGATGCTGGTTCTGGCCTTCTTCACCTTGCCAGGGCTTGAACGAGTAGACACGGGCTTCCTCTTCTTGCCTGACTGACGAACCATGGTGTTCCTGCAAGATGTATATGGCAGCACGTCTTTCCCCTGTATGCTGACTGCGTGCATGCTGCATCCTTTTATATCCATGGAGCTGATGCAATTCATACTCCCCGCATGTGCAGTGAATGCTTTGCATCCAATATACATCCGCATGGCATCTCCTTTGTTTCCTATAGGCGTCCGTGATGCATCCGTTTCATCCGCTATGCATCCGCCCCTTCCGCTATGTGTCCGCTTTGAAATTCTCCCCCAGAAACCCTTCGGAGGTATCGTCTGCTTCCATCCGCTTTCATCTGCTAGGCTTCCAATGAACATCCGTTTAACATCCCTGCTACATACTACCCACATCCGTTTTTTTCCGTTCTTTTCCATTCTGTTTATGCAAATTTTTGCCACTTTTTGGAGCGGATGACAACGGATGGAACCACCCCCAAAATTTTGCTCGTCCGCTGTGTCCTTTATGCATATGTTTTGCATCCGTCGGCCAGTGGGACCTAGCCTTAAACCGCAGCTGTGTCTCGCATGGCAACTGAAGTTGAAAAATCAGGAACTAAAAATCATGTAAGAGTCCGGGTGGGCTAGTGGGCAAAAAAATCAGCAGACATAGAACCAGTTCTGCTATTCTTCAGTGCTACCAATTCTACAGAGGTGGACAGAACTGGTAGAAACCCACCCCTGCTGACACATGTGTGCGCACACATACACTCATACTTGCAAAGTTAAAGCAACAAGGTACTCCTCTATGCAGGCACCCAAAATCTTTTAAATAAGAATTACTTTTTTGTCATTGCTTTTTATTCATCATTAAGATCTTTTACAAATTTTTGTTATAAGTTTTGTTATATAAATAATGGCTATAAGGTTCCTAGCATATTTAAAAAAGAAAGAACAGTAACATTTCATCATTTTTTCTTGCCTTTTGTGGTAGAATTTTTTTTTTAAGAAAAAAAAAAGCAATTACAGGTTGGTTTTGATTCATGCCATTCTCCATGCTGAGAGTGATAACTGCTATGTGTAGAAAAATGTGGATATAACTTTGATGCAGGTATGCAGGAGCAGTTAAAAGACAATAAAAGGCAACTCAGTTCTGAGAAAGGGGAAGGCATGAAAAAGAAACTCAAAATAACATTGCATCAAATCTGGTAGGTTTCCAAAATTCTGTTTATTATTCCCTACAAACATAAAATAAACTTCTTTTTCTCCTTGCGATTTCTGTTTCCTGATCTGGCTACCTCAAAGTATTGATGTTATATCACTGTAGGAAGTCACTAACTGAAACTGCAAAAGACCTTCTGGTAGAAAAGCTAGCGAAATGTGGGGAAGGGACATTCCTGTCCCTGAACAGTAGCTCATCAAAATGTAGGAATTTGCTTAGAATAGATAATTTTTTTTAAAATAGCTATCCTGATAGCAATACTTGAGCCAATAAAAACTAAAAATACTACTTTAAATTCTGAGCAGAAAACCACTAGGAGAAATTGTTCTCACAGGAGGATGGATGCAGTGGTGGAATTCAATTTTTTTTACTACTGGTTCTGTAGGCATGGCTTAGTGGATGTGGTGTGGTTTGGTGGGCATGGCAAGGAAAAGATACTGTAAAATCTCCATTTCCAGTCCATCCAGGAGAAGGTTACTGCAAAATCCCATGCCCTCCCATCCAGCTAACCTGCTTTTGAGCTCCATTCTCCTGTGCAGGGCAACAAAAGAAGACCCAGACAATCATCTGGGACTTGGGAGGCAGAGAATAGATGGGACAGGGCTAGGCAGAGGTGGTATTTGTTGGTTCTCTAAACTATTCAAAATTTCCACTTCTGGTTCTTCAGAACTGGTCAGAACCTGATGAATACCACCTCTGGATAGATTTGGATATAGGTGATGTCATCAGTTCTTTCCTTTCAGAAACTGTTGTTGGTTTAATCTCTTTGTGCAGATCTATCTACCTTTTGTCTTCCCTTCACTTAACTTAATAAGATGTGTGATATCATAAGATGCAACCTAAGGCCAATTACTAGGAGCTAGATTTATAGAATCACAGATTGAAAGTGATCCTGGAAGTTAAGCCCCTGTCACACTGCACCAACGGATGCAAAGAGGATGTAAAATGGACAAAAAAGCTTGCCATCCATTGGTTAACGCGATGTACTCACTGACTCCATTTTGCTTCCTCTCTATCTGTCCAGCATCCATTTATTGACGTTTAATCCGCTCAGAAAGTTTTGAGCTGCTCAAAACTTTTGAGCGGAAAATGTATCCAATGCATCCATTCTGCATCCGCTACGCATCCGCTAGGCATCCGTTCTGCATCCATTACGCATCCGCTATATCCGCTAGGCATCCGCTATATCCGCGAACTCCATCTGCTCCAGCAGTAAACAGACGCAGGGAGGAAGCGGAACAGATGCGGAACAGATGCAGAACGGATGCCTAGCGGATGCAGCACAGAAACAAAGCATGTAAAACGGAAAATACGTTCACAGAGGGGACCTATCTCGGATATTAAGGATGTCTACAGGATGCCTAGAGGATGCCTAGAGGATGCAAAGGGACACCTATACTGCCTATAAAAAGGGGGAGTAACTCACCCGGATCTCACTTTCAGAACAGCAGCCCAGCTGCAGACCTCTGCAGCCCTCATCTGCCTCTTCCTCTTCCACAGAATCCAGTCATGTCCACCGTGGATCGTAACAAAGTCCTTTTGGCAGCCACCATCCCTCTGCAACAGTGCAAAGTCATCTACAGGCTCTGTGAACTCTACTATGGAAAGAAAAAGAGGCGGCCAAGAAGCGTCTGGGTACAAAGATGGTTCACCAGAAGAGCAGAGGACGGACTGTACAACAAGCTGATGGTGGAGCTCAGGAACGAAGACACTCGTGCATTCCAGAACTTCATGAGGATGCCTCCAGCCATGTTTGATGAAGTTTTGCAGTGCCTGACACCCAGGTTGACCAAGACAAACACCAACTTCCCACCCAGCCTGGAACCTGGGCTCAAGGTGGCATTCACTCTGCGCCACCTGGCCTCAGGAACCACCTACAGGAGCATGCAGTATGGCTGGAGGGTGCCACCCAACACCATCAGCATTGTGGTCAGAGAAGTGGTGCAGGCCATCATCGAAGAATACAAGGAGGAGCTGCTCCAGTGCCCCTCCACTGAAGAAGGATGGAAGAAAGTTGCAGAGCAGTGGTATCAGAGGTGGAACTTCCCACACACTGTTGGAGACATCGATGGCAAGCACGTGGCCTGCAAAGCGCCAGCCAAGTTGGGGTCCACTTATTTCAACTACAAGGGCTTCTTCAGCATCATCCTCTATGCCATAGTCGATGCTGACTACAAGTTCATGTACATCGATGCTTCAGGCAACGGGTCATGGCTGAGGCTTGCTGTGCTTCTGCATGGTTGTGGGGTTGCTGGCTGGCAGGGAGGCTGGCAGGAACCAAGGCTGGCAGGAAGGCTGGCAGGGAGGCTGGCACCAAGGCTGGCAGGAAGGCTGGCAGGGAGGCAGACACCAAGGCTTGCAGGCAGGCTGGCAGGCAGGCTGGCAGGCAGGCAGGCACCAAGGCTGGCACCAAGGCTGGCACCAAGACTGGCACCAAGGCTGGCAGGGAAGCAGGCACCAAGGCTGGCAGGAAGGCTGGCAGGGAGGCTGGCACCAAGGCTGGCAGGAAGGCTGGCAGGGAGGCAGGCACCAAGGCTGGCAGGCAGGCTGGCAGGCAGGCTGGCAGGCAGGCAGGCACCAAGGCTGGCAGGAAGGCTGGCAGGGAAGCAGGTACCAAGGCTGGCAGGAAGGCTTGCAGGCAGGCAGGCACCAAGGCTGTCAGGCAGACAGAACCAAGGCTGGCAGGAAGGCAGGCAGCAAGGCTGGCAGGCAGACTGGCTGGCAGCAAGGCTGGCAGGCAGGCAGACAGCAAGGCTGGCAGCAAGGCTTGCAGGCAGGGCAGGCAAGGCTGTCTATTCGTCCGGTAGCAGGTCTTTCCTCTGAATGGTGACCTGCCTCTGAGCTGCTTCCCTTATATCCGCGGGGCTGACGCAATGCATCCTCCCCATATGCGCAATTAATGCTCGGCATCCATTCGGCTTCCGCTGTGCATCCGCTAGGCTTCCGCTCTGCATCCGCTTCATCCGCTCTGCATCCGCTCTGCATCCACTGTATCCGTTCCGCATCCACTTTGCTGCGCCCCCCCGGAAGCCTAGCGGATGTGCCATGTGCTCCCATCTGCTCCCATCCGCTGGGCTTCCATTCCGTTATCCATCTGCTCTGCGTCCTCCCCCCATCCGTTCCTTTCCGTGTTATCCACTCTGTTTATGCAAATTTTTGCCCCTTTTGAGAGCGGATAACAACGGCTGGAACATTTTGCTCGTCCGTTGTGTCCGTTTTGCATCCGTTGGGCAGTGTGACAGGGCCTTTAGCTTGTTTAACCCCTTGATCTGCGCAGAAATAATCATATCATTCTGGATGCGTGGTTATATAATCTTATCCTGAAAAATTTCCACTGATGGATCTACCATGAGTTTAAGGAGCAGGTTGTTTCACTCCTTAATAGCTGTCTCAGTCAGAAAATTCCTCCTTATTTCTCTTTGAGTCTGTCTTTTGGGATATTAGCTGTTCAACTTTGTATCATCCACAAATTTTCTGAGCATCCCTTCTATATTGTCCTTTAAGCCATTCATGAAGATGTTGAAGAGTATAAAGAATATGAACATGCACAAAGATTACAAATGTGTTGACAAAGCCAAGGGTAGAACCCAGAGATAACTCATGGCATTTTCCCTCCATGTGGACACTGACCTGTTAAAGATCATGCATTAGCTATAGTTGCTACCTGTGAATCCATATGGTAATGATCTCCATCTGTCCTACATTGTTCTAATTTATATATAGGGCATATATGGTGTATCCGGCCCACTCAATTCCTGAAAATAGATGGGGAAGAAATTGAGGTAGTGACAGATTTTATTTTCCTGGCTCCAAGATCACCGCACATGGGGACTATAGCCAAGAAATTAAAAGAGGCTTGCTCCTGGGGAAGAAAGTTATGGTAAATTGAGACAGCATGCTAAAAAACAGAGTCATCACCCTGCCAAAATGGGCATATAATCAAGGCTATGATTTTCCCAGTTGCAATGTATCACTATGAAAGTTGGACCATAAGGAAACCTGAGCACCAAAGTACTGAGACCTTTAAACTATGGTGCTGGAAAAGACTCCTATGAGTCTTTTCTTGGACTGCAACGTGGACTGCAACGTGATCAAACTGGTCAGTCCTAGAGAGATCAACCCTGACTGCTTTTTAGAAGGCCAGATCCTGAAGATGAAACCCAAATAATTTGGCTACCTAATGAGAAGGAAGGACTCACTGGTGAGCCTAATTCTGGGAATAGTTGAGGCAAAAGAAGGGACAACAGAGAATGAGGTGGCTGGATGGAGTCACTGAAGCAGTCAGCGTGAGCTTAAATGGATTCCGGGGGATGGTAGAGGACAGGAAGCCCTGGAGGGATGTTGTCAATGGAGTCACGATGAGTCAGACACAACTTCGTAACTAACAACAACAAATGGTATATCTGGATATTGGACCAAGTTTTTATGTTCATTGGATTTAGTTGGATATTAATTTATTACCTTCTGTTTCAGCAACATGTCCATCATTTCTGTCAAACTGAATAGATGAGTCACTTCATGACTCACTTTTTAATGGCAGAGTTCGTTTTTACTAAACAAGTTAGCATTACAGAAATCCAGACACCAAATGTCTTACTTTTGAAAAATGCACCATGCTGTGATTAGGAATTAAAATAGAAAAGAGAAAGAGAATCAAGTGAAATAGAATGTGGCATACTGAGCTACTGTGCAGGTAGCTTGAAGGAAAAGAGGCATTTGCAAATATGACAAAATGATTTAATTTCCACTGGCAATTCTTTAGGTGTATAAGATTGACATCAGCTACAGTTTCCCTGAAGAATGTGTGAAATTAATTTTGTATTGATAATAATCACACCTCTATAAACTCTGACAACAGGAAAAAATATTGGTTGGATAAAGTTGTTTGGAACGATAAAGTTGTTCTTAAACTGCATACTAGTACGAATGAAAAACACTGTTATTTTCATCACACTTACAGTTCCAATTCTCACTTAGCCTTGGAATTTACTAGATTCTCTGGAAGCCTGTCACCTTCAATATGTTATTTTAAAAGAATTGTTAGGAGGATAAAATGAAAAGGACAATCCAGTTGAGCATTTTAGAATTTTCTTTCTTTTTTCATTGCCTTTCAACCTCAGTGCATCTGAAATGGCAGCAAGCATTAGCCATTTTCAAACTCATCATATTTGACTGTAAGGCTAAAAAAATGTCAATAATAAAAAAATTATTAGTTGTGATAATTTGTTTATTCAGTGCCCTCTTGCCACCTGGAATTTTAGTGGGTGTATATATATTTTGGAAATTGAAAATAATTATTTGTGCATATGTATACATATATGCAAAATGTATGTATGTGTATGTAGAAATATTAAACATGCAGAAATATTAATCTTCAATTTTTGAAGGGAACAGGACAGAAAACAAACAAACTAGTTATTTAAAATCATTTAGAACATTTAAGAAGTCAGGATTTTGTTAATAGTGCAAAGATATGGAGATTTAATTGCAGAAGTGTGAAAATATTTTTCAGTGAACAAAAGATCAGCTAGCAGCCAACATTTTATGATACTATACAAATCCCATTTGTTTACGAGATTGTGACTAAAAACAACATATTTATGAAAACTTTGTTTTAAAATAAATAGATAAATTTTTAAGAGACTGGGATATATCAGGTATCATATAGAGAGATTGATTTCATGTAGAGATATTGATTGTTAAGAATAGCCATACTGTTAGCTCTTCTTAGCAAATTCCATTGAAAATGTGTGCTGTGTTTCACTAGGACCAAAAGGTTTAGAAATATCCATGCAGGTCCTGCCCCACCATTCCATTCCATCTCTACAGCTGGTGTTACTGTGAGCAATTTTTAGAGAATTTATGAGGAATTGGGTCATCCTAATTGAATGCTGACCAGCTTTCAATGGACACAATAAGGACAGGAAAATATGTTTTGCTACTTTTGTAAGAAAAGCTTTTACTCAATTAAATTATTCTTCATTTTCCTGCAGTGATGTCTCAGCATCTCTTATGCTACTTCTTTAACAGGGTTTCTTTTTACAATTGGAGACTTCTCTAGGATAGACACGCACAGAAAGTCAGTACAGAATCAATCCAATCCAGTCCTGGCATTGCCTTCTCATTCCAAGTGTCAACTAACCACCCAGGAACAATTCCAAGAGTCTGGAACTCAACCAGGTCCATTAGGTGTCTGGGTGGATTTATTGAATGGGTTCTGTGCATTCTCCGAGATTTAAATGGTCAACAGGGAGGAGTCTCTCCATGACAAATGAAACTGATGTAAGGTCAGTTATTCTGACTCTAAGTCACATTACCACTGCTCTGATATAACAGGTTGATGTATAATCCACATTGTAAGTCAGGCGAGAAATAATTTAGATCAAGTCATCATTGCCATAGCGGCCATGAATTCTGGAGCACCTAGCAATACCTAGGGATGACAGATTATTGTCCATTGGTGCTATAAGCCTAGTAAACTCTACTATCAATCTAACTACAGATTCAAGTAACATAATGATATATGGAAATTTCCTTGAGAAACAGAAAGAAAAGTCACAGACTGGACCACTGGCATATAAAAGTTCCTTCAGCCCATCGAGGAATAGGAAGCATCAGAAACATTTCAGGAGGGATCCCTCTCTCAATTTTCTGAAGAGTACAAGGATGAAAGAATAATTTCAGTCTTGCCAGCTACTGTTAATATAACCTTGTAGTAAAGGTAGAGTATTCATGATTGTGTTTCTTGTCTTGACTACCTTGAAGGACTAACAGGTAGCTCAAAAAGAAGGTATGCATGTAATTGGGAGGCTAGTAGAAAGTTAGGTTTCATCTAATTGCGAATCCTAATTAACGCCATCCCAGATTCCAGTTCATAACTAGTGCCACCCACAAAACCCAGCAGGCACATATTCTCCCAGTAATGTTTCAATAATGCAAGCAAGATCAATTTTCTGATCAGGATATCTTATTTCAGGGTAACTGAAAATTGAATAGTAACAGTCAGAAACCAAGGGATTTCAAGCCCTCATTACCAAGCACTGGGTAAAACACAGGAGGCTGGAAGAGCCAACACCATCTTCTCCATAAAGGACAAACCGTTTCCTCCTGCTATATCTGTCCCTGCCTGTTGCCACCATAACATCTTCAACCACCATCTGCCTCCTCACTTTTCCAAGTCTTCCCAAACCTCATCTGTGGTTAGTTTTTGGTATGCCACAGGTACAGATGGTTTTATAGCTTTGTATTATTCTCATCATTATTTATATAATTTTAATTATTGGGAGCCCTCCAGAGTCATGTATCTGAGATGGCAGCTAGATAAATTGAAATAATAAAAATAAATAAATACACATCAGTCTACACCACTTTTCATCACATCATACCCCAAACAAACAACCAAGTAACTGAAAGAGTGGGAAAACACTTCTTCAGTACGAAGTGAAAAAACTTACAACCTGACAACCACCAACTCTTTCCAAGACAAAAACAGACAATGCAATCATATTTAGCATCCATCTACCTACTTCTCCCACTGAAATCTGTGAACCTCAAAATCAACAGTTTGGTATATTACAGTCACCAAATTTTCAAATAGCTGTGAGGACAAACTTCTTAGGTTTTCATGAAAAAAAAATAATCCAGGAAATTTCCAGATTTCCAGGAAATCACACATGAGTCATAAATAGGGGAAAAACACAAGTAGACCCTTCTTTCTCTCTCTCTTTTCTTCTCACTCTCCTTCTGCATGCATGTGTGTCCAGAGATTTGAAAACTTATCCTTAGATCAAAAGACTCTGCTAGCAATCTTGGTCTTTTCTGTTACATTCAATTGTAAATTGTTTACAAAAGAATTATTTGTTCCCAGATATCCTGTTAATACCTTGATAGTTTCCTTTTCAACAGGTACGCAAATGATTTGGCATGGTCTGAAAAAAAACAGAATGCTCACATATTTTATGACACATAGTAGTTCATTCCAGATTCATAAATTTACATATAGGCCTTCTAATGCTTTTACACATGAGTTTAAGCCCCTGTCACACAGCACCAACGGATGGAAAGAGGATGTAAAATGGAGAGAAACACCTGCCATCCGTTGGTTAACGCGATGCATCCGTTCTGTACTCACTGCGTCCGTTTTTCATCCTCTCTATCCGTCCAGCATCCGTCTACTGACATTTCATCTGCTCAAAAAGTTTTGAGCTGCACAAAACTTTTTGAGCGGAAAATGTATCCAATGCATCCGTTATACATCCGCTACGCATATGGGGAACATCCGTTAGATGTCTGTCGTCATGTTACGCGTCCGCTATATCCGCTAGGCATCCGCTGCACATCCGCACAACTCACATCCGCTCCACCGGGAAACGGACACAGGGAGGAAGTGAAACGAACGCGGAATGGACACGCAGCATTAGTAGCATGAACGTAGAAAGGATGAAAGCGGATGCAGCTCGCATACAAAGCATTAAAATGGAAAAAAACATTCGTAAAGGGGACGTATCTCGGATATTGCAGGATGTCTAGAGGATGCAAAAGGACACCAAGCGAAAAACCTATATTTCCAATAAAAAGGGGGAGAAATCACCTGGATCTCACTTTCAGCCCAGCAGCCCTGCTGTGCAGACCTCTTCAGCCTTCATCTGGCTCTTGCTCTTCCACAGCATCCAGTTATGTCCACCATGGATCGTCACACACTCCTTTTGGTAGCCACCATCGTTCTACAACAGTACGAAGCCCTCTACAGGCTCTTTCACCTGTTCTACACGAAGAAAAGGAGGCGGCCAAGAAGTGTCTGGGTCTGAAGATGGATCGCCAGAAGAGCAGAGGACGGACTGTATAACAAGCTGATGGTGGAGCTGAGGAACGAGGACCCTCGTGCATTCCAGAACTTCATGAGGATGCCGCCAGCCATGTTTGATGAAGTTGGGGAGCAGTTGAGACCCAGGTTGACCAAGCAGAGCACCAACTTCCGGCCCAGCCTGGACCCTGGACTTAAGGTGGCACTGACTCTGCGCCACCTGGCCTCCGGGACCACGTACAGGAGCATGCAGTATGCTTGGAGGGCTCCCACACAACACCATCAGCATTGTGGTCAGAGAAGTGGTGCAGGCCATCATCGAAGAATACCTGGAGGAGCTCCTCCAGTGCCCCTCCACTGAAGAAGGATGGAAGAAAGTTGCAGAGCAGTGGTATCAGAAGGGGAACTTCCCCCACACTGTTGGAGCCATAGATGGAAAGCACGTGGCCTGCAAAGCGCCAGCCAAGTCAGGGTCCACTTATCACAACTACAAGGGCTACTTCAGCATCGTCCTCTTCGCCATGGTCGATGCTGACTACAAGTTCATGTACATTGATGCTTCAAGCAACGGCTCATCTTCAGATGCCCAGGTATACAACGCCAGTCACCTCAAGGAGGGGATGGAACGCAACCTCATCATGGGCTTTCCAGATCCAGACCCACTGCCCAATGACACACAAGATGTGCCCTACTTCATCGTCGGGGATGACGCCTTCTCCCTCATAACCTACCTCATGAAGCCCTACACTTCCAGATGCCTCACCCGTGAAGAGAGCATCTTCAACTACAGGCTGTCCAGGGCAAGGCGGATGATGGAGAACGCCTTTGGCAAGTTCTGGCTAACAGGTTCCAGGTACTTCTCACTACCATGCATCATCACCCACAGACCTTGAGGAACATGGTGAAAGCTTGCTGCATTCTTCACAATCTCATGCGCACCCGCTACCCAGTGTTGCGGAACAGGCTCGTGGACCTCCAATAAGGCAATGGGGACGTGGAGCCTGGTGAATGGAGGCAAGGGTGAAACCTGATAGACACTGTGGATGTGCAAGGCCCCAACAGAGCTTCACGTGAAGGGAAGAAGCAGCGCAACCTCCTGAGACACTGGTGCAACTCCCCAGCTGGAGCAGTGGAGTGGCAAGACAGGATGGTAGATGATTAATGGGTGCTTCCTTCAGCCTGTCTCATCACACTGATGAGATTGTGCCATGTATGTCGAGTGGCCCTACAATGAACAGGGCATTTAATAAAGAGTTGTGTTTATGTTGAAATGTGTGGATCAATGATTAAATTGTTATTGATAATAATGGGGCATAGGTGTGGCACCTGTGAGGGTGGACCATACAGTCCCACTATGGTTGCACTGGAAGTTTATCTATCCCATAGCTATTACCCATCCCACAGGTATCTCTGCCCATTCCACAGGTATCCCTGCTCATCCCACTGCTATCCTTACCCATCCCACAAGCATGCAAAGGCTTAAACCATTTCTAAAAATTTCCACCAAGACTTTATTTACTAAAAGAACTGAAGCAAGTGTGTGAAGCAAAGATAATCTTTCTTAATAACAAACTGTAAAAGAAAATGGCCCAAGTAAAGTGTCCCAAGCAAAGATAAAGTCAACAGGTAGCAATCCAGTCTCTGGCACTCTTCTCAGTCACTCTGAGGCATGCCCATAGTCTCAAGGGTGAAGGGTCCAGGTGCTGTGGAGGTGGCTGCTGCTGGAGTGCTGATCTGAGGTGCGATAGGGGTGCCTGGCCCAGAGAGGACAACAGAGGATGGTGTGTGGAGGAAGCTCTCAGAGAGCTGGCTCAGTCCCATGATGTTGAGAGCCCCTTCCTCCATGATATGGGGTGTCAGTCCCAAGACCGATGACAGATGTTCTGAGGCTGGGCTTGGCTGTGGGGTGGAGGAAGGAGCAATGTAGTGGGGCTGTCTGGTCTGCAGCTGAGCGAGGTGAGGCGTGGGTGACATCTGTGGTGTGGGTGGCATCTGTGGCGTGGGTGGCATCGGTGGCACCGGTGGCATACAATGAACCTGTGCCTGGACTAGGAAGGGCTGCCTGTGCTGCTGGAACTCCTGGTAGCCATAGCCTTGGCAAGTGAGGGCCTGTGGAAAGCCTTGGAAGGGCTGTGACATCACCTGGGGTGGAGGAGCAGACCTGCACTGGGTCGGAGCAGGTTCATCTGGGCCTGGAGGGTTGTGCAGAAGACCGGTGATCCTGTCCTTGATCACCTGGTACTGTGATTCCGACATGTTCATGAGGGTCTGGTTGACGTAGGTGAGGAAGGGCTTGCGGTTTGAGTATGGTATGTCGGTGTGTACCAGCAGAGAGAGGAGATCTACGCTGCTTCTGAAGGTGTCCCTGATCTCCAGCAGGACAGTGTGGCTCTGCCCCTCCGGTCTGGCTCTCTTCCTGCTTTCTGTGGAGGTGGAGCTGGGGGTGGATATGGGTTGTTCTCTGGTGGAATTGCCCTCTCCTTGCTCCTACTGCGTCAGGGAGTCCTCCACGCGCTCCTCCACGGGGAGTGCAGCTGTCAGGGGGGGGGGTCTCCATTGTGAGATGCTCCACAGATACCTGCCTGGACACAGGAGCAGACTCTTGGCCAGAAGAGAACTGGATCTCTGTGGGCTGCCTGAGAGAGAGGGTTGTCAGAGGGGCTTCTCCTCGGTGGTGGATCTCACCCTCCAAGAAGCTGCACTTGGCCATCACGTAGGTCTCCCGGTCCGTCAGCTTGACCGTGGCCTGGCCAGATTTCTTGAGGTGCAGCTTCCCGTACCAGGTGTTCATGTGCTTCCACCAGCCGAGGAGGACTTCTGAAGTGTAGCCCAGGCTCTCCGCCTTCTCTCAAAAAAGCAGCCTGTTTCCTTTTGGTGTCTTGACAGAGCCTGTGTCCCTTCCGCCATAGATACTCGTTCTCCCTCAGGCATTCGAGCACCTCATCCTCATGTTCCTCTTCGATGGAGTATTGCCTCCTCTCCTGTTCACACATATGCCTCTTCCATCAGAGGGGCTTTGAGGTTCTAGGGGCTGCTCCACCACACCACCACCACCACCAGCAGCAACAACAACAGTAGCAGCAAAAACAGCATGAGCAGCACCAGCAGCACCAGGAACACCAGCAGCACCAGGAGCACCAGCAGCACCAGCAGGTCTAGCAGCACCAGCAGGACCAGGTTCAGCAGCACCAGAGTAAGCACCAGCAGCACCAGTAGGACCAGTAGGACCAGGAGCACCAGCAGGACCAGCAGGACCAGCAGGACCAGGAGCACCAGCAGGACCAGCAGCACCAGCAGCACCAGCAGCACCAGGAGCACCAGCAGCACCAGGAGCAGCGCCAGCAGAGTAAGCCCCAGCAGAAGCCCCAGCACCAGGAGCAGTGCCAGCAGAGTAAGCACCAGTAGAAGCCCCAGCACCAAGAGCAGTGCCAGCAGAGGCCCCAGCAGCAGAAGAGTCAGCCCGAGCAGCAGAAGCAGAGTCAGGGCCAGGGGGTGGGATGGTGGCCCTGTCCTTCTTTCCAGGGCTGGCAGCAGATGGCACAGGCTTCCTCTTCTTCCCCATGATTGTTGGCTGGCTGGAGCTGTGTCTGACAGCAGGTCTTTCCTCTGAATGGTGACCTGCTTGTGAGCTGCTTCCCTTTATATCCGCGGGGCTGATGCAATGCATCCTCCCTGCATGCGCAGTGAATGCTTTGTATTGGCTAGGCATCCACTAGACTTCCGTGTTGCATCTGCTTCATCCGCTTGTCATCCGCTCTGTATCCATTCTTTCTCTTGCGTGTCCACTTCGCTGTGCTCCTCCGGAAGCCCCGTGGATGTGTCATCCGCTTCCATCCGCTTCTATCCTCTAGGCTTCCGTGGAGCATCCGCTTAACATCCTGGCTACATCCTCCCCCCGTCCGTTCCTTTCCATTGTTGTCCGCTCTGCTTATGCAAATTCGGGGCACTTTTGAGAGCGGATAACAATGGATGGAATATTTTCTCGTCCGCTGTGTCCTTTTTACATACCTTTTGCATCCGTCGGCCTATGTGACAGGCCCTTTATGAAGGAAGAGTAATATGCAAGAAAACTTGGCCTTCTGAAGGAAGTAAATATAAATATAACAAGATAGTAATTCTTATTTTTGCTTACTGGCAAAGCAGGAAGGATTTCTGGAAAGAAGATGCATGACTTATTTTAAAAGAAAGAACACTTATGTCCCTATGGAATTGCACTTAAATGCAACAAAGTGTATGTCGCTGTGGGCAAAACAAATATTTTCCTCTTCTGTTGTCCTAATGTATAATCCAGATTAGGTTCCTATCTTTGTTCTGTTTTCAAACTGTCACACACTCTGTTGCTAGGTGAACATAGCAATTTATTCAAGGGTGAGTAGATAACAGCAGACAAGGCAGGAAAAGAATGTAAATTAAAATAGAATCTCTGGGAAAGCAAGCTTGCCTCAGTAATTATGCTTTCACTAGTCACATGCAGAAGAGAATTCAAATCCAATTCGAAGTTCAGAAAGCCAACTCAGGTTATCAGTCAATCCAAGTCAGAGTTCCATAAGTAGAATCACAAGAACAACCTGCCAGGAAAAAAAATCAGACAGTTGTTTCCAATGGAGAAGCATGGGTCAAAGCTACCCCTGAAATCAACTGCAATCTGTTGTTTTTAATTAACATAAATACTTCCTTGCTTGGCAAGGAGGCTTATTGAGTTTATTCCTTTGCTTTATCCTCTGAGCCCATGTGACATCATCTGACAATTCTACCGAGGATGACTATATTTGAACAGCCTTGAGTGGCTCCTGGCTGAGTGACTTCTGAGTGACTTCTGAGCAGAGGTAGTATTCAACAGGTTCTGACCAGTTCAGGATAACTGGTAACAGAATTTTTGAGTAGTTTGGAGAACTGGCAAATACTACCCCTGACTGATGTTACCAGTATCCTTCACCTGCAACTCCCACCAAGCCACACCCACAGAACCAGTAGTAAAAAAAAATTGAATCCCACCACTGCTTCTGAGGCTGATGTTCTACTAGTTCAGGTGGAATAGCTTCCACAGAACCAGAGTCTGTCCTAAGCATGATGATTTGGGCCTGAAAAAGGTCTTTCAATCAATTTTACAACCCAGCACATTTATTTCAGCAAAAAGCTTCCTAGGTTAGATTCCATTTCATTTAATGCATGAAAAATGCAGAGTGAAAAATGACAGGAATGCCAGTAACTGCTCCAGATATGCCAATTGAGAACTGGATACTATGCTGAACAGCCATCTTTATTAAAGAGTGTCAATGGTGTTATAATTAGGATGCCTGTATCATCTAACAGTGTAAGAAAACTATTGCCATATGACTAAAGGTCCTGTCTCACTGCACTTACGGATACAAAGAGGATGTAAAACATTAAAAAAAGCTTGCCATCCATTGGAAAATGCTATGCATCCATTGTGTACTCATTGCATACGTGTTTCATATGCTCTATCCTTTGAGCATCCGTCCACTGCGATTTCATCCGTGCAAGAAGTTTTGAGCTGCACAAAACTTTGTGAATGGATGAACTTTCCGCCGTGTACGATGTAAATCCACGACATACGAGCAACAAACATTCTATGTCCGTTATCATCTGTTAAACATCTGCTGTATCCTCTCTGCATCCTCTAGCCATCCCCTCAACTCACATATGCTGCAGCTGAAAATGGAAAGAGGGAGGAAAGAAAGGGTACATGGAACGTCTATAAATCGTTAGTAGCATGGAAATAGAAAGGATGCATTTGCATCCGATATACATCCGCGAAGCATCCCCTTTCTTTCCTTTAGGCGTACGTGATGCATCCACTTCATCCAATATGTGTCTGCTTTGAAATTCTCCCCCAGAACTCCTTCGGAGGTGTCATCCGCTTCCATCTGCTTTCATCCGCTAGGCTTCCTATGAACATCCATTTAACATCCCCGCTACATACTACCCACGTCCGTTCTTTTCCGTTCTTTTCCATTCTGTTTATGCAAATTTTCACCACTTTTTGGAGCGGATGACAATGGATGGAGCCATCCTCGAAATTTTGCTCATCCACTGTGTCCTTTATGCAGATGTTTTGCATCTGTCGGCCAGTGGGACTGGGCCATAAACACATGAAATCTTTCACCTTGCAGTTTCCTTAACTCCACTCTGCTCATATGTTGATTAATTTTATGAGTCCTAATAGGTTAATAGATTTGAATTCCACAACCTCTTAGGGCATTCTGACAAATAAATGGACTTTTAATGAATGGAGTTGGACCTGATTTGATTTCAGTGATTTCAGTGATTTGATTTTTAGGTCTCTATCCTAATATGAAGGGGTTTTGTATAAAATATTGAAGACCTTCTAGTTTCCTATATTTTTTCATGTTAACTGATAAAAGATATGAGGAGCAGATGTCTGTGTGTAACCTCCTGTCTTCAGCAGATTGAACCCTTCATTAATGCATTTTCAGGCTGTTGTATTCAATGTCTCTGCAACATTTTATCAGAGATATAGGTGGGTGGATATTGTAATTAAATGTCTTGCTACTTGACCTCTTCTGTCTTAGCTGGATGAAACATAATTACAATGATTGGAAAGTGGAGTTTCCATGTTTTCTTTCAATTATTCCAGAATTATCCATGTAACTTGTAACTGACTAACTTTGTATAAGGGTTATCCCTACTTTCAATTTTTATTTTGCTGATGGAAGGGGAGAAGAGTGGCCTTATAAGAAGTGATAAACAACTGGTTGTGCCCAAGATGCTTTGATGTTTTATGAAGCTTAACAAAAATGGGCAGCAGTTTAAGTTTCAGATTTGTGAGAAACTCTTAGACAGCTTTTTCATGTGTCCAGTAGCATGAATAGTTTTCTATCAATAGATTGTTTCCAGAAAATCTCATCCTCTTTTATTAGATAAGCAAAATTCAGGTTCTAAACATTAGAAAGTATTTTCTGTCAATGTATTGGATTAAAATTGGCAAGATTGTAATATAAATTTACTCTCAACCATGGAAATTAATCAGTAATTTCATTGGTTTGTTTATTGGATATTTACGAAGGAAGAAACCATATCACCATATCCTCCTATTCTGATACTGGTAGAGCAAGCTACAGTAAATAAACAGAGAGAAAACTCATCTCGCTAGAATCAGTGATGTTCCTAATTGCATCTGCAAGCAAATAACCAAGCTTAGAGAGCACCAAGGATTCCATAGTTGGATATTTAATTTAGTTTAAATCTGAATTAGCCCTGCCAGGAATATTTTTCAGAAGTATAAATGAAAACCAACATTTTAGAAGTTAAAACACCTTTCCAAATACTTTTTATTGACTGATAAAAATGAATGCATTTCCTCCCCCCAAAATAATGTTATATACTGGTAAGTTTGTATGAATCTTCTGACAAATATTAGAAGAGTAAAGAAAAACATCTTCATATATATATTGCTGTACAGAAATGAATTGAGGAAGTAAGTGTAAGTAGATAATGAATTTAGGATGTAAATGTAAGTAGATAATGAAACTTGTACAAGTCAGTGGAAAACAATTATTATTATTTATTAAATTTATTGGCTGATCACCTTATCATAGGGTAAGAATGGCACCATAGAGTGGTTTAAAATATGCCTTATCCAGCCTCATTCTACATTCCTAAACTATTTATTTCAGTTGGAATTACCAGCGTGTATTTTGCTTTTGGCTGTAAAATGGTTGCTCTTGATTTTGAAGATTGTTCTGACCCAGAGGTTCAAAAGGTTACAGAAAATTTAATGGAATTCAGTTTAATAGAGAAAATACTCTTCATATTTAAAAGTAACTCTAACACCCACCTGAATAGCTAAGAGACAGGCCAAGTAAGGAAAATAGAAACCAGATATAAGTAATCGTAAAATGTGTATCATAATTTCAGTGATGGTGTACATATACATCAATTTCCTTTGAAAAGGACCATGTTATTATTACAGGAGATAGACTTGTTTAAATTAGAAAGCAAATCTACTTACTTTTTAATATTTGCCGTAAACAATAGATGCAATTTACATAGACTTCTGAAAAGCCTTTGATTCAGTGGTACATGACAAACTACTGTTAAAACTAAACTCTTATGGCATTTCTGAATCCCTTCATAAGGGGATTATTGCATTCCTGTCAAACAGGCAACAAATAGTAAAAACAAATAGTAAAAATAGGGAGCGCTATATCAAAACCTGCTCCAGTTAACAATTAATGCTCCCATAAGGGAGCGTTTTAGGACCACATATAAATAACCTTTACAATCACCTCATAAGCAACTGCGTCCTCTTCGTGGATGATGTAAAACTATCCAATGCCACCAACAATGCTACTGTTCTTCAAAGTGACCTTGATTATGTGACTGAATGGTCAAACATTTGGCAACTCCAAATCTTGCCCAACAAATGCTCTGTCCTACACATTGGTAAAAAAAATCAGTACACCAAATACATGCTAGGTGGATATGACCTTGTTGATGACCGTCACTCTGTCAAGGACCTCAGAGTACTCATATCTAATGATCTAAGCACAAGAGCTCACTGTAACAGCATTGCCAAAAGGCATTAAGAGTTGTAAATCTAATTTTACGAAGCTTCTCCTCTGGAAATATTGAATTGCTAACTAGGGCATACAAAACCTTTGCTAGACCAATGCTCAAATACAGCTCATCTGTCTGGAATTTGCACTGCATATCAGACATTAATACAATTGAGTGAGTCCAGAAGTATTTCATGAGAAGAGTTCTATACTCCTCTGCTCACAACAGAATACCCTATTTCATCAGGCTTGAAATTTTGGGCTTGGACAATCTTGAACTACGCTGCCTTTGATTGGATTTAAGCATAGTAGGAAAAATTATCTGCTACAATGTCCCACTTGTCAAGGACTACTTCAGCTTCAACTACAACAATACAACAGCACACAACAGATACAAACTCAATGTTAACTGCTCCAAACTTGACTGCAGAAAGTACGATTTCAGCAACAGAGTGGTCAATGCCTGGAATGCACTATCTGACTCTGTAGTTACATCCTCAAACCCCCTCTCCTTTAACCTCAAACTATCCACTATTGACCTCACCCATTCCTAAGAGGTCTGTAAGGGGTGTGCATAAGTGCACCATCGTGCCTCTCATCCCTGTCCTGTTGTCCCCATTTATTCATACCCATTTCCTGTATAAAGTCATGTTTATACTTATATCTATTATCTTGTAAGTGATTGATGAATCAAATAAATAAATAAATTCTGATCTGTTATTATATGAATTATGCTAATCTTCTAAACTCTGTTACTCTTTTAAAGCTTTATACTAGCTTCTTCTGTTTCATTCTTCTATGTTGTGCTTATATCTTTGTTTCTATCTGTCTAAGTATTTCCTGGAGATATCAATTTAAAATTCCTTAATATTCTTTCATTAGTCTTGATTTATGAACTTTATGCCATATTATATTCCAGCTTTGTCTTAATTATATTTATTTGACCCTAATCACTGGTACCGTGTACAACAATTCCATGACAATCTTTCTACTGTACTAGTATCTGCCATCTACTGATAGGTTGTGTCACTTCGTGGGACTTCTACTGGTATTGCTGTCATTACCATGATATCTATGTTTAGGTGCTGAAAGGTGATTTCCATTTCAATCTATTTGGCTGCTTTCTACTATGGCTGAGGTTCAATGACCCACAACCTGATTGCCATTTCTAGATGTTCACTTGACCACTATTTCATCACTCTCTCTTCCCTGTCACTCACTCAGGACAACTCCTTTTTGTCCACCTTTGTGATGAGCTAGGACACGGTACAGAGATAACACAGGTAGATGGCAGTTCAAACTGCCTTTTTATTACTTCAAATTTCCCCAAACACTCCATTTCTGGCAAGTCCAAAAGCAAAGTGATTACACACACACATGTACACACACACACAAACACACACACACTTCAAGCAGCTGCTGGCTGCAAATAGTCCAGCCCAACATTGTGAGCATCATGGCTGCAAAGCAAGAAATCCAGAAAGAATGCAAAGAATTCAGGAAAATTCAAATGTCAGAAGTCAACACTCCAGTAATTCAGCTTTTTTTTTTTTTAACAAATGCCCCTCCTCACAGTGTCTCCTTAAGTCTCAATCCCCAGGTGTGCTTTGTAAAGAGAGGTGAGGCACTGTACTCCCAGGTAGTTGGGTCAATCTGTGCTGTTCTTGGCTTCTCTCCAGTCTCTGCTCCAGGATCAGGAGCAGGTGGTCTGTCTCTCATATTCATTGCTTAAGACCCTGTCACACTGCACCAACGGATGGAAAGAGGATGTAAAATGGAGAAAAACACTTGCCAACCATTGGTTAATGCGATGCTTCCGTTCTGTACTTACTGCCTCTGTTTTGCTTCCTCTCTATCTGTCCAGCATCCATCTATTGACATTTCATCCGCTCAAAAAGTTTTGAGCTGCTCAAAACTTTTTGAGTGGAAAATGTATCTAACGCGTCCATTCTGAATCCGCTAGGCATAAGGGGAACATCCGTTCTGCATCCGTTGGCATCGGTTACGTGTCCGCTACATCCGCTAGGCATCCGCTACGCATCCGCGCAACTCAAATCTGTTCCAGAGGAAAGCGGACACAGGGAGGAAGCAGAACGGATGCAGAACGGACGTGTAGCGTTAGTAGCATGGACAGAGAAAGGATGAAAGTGGATGCAGCTCGCAAAGAAAGCATTTAAAACAGAAAAAACGTTCGCAGAGGGGACCTATCTCGGATATTAAGGATGTCTAGAGGATGCCTAGAGGATGCAGAAGGACACATAGCGGAAAACTTATATTGCCTATAAAAAGGGTGAGAAACTCACCTGGATCTCACTTTCAGTCCAGCAGCCCTGCTGTGCAGACCTCTTCAGCCTTCATCTGGCTCTTGCTTTTCCACAGCATCCAGTCATGTTCACCGTGGATCATAACAAAGTCCTTTTGGTAGCCACCATCGTTCTGCAACAGTGTGAAGCCATCTACAGGCTCTTTCAACTCTACTACGGGATACCTCCAGCCATGTTTGACAAAGTTGTGCAGTGGCTGACACCCAGGTTGACCAAACAGAGCACCAACTTCAGGCCCAGCCTGGACCCTGGGCTCAAGGTGGCACCGACTCTGTGCCACCTGGCCTCAGGGAACACCTACAAGAGCATACAGCATGGATGAAGGGTGCCACACAACACCATCAGCATTGTGGTCAGAGAAGTGGTGCAGGCCATCATCGAAGAATACCTGGAGGAGCTCCTCTAGTGCCCCTCCACTGAAGAAGGATGGAAGAAAGTTGCAGAGGAGTGGTATCAGAAGTGGAACTTTCCACACACCATTGGAGCCATAGATGGCATGCACGTGGCCTGCAAAGCACCAGCCAAGTCGGGTCCACTTATTTCAACTACAAGGGCTTCTTCAGCATCGTCCTCTTCGCCATGGTCGATGCTGACTACAAGTTCATGTACATCGATGCTTTAGGCAACGGCTCATCTTCAGATGCCCAGGTATACAATGCCAGTGACCTCAAGGATGGGCTGGAACACAACCTCATCATGGGTTTTCCAGATCCAGACCCCCTCCCCAATGACACACAAATGTGCCCTACTTCATTGTGGGGGATGACGCCTTCTCCCTCAGAACCTACCTCATGAAGCCCTACACCACAGTCTGTCCAGGGCAAGGCGGGTGGTGGAGAACGCCTTTGGCATCCTGGCCAACAGGTTCCAGGTACTTCTCACCACCATGCAGCATCGCCCACAGACCGTGAGGAGGATTGTGGAAATTTGCTACATCCTGCACAATCTCATGCGCATCCGCTATCCAGTCTTGCAGAACAGGCTCGTGGACCTCCAACAAGGCAATGGGGACATGGACCGTGGTAAATGGAGGCAAGGGCGAAACCTGATAGACACTCAGGATGTGCAAGGCCCCAACAGAGCCTCACGTGAAGGGAAGAAGCAGTGCAACCTTCTGAAACACTGGTGCAACTCCTCAGCTGGAGCAGTGGAGTGGCAAGACAGGATGATAGATGATTAATGGATGCTTCCTTCATCCTGTCTCACCACATGGATGAGATTGGGCCATGTATGTTGAGTGGCCCTACAATGAAGAGGGCGTTTAATAAAGAGTTGTGTTTGTGTTGACATGTGTGGATGGATTATTACATTATTATTGATAACAAAGGGCCATAAGTGTGGCACCTGGGAGGGTGGACCATACAGTCCCACTATGCTTGCACTGGAGGTTTATCTATCCCACAGCTATCTCAACCCATCCCACAGCTATCTTAACCCATCCCACAGCTATCTTAACCCATCCCAGAGCTATCTTAACCCAACCCAAAGGTATCCCTGCCCACCCACAGCTATTACCCTTTCCAAAGGTACCCCTGCCCATCCCACTGCTATCCTTACCCATCCCACAAGCATGCAAAGGCTTAAACAATTTCTAAAAGTTTCCACCAAGACTTTATTGAAAAAAATAAATGAAGCAAGTGTGAGAAGCAAAGATAAACTTTATTCATAACAAGCTGTAAAAAAAAAAAAATGACCCAAGCCAAGTGTCCAAATAAAGTCCACAGGTAGCCACCCAGTCTCTGGCACTCCTCTTGGTCACTCGGAGGTGTGCCCAGTCTCAGGGGTGAAGGGTCCAGGTGCTGTGGAGGTGGCTGCTTCTGGTCTGAAGTGCTGGTCTGAAGTGCCATTGGGGTGCCTGGCCCCGAGAGGACAACAGGGGATGGTGTGTTGAGAAAGCTCTCAGACAGCTGGCTCAGCCCTGTGATGTTGAGAGCTCCTTCCTCCATGTCATGGGATGTCAGGCCCAGTACTGATGACAGATGTACTGAGGCCGGGCTTGGCTGTGGGGTGGAGGAAGGAGCAGGGTACTAGGGCTGTCTGGTTTGCAGCTGGGTGAGGACGGGCGTTGGTGGCATCGGTGGCGTTGGTGACATTGGTGGCATGGGTGGCATCGGTGGTATCAGTGGAACCGGTGGCAATGGTATCGTCCGATGGACCTGTGCCTGGACTGGGAAGGGCTGCTGCCTGTGCTGCTGGACCTCTTAGTAGCCATAGCCCTGGTAGGTGAGGGCCTGTGGAAAGCCTTGGAATGGGAGTGACATCACCTGGGGTGGAGGAGCAGACCTGGACTGGGTGGGAGCAGGTTCACCTTGATCTGGAGGGTTGTGAAGAAGATCGATGATCCTTTCCTTCACCACCTGGTACTGGGGTTCCACCATGTCCGTGAGGGTCTGGTTGACATAGGTGAGGAAGGGATTGCGGTTGGAGGATGAGGAGTTGGTGTGGACCAGTTGAGACAGGATATCTATGCTGCTCCTGATGGTGTCTCTTATCTCCAGCAGGACAGTGTGGCTCTGCCCATCCTGCTGTCTGGCTCTCTGCCTTTCTGTGGAGGTGGAGTTGGGGGTGGATGCAGGTTGGACTGTAGTGGAAGTGCCGTCTCCTTTCTCCCACCACGCCAGGGACTGTAGTGGAAGTGCCGTCTCCTTTCTCCCACCACGCCAGGGAGTCCAACACGTGCTCTGCCATGGGTACCACAGCTGTCAGGGGGTTCTCCATCGTGGCACGCTCCACAGATTCCTGCCTGGAGATAGGAGCTGACTCTCGGCCGGAAGAGGACTGGCTCTCAGCAGGCTGCCTGAGAGAGAGGGTTGTGAGAGGGCCTGCTCCTTGGTGGCAGATCTCACCCTCCAGGAAGCTGCACTTGGCCATCACGTAGGTCTCTCTGTCCGTCAGTTTGACCGTGGCCTGGCCAGATTTCTTGAGGTGCAGCTTCCCGTACCAGGTGTGCATGAACTTCCACCAGCCGAGGAGCACCTCCGAAGTGTAGCCCAGGCTCTCTGCCTTCTCTCTCCAAGCAGCCTGATTCCTTTTGGTGTCCCTATAGAGCCTGTGTCCCTTCCGCCATAGATAGTCATTCTCTTTCAGCCACTCCAGCACCTGATCCTCATGTTCCTCCTCGATGGAGTATTGCCTCCTCTCTCTTTCTCGTGCATGCCTCTTCCTCCCTTTGGCAGGACCACATGGACCCTCATCAGAGGGGCTTCCAGGTTGTAGGGGCTGCTCCTCCACACCACCACCACCAGCAGCAGCAGCAGCAGGACCACCACCACCACCAGCAGCAGCAGCAGCACCAGCAGGAGAATCACCAGCAGGAGAATCACCAGCAGGAGAATCACCAGCAGGAGAATCACCAGCAGCACCAGCAGGAGAATCACCAGCAGCACCAGCAGAAGAATCACCAGCAGCACCAGCAGCAGCACCAGCAGGACCAGGAGCACCAGCAGCACCAGCAGGACCAGGAGCATGACGGAGACCAGGAGCACGAGTAGGACCAGGAGCACGAGCAGGACCAGCAGGACCAGCAGGACCAGGAGCAGCTTCAGCAGAGTACACACCAGCAGAAGCACCACCGCCAGAAGCAGCATCAGCAGAGTAAGCACCAGCAGAAGCACCACTGCCAGAAGCAGCATCAGCAGAGTAAGCACGAGCAGAAGCACCACCGCCATAAGCATCATCATCAGCTCCTCCAGAAGCAGAAGCAGCAGAAGCCCCAGCCCCAGAAGAGCAAGCCCGTGCTACAGTAGCCCCAGCAGAAGCAGAGTGAGGGCCAGGGGGTGGGAGGGTGGCCCTGTCCCTCTTGCCAGGGCTGGCAGCAGATGGCTGAGGCTTTCTCTTCTTCCCCATGGTTGTGGGGTTGCTGGCAGGCAGGCAGGCAGGCATGCAGGTAGGCTGGCAGGCAGGCTGGCAGGCAGGCAGGCAGCAAGGCTGGCAGGCAGGCTTGCAGGGAGGCTGGCAGGCAGGCTGGCAGGCAGGCAGCAAGGCTGGGAGGCAGGCAGGCAGGCAGGCAGCAAGGCTGGCAGCAAGGCTGGCAGGCAGGCACACAGGGAGGCTGGCAGGCAGGCTGGCAGCAAGGCAGGCAGCAAGGCAGGCAGCAAGGCAGGCAGCAAGGCTGGCAGCAAGGCAGGCAGCAAGGCAGGCAGCAAGGCTGGCAGGCAGGCATGCAGGCAGGGCAGGCTGGCAGGCAGGCTTGAGAGCTGTGTCTGGAAGCAGGTCTTTCCTCTGAATGTTGACCTGCTTGGGAGTTGCTTCCCTGTATATCCGCGGGGCTGACGCAATGCATCCTCCCCCCATGCGCAGTGAATGCTAGGCATCCGCTAGGCTTCCACTCTGCATCCGCTAGGCTTCCGCTGTGCATCTGCTGTATCCGTTCGGTGTCCGCTCTTCATCTGCTGTATCCGTTCTGTGTCCACTTTGCTATGGCCCCCCGGAAGCCTTGCGGATGTGCCATCCGCTCCCATCCACTTCCATCCGCTAGGCTTCTGTTCCGCACCCACTTTCCATCCGCCCTGTGTCCTGCCCCTGTCCATTCCTTTCTGTGTTATCCACTCTGGTTATGCAAATTTTTGCCCCTTTTGAGAGCGGATAACAATGGATGGAACATTTTTCTCGTCCGCTGTGTCCTTTTTAGAAATGTTTTGCATCTGTTGGCCAGTGTGACAGGGCCTTTAGCCTCTCTTGGTCATCCTGTCCCCCCTCCCTGCCTACAAGCCATCAAAATCCTGAAAGGCCCTGGCCTGACTGGGCCTGCTTCTCCCCATTTTCCTCCCAAGCCAATGAAGCCTCCCCCTCGATCTCTGTCTGCTCCAGTTCTGGCTTGTCTTCCTCCACAGATTAAGGCTCCAACAGGGACATGACAACCTTAAAGCCATTCCTCAACACTTGTTTGTGTAAGTTACTCCAAGCTGCCTTCACTTTGAACATTGAGTCTGGTGTATTCAAAGCTGGCTCTGAACCATCTCTGAACCAGCCTATGTAAGACTATGCTGGAGTTACTCAGTTTCTGCTGCAAGATGTACATTCTACCTACAAAGTTTGTGTGGGGACTTGCAGAGTATTAGATACTGAAGAACCCCCTATTTTCCCTTTATTGATAAAGTAAATACTTGTCATCTTCAAATTATCTTTTTCTCAATTTTATCCCTTACATTATCAGTATTCACTTGACCAACACATATAAATCACCAACAAACTTTATATTATTATCTTCATAGATAAAATTCACTCTCTGCATTGCATCAGTTCATATTTTCTAACATAGATTTATGTTCATATGTTCATTTCCACGCATGTGATATTCAACTTCATTATGCAAGATCTGACCACATTGATTCACCTCTATTATATTTTTTAGATATGGGCAGCATGAATGCAGGAAGTGCCAGGTTCTGCAAAATAATAATTTTAAAAGATGGGCTGCCTGAACCCCAACCCTAACATTGCATGAACCTTATCTGCAACAGACCTGCCAAACAGAAAATGTAATATAAATTTCATTTATAACTTTTGTAGTCTGAATAGGAAATACAAAGGAGCTAAGAAATGAGTACTGCCTGAAAGAGGTTTCGCCTTTCATTTTGCTCTGTTTTCATATCGTCTTTCAAATCCCATGATTCTCAATGAAAATAAATATTTTCTTACAAAAGTAGGTAGGTCCAATTTTTTTCATATTTATGGTTTATTTTATTTTACTAAAGGTCAGTCTGCTTTTCTGCATGTTATAATTGGTTTTGTAATTTAAAGCCATAACTGCAAATGGAAGTATGTTTAATTTATTTTAAGTGATGGTTATTTAATTTTGTTTTTATCAGGTTTGCATTCTCAGTAGCTAAACTGTGGTTTAAATTTTAAATAACTCACATTGTTATTGGAGCCCAGCTTGATGGCTCAAGAATAAACCATAAAATGTTTATTGTGCAATTATTATAAAGGGAATTTTGGAGCAGCAGGTGTAGCTTTCATGTTGGTTAGTGCTGCCTCCATCTGCTAAGGGGATATTTTTACTCCCACTTCTCATTGACTATAGTTTACTTACTTTGTCTGCCTTGCTTTCTGATTTTCTCAGTCACTGATTCACATCCTTGACATTAGTTTTGTACATGGCTTATCTGATTGCAAGACAATAAAGTTTAATCTTTTAATTAGTGAATCTGATAACGATTGGGAAGAGACAGTTTTAAAATACTGATGACAGTTACATGGCATTTGAATGATATGGATGATAGATAGATAGATAGATAGATAGATAGATAGATAGATAGATAGAT
>BLBF01000010.1:39386458-39423290 GCA_015471245.1 Laticauda colubrina | reverse complement strand
TCTAACAGCTCTCGTAGCTCTCACTTCACGTTGTTCTTTACTGTCTAAATAGGGCTAAATAGGGCTAAAAAATTATTTTGATTATTTTGTGTCCTCTGGCTAGCATAATTCTTTGCAAGGAGACATATTGCCCTGTTCTACATGATGCTATCAAAGTTATCAATCATTAATCAAAGTCAAACTATCCCCAGCAATCTGTGATAATCACTCTTTTTAAACCATCTCCTCTGCATGTTTCAAAATCACATTATTACAAAGACTACCAAACCTTTCTAACAGGCTGAAAGCTTCCCAATGGTTATGTGAAGTAGTAGAGAGGAAAATCACACCAAAATTAATTACTAAATAATGAATTGATGTCAGTGGTGTATTCTCAGTGGAGTATTATTATTTTTTCTCATCCATTAACCTGATCTTTATATTAAGACAATGACCTTATCAACTAGAAGCCTGCATTTATAATAATAGTATGATGTGGCTCACAAAGTGGTGTATAGTTATTTCATTTTAATCACATCTGTTGATTGAGGTTACATTTATGTCAAGAAAAATAAATCTAGTGTAGCAGTTGAACTATTATAAAAATAAAAGTTTATCTAGTACATGAAATAAAATGTAATTCATGAAACTTTCTGCCAAAGCAAAATACACTACTCTATAAAGCAGGGGATATCAGCAGAATCTTTTTTTCAGTCTGGAATTTAATTTGGACCATACTAAGAACTCTTTTTGGGCAAGCAAGAGGAAAAGCTCTTTTACCATATGCACAAGTACACCCATGTATCCAACCACAATCATACAGACAGGTATACATTATGTTTTCCACATACTCACATATTTTTCTGTCCACATACAGTATCCAGTATGCACTGCCCAATACAGTACATGCTTAGCTTCCATATTCTTAGATTTGCACACAGGCATTCACATATATCTCATGAAATGCATTACATACTTATTTTAAATATGTTCTCCAGTTGTGCCAGAGTGAGATCCCTGAATGAGCAGAGCTGTAAATTATTTACCAGGTTTAGGGTTTCTATTTGCCAGCTCCAGCTCTATTTTTTATTGTGTAGATTCAAAAAACAAAACAAACAAAACAACAACAAAACAAAAAAAACCCTTTGCCTAATAAAGACAACTGGGAACAGCTTGATTGTCTGAAGTTGTGAGACATTGCTGATGTTGCATTTGTGCTGCATGGATTAGTCTAGAAGTGCTTTGTAAGCTGTGACACAGTTGGGGAAGAAATCCGTTCCAGAGGAGCCAGTGGCTGCAGCATTTGGAAAGAACAGACTAGATTTTGGTAAGGACAACTGGAAAAGATGTTGGAATCCTAAAGACTTAAGGAAAGAATTGCTTACACTTCTTTGTGCTGTAAGATCTCAACTGAAAAGAAGTCAAGATGTGAAAGTACTGAAGCTGAATAATGGAGACCATATCAAAGAAATGATAAGAAACTTTTGTGGCAAATAAGGAATGTTATTATGGTGGTTTTACCAGAAAATTAGCAAAGGGAACCTGAACAGTAGTGAAATATCTCTTTCTTTTAGGTACATAGAACTCTGGAATTCTTGAATACAATTTGATTTCTGTTTCAGTTTTATTATGTTATTTTTTACAGTACCTTGGTACAAAGGTACAAAGTTGGTACAAACTTGGTACAAAGTTTTAAGTATTCACACTGTATAGTCATTATATCCAAAACCTGTTGGGTCATGGACCTGTGACCAACCTTGCTGCATTTGGGATGGAGCAATATAAGAAAAATGGGATATTTGAAAAATGGTGAAAAAAGCCCTGGAAAACTAAGCTAACATTATAAATATCCAAAAATTTTACTTGAAAAGCATCAATAATAAATAGTAGAGAAAGTGGCTGTATATCTAGAGAGACATCTTCTAACACTATTCCTGCACATGCACCGACCTACTCATTATTCATAGTTATTGTGCATCTTCCTTTTGTGTACAGAGTTTTTAGCAGGAGAAACACAGTTATCTTATTCATCTCCAAAGCCCATCTTTGCCTCCCAGCCCATAATTAATTGTTGAACTGTTGGGACTGTAGGAGTTTATTAATTAATTTCACAGGTGCAGTATATATTTCATTAATATTTTATAGAAAGTTTAGAATGTGGCTCTTGGGCTATATATAGTGGTTCTTAGGAAAAGAACTTTCATCTAGCCTACTAGCCATAGGTTGTATAATCTCTTCTTAAGGCCACAATTCTCTAGCTTTGTCATAATGATCATGATGGAGAAATAGATGTAAACTTCACTACGAGTGCTAGAATCTGGATCCCTGTGCAATGTGAACTCCACTGGACAGATATCTCCATGCCTTTTTAGTGAGGGCATAGACAGGAGATGTTTGTTATCTTTGTGCTTCATGTACCAGTTCTCTGCATCTGTACATAGAGTAAATGCTCTAGACTAGAGTCTCACCATTGGGTCTTCTCCATGTCTAAAGGCAGCTGTCTATAGAAAAGTGCCAGGCACCCACTCATCAAAATGATGAAACTAATGTGATATTGCACTGCACTGGAGAGGTATCATGACCATGTACTGAAGGATTGGTGCTTTCAGGCTGCAAATATGAATAATGAATGGATGAAGTGTTCTCTATATAACTGAGACATGGGGGTAGCACCTGATAATGTTGGGGGCTGCTTATTCAATTCATGTAGAATGCTATTGTGGGTTTGAATAATGTTGAAGAATGTTGCATTAGCTTTCACTACATATTGAAAGATTAAAAGAAAATATACTTCTGCAATCCAGTCTGTACAAATGCACACAAGAAATGTTTCCCTGGTAAAATGTGTAATACTTAAGCATTGTGCTGAAACTTTTATAAAAAATGTTCTCTAGAATGTAGAATCTCCATTTAATTGTGCATGCCTGAAATAAATGAAGATGAAAATAATACTTTGCTGTTGTTAAGTATTTTGTTGGGCCATAGGAAGATTGATAGACTCTCAATGGCTTACTTTTCCACCCAAAAATAGTACACAAATTATCAACTCTATCTAGATTGTTGAAAGTTGTTTCAGTTTATGCACAGCTCAGTTTCCTCAATACTCAGTTACTTTGAGAAATGGAATAACACTCTTAGGACTTGTATGCCATGAATTCAACATTTTAAGAACAATAGAAAAAATAGTTAACAAAGCCACATGCAGTTAGAATTGTAGATAAAGTTTTCAACCTTTCCCCAAAGTGTTCATAATTTAATCAAGAATGAAATAAAGTTGGACTAGACATTTTAAGCATAATAAAAAAAGATCAAAGACTTTGGAAGAATTGATAGGTTATATCACAATTTAATAGTACAGCCTGAGTTGAAATTCTGGACAATGAAAGGAAAATAAATGTGCTTACTGCAGATCAACTAAGCAAATAATACTCCTTAAGTATTACACTTTAGAAACAAATCCAGCCAGCTTTAAAACAAGATGTTAGAAGGATTATAGGCAAGATTAAATGAGTTCAAAATGCAGTCCCCAAATATTCAAAGTAATTCATGACTCATCAGTACAATAGCTACTATTTTCATTGTGATTATTTTTAAAGCTGCTTTGGCCTATCTTTTCAGTCCAGAAAGCTATCTCATGCTGGCTGCCAAAAAAGAATCCTGATTCAGAGAAACAAATGCTTTCCATAATGAAAACTAAAATATCCAAGAAATCCTCAAAATTGCACTTTTAATTGTCCTTGTTCAATCAAAAGAAGCACAATGACAAAAAGACCAATCAGTCATGTTACTCTACCTGTCTTAAGCAGTATTTCATGAATATTTTTATTTATTTTTATTTATTTACTTTTGTCAATTGCCCATAAAATAATAGGTATAAATAAAAACATAGTGATGAATACATGAATACATATAAGAAAAATAAAAAATAAAAATAAAAGAAACAATAGGGCAGGGATGGTAGGCACATTGGTGCGTTTATGCACGCCCCCTACAGACCTCTTGGGAAAGGGGTGAGGTCAATAGTAGACAATCTAAGGTTAAAGTTTTTGGGGTTTGGGGAAGAAACCACAGAGTCAGGTAGAGTATTTCAGACATTGACCACTCTGTTGCTGATGTCGTATTTTCTGCAATCAAGGTTTTTGCAATTAACCTTGAGTTTGTATTTATTGTTTGCTCTTGTGATGTTATGATTGAAGCTGAAGTATTCATTGACAGTAGGACATTGCAATGTATAATTTTATATACTATACTTAGATTGGACCGAAGGCAGCATAGTTCTAGGTTTTCTAGGTCTAGAATTTCAAGTCTGGTGGCATAAGGTATTCTGCAATGAGTAGAGAAGTAGAGAACTCTTCTTGTGAAATATTTCTGGACTTTCTCAACTTTATTAATATCAGATACGTAATGTGGATTCCAGACTGATGATCTGTGTTTGAGTATTGGTCTAGCAAATGTTTTGAATGCTCTAGTTATTAGTGTAATATTATCAGAGAAAAAGCTATGTAAGATTAGGTTAACAACTTTTAACGCCTTTTGGGCTAAGTAGTTACAGTGGGCTCTAGTACCTAGGTCATTAGAGATGAGTACTCCAAGATCCTTGACAGAGTTTGGGTCATCAACAAAGTCTTGACTATTCAGCTTGTATTTTATTTTCTGATTTATTTATTTTTTTGGCAATATGTAAGACAGAGCATTTATTTGTTGAGATCTGAAGTTGCCATCTGTTTGACCATTCTGATACATAGTCAAGGTCATTTTGAAGGGTAACAGTATTGTCTGTAGTGTTGAATAACTTTACATTATCAGTGAAGAGAACGCAGTTGCTCTTGATATGATTACAGAGGTAATTTATGTAGAATATGAAAAGAGTTGGTTTTAGAACACTGCCTTGGGGGACACCAATGTTGACAGGTACAGAATTTGATAGGACACTCCCAATTTTGACCATTTGTTGTCTGTTTGGCTGGAATGCTTCTATCCAGTTATGCAGGTGTTCAGAGATACCATAAGATTTTAGTTTTAGGAGTAGTTTGTTGTGTATTACTGAATCAAAAGCTTTACAGAAGTCTATGGAGATTGTGTCTATTGCTTTGCCCTGATTGAGTTGTGCAGTCCATATGTTTTTGCAGTGTAAGAGTTGCAGATTACAGGATAGTTTTTTCCTGAAACCAAATTTTTTACTAGAGAGTAGGTTGTTTGTTTCTAAGTGGAGGATGATGGATTGGTTAAGAATTGATTTCATGACTTTACAGGTGACGCAGCATGAAGAGATTGGTCTGTAATTTTCAACTAGGCTGGGGCCTCCCTTTTTGAAGATGGGGATGACTGTGGCTTGTGACCATAAGCCTTGTTTTGGCAAGGAGCTGGTCCTGAAAGATGTTTCAAAGATTATGCTTAGAGGTTCGGCTATGGCAGTAGGAAGCTTTTTAAAGAAGTAGGCACATATTCTATCCGGTCCAATAGATAGAGATGGTTTTAGATTGTGTAGTGCTTTTTCAACATTGTCTTCTGTAAAATCGATTTGTATTAGATCATTGCAGTCATCTGTGGTTCGACTAGGAAATACTGGGCATGATCCATTGCTATATACAAATAAGAAATACACTTATGAAATGTATTAAACTTACTCAATTTCACAGCTTTTGTTTGGCTGTGGAGGTAGTTAGGGTAATGATTGAAGCTTGGGAAACTAGTCATTGTCAGTCAACAAGAATGCTGATTTACCACCAGTCTATTCTTAGGAGTCAAGGACTTGGCAACATAAGGAAATAACACTCAATTGCCAGCCAGCAACACACCAATTGATCAATAGAAAGGCAGAACATAAATATGACACATATTCTGGTAGAGAGGAATTCCCTGAGGATGGGCTCTAGCATGAGTCCGAAAGTTCGGAAGACTAAACCTCTGATCCTGGTGACCAAACCAGATTGGATTTTGCAACATGTTGTCAGGGTTCCGGCAGTTACTCCAAGTAAAACTTGAGCCTCAGGCCACGCTCCCAAAAACTAAAGAGGATTTATTTGAAGGTAACATTGTCTGTCTGGCATGAACCTGAGTGTAGCCAACTCTGAGATATGTAATTCACTGTCATCCTTGATCCTGTTTTCCCCCCACCCCTTTGGGTGTATCATCCAACAAAAAATGTCCATAGCCAAGAGTCATCAATCATGCTCTCCAACTAGATTTTTTTTTATGGCAGAAGCTTCAGCTATCTAATCAGTCTTTGAAGAAAATATGAATGGAATGTACTTTCAATTTCACCCTGTTGCCTGCTCTTTGAAACTCCCCCCTTCTTCCTGTTGTCAATTATAAAATGTGTATACAAAATCTTTTATGAGTTGACACATGCATTGAATTCCCAGCTCTATCTGCAGAAAAGATTAAAAAGTTAAGATGTAATCCTGATCATACAATCTAAGTCCAATGTCCATTTTTATGTGTGTTGTATGCATAAGCCTTATTAAAAAGGGACATGAATTTGTGCAGTTGCAATTACCATCTTGACTTTTTTGACACTCTCTCCAGATGTCCTTTTAGTTCTTATTGTAATGCAAAATCTCCAAACTAAGCACAAACTTAGACAAAGGAGCAGAACTTTTTGTCCTTCTCCCTAAGTTACCACAGTCCAATAAAATATTTATACTATGATGCAACCATTTAGGAAACTGCACACAAAAATACAACCCTTAGGATATTAATATACAGAAAGGGCATATCTAGCAACAAGAGGGTTGTTTCTCATAGAATGATACCAAGCAAGAGGTAGCAACAGTAGCAGGAGAATTAGGAGAAGGACAGAGAGAAACCAATTTGCTTCCTCTCTTCTTTGCTGGTAGAAATAAATGAACAACACGATGCCAAAGGAGTACCCAACCCAAATGATGCAAAATTACAGTGGATTTATAGATGTTGGAAACTTGTTTTTGGGATTCTGAGTAAACATGTTTTGGGCTTGACTTTTAAGTCCCTCATGAATACCTAGGATTGTAATCTGGAATTCCATAGGCCAGAAGGTGCATCCCAAATTATACAGAAATTTCCTTCTTCAATATAATCCAGCATGTGGAAGCTGTCATAAATCAGAGAATAGCAATGCATGAAAGCATTGTCACAGCTAAGTGTTTCAATATTTTTCTAAGCAAGGTAAGTGCCTAAAGCCCCCTTGAAATATATCTGGGTCTAAAATTACTTATCAGCAGCACTTTCTCTTTGGACACACTTTGTGTGCCTCAGCTCTATGGGGAAACTTTGTCCCTTCTTCTAGCCCTAAAGAATCTCTAAAAAAAAGAAGTACTAATTTGGCTCAGAAATATAGTCTTTGGCTCAGATATATTGTTGTAATAAATTATTGAAAAAAATGCCAGCACTTATTAGGAAAAGATAGGTGATTTCTTTAGTAAATGATTTTTTTTTCTCCTAAGAAATGCAATGTTTCTTCTCCCTCTGTTTGAGCATTTTGGGTTCACTTGCTCTGCTGCATTTTTGCTACATTTTAGATACCATTTTGAAGTGGCTGGACATTGCCCCAAGCAGAACATGCATTAGGAATGTCATTGAGTTAATGACCAGAACTGATCAGAAGCAGTTTTTGCTTCATGGTTGATTTGGTTGTCAAATCCATGTTATTGCCAAGCTTTTTCTTCATTCTTACCACCAATGTTTAGTTACACTATTTCAAAATACTTTCTCACAAACAGTTGATATCAGTAGAAACCTCCTCAGCAAGGAAAGCCTGAAAAAGATTGCTTCATATATTGGAAACGGTTGTTGCATTTTATATGGCAACCATTCAAGGTTTTTTTTTAATCTACACCCTATCAAAATTTACATACAATATTTGCAGGTGTTCATATTAAATATTTCTGTCTGAAAAAGTAGTTACTCTGAAACTACAGGAGTCAAAATCAATGCAATTTGGATCCAACCACAACTAATAAAATCGAACAAAATTAAAGAACCAATTATGATAGATGGAAGGAATTTAGATTTTTCTTTTCTTTTTTTAAGAGTAGAAAACATGGAAGAACTATTTAAGGACACATTGACTTGTCCTAGGCAGAGGATTTTAAAAGCTTATACCCCAAATACCTGAGTTGAAAACCTCTATAACAATATTATTTTTTTGACAATATTCAATCATGTTTTGAATATATGTGTTTGTATATGCATATGGTCTATGAATATGCATATCTATATTTTTGAAATAATATATACTGCTTTAATATCTACATAGAACATTTCCTTGGTGGTGCTAACGTACCATTAAATCCTTTCTTAAAAGTGTCTCTCCCCTCCATATTTGATTACCTGGATTTTGGCCTCCAATCTTTTGGTCATAATGGTTTGCTAATCAGAGTGTCTCAAGGGGAGGGTGACAGTATTTTCAGGCCATGTGATGTTTGGTGAATGACATAGTTGACAACCTCACAGACTAAGGCGGGGCTGTCTAAACTTGGCAATTTTAAGATTTGTGGACTTCAACTCCCAAAATTCCCCAGCCAGCATGGGTGGCTAAGGAATTCTGTGACTTGAAGTCAAGTCTTAAAAACACCAAGTTTTGAAACTGATCTAAAGCCCATGTCACACTGCACCAATGGATGCAAAGAGGATGTAAAACGGACAAAAAAGCTTGCCATCCATTGGTTAACGCGATGTACTCACTGCCTCCGTTTTGCTTCCTCTCTATCCGTCCAGCATCCGTTTATTGACGTTTCATCCGCTCAGAAAGTTTTGAGCTGCCCAAAACTTTTGAGCGGAAAATGTATCCAATGCATCTGTTCTGCATCCTCTAGGCATACGGGGGACATCCGTTCTGCATCCATTACGCATCTGCTATATCCGCTAGGCATCCGCTGTGCATCCGCACAACTCAAATCCGTTCCAGCGGTAAACGGACGCAGGGAGGAAGCAGAATGGACGCGCAGCATTAGTAGCACGGATGGAGAAAGGATGAAAGCGGATGCAGCTCATCCGCTCTGCATCTTCTCTGCATCCGCTCTGCATCCTCTACGCATCTGCTCTGCATCCTCTACGCATCCTCTACGCATCCGCTCTGCATCCGCTCTGCATCCGCTCTGCATCCTCTACGCATCTGCTCTGCATCCTCTACAAATCCTCTACGCATCCGCTATGCATCCTCTATACATCCGCTCTGCATCCTCTATACATCCACTCTGCGTCCTCCCCACGTCCGTTCCTTTCCGTGTTATCCACTCTGCTTATGCAAATTTTTGCCCCTTTTGAGAGTGGATAACAACGGATGGAACATTTTGCTCATCCGTTGTGTCCTTTTTGCATCCATTGGGCAGTGTGACCTGGCCTTAAGGGAAGGATATGTGAGCACCTCTTTATTCTTGCCTCGGAGTCTGTTCAGACTGTCAATAGATTAACTTGGCCATTCTGTAAAAGAATAATGAAACACTACTTTCCTTCCTCACACCTCGTTTCCCTGGCAGGATCTTGTAGGACTGAGCAGGAAAAATAAAAATAAATAAATAAAATAAAAACCATTAGTTCTTTTCTGGAACTGGAAGTCTCAAGATAGGACTATTGAAACCATAGTTTGGAGGATTAAAAAAGCCAGTATTACAAAGGCTGACACTTCCAATGTAAATGAGAAAAGGCCATGTTTGGACACTTTAAAGAAAATATATAAAAAAATACAAGACAAGACATGAAAAAGAGTAAAATAATATCAGTTAAATAAACTATGCATTTTTAAAATGTCATGAAGATTATAGCATTTTAAAATGGCATTAATTAGTTATGAATAATGAGAGAGAGAGGGGGGGAGAGGGGGAGAGGGGGAGGGAGAGAGAGAGTTGGGACACTAAAACTCACTCAAAAAAGAGCAGCAAAGACCCCAATATAAATAAATAAAACATAAGACAATGTAGTAATTCCACTATGTATTACTTGAATTATTCTAGATATTTCAGATATCTCATAAAGCTGAAATATAGGTACAATGCAAACTCAACATTTGAATGCAATAGTAGTCCATGTTTTATATTTTAATTTAAAAATGTTTTTAGGTTTAAGCTTAAGACTTTGACAGATTTGATTCTAAAGTAGAAAGTTATTCTAGATAGTGAAGCATAATCCTACAAATTGGTTGACCATTCTTTAGTAGGAATTTTAGTAGCACACTTTAGTAGGAATTTCATAAGCTGAAATGGGAATTCATCATTTAATATTTGTTTCATACTGATGTGAATCATTTTCTAGAACTGTTGTGCCTTATGGCATTTACACCCAAAATACCAAAAGTGATCTGACCCGCTCATTATATTTCCAATAAAATTTTGAAAATGAATTATCCTGGGGCAATATATTAACAATAAAACATTATTGTATGATTCTCAGAGGAAAGGGACATAATGACTGCTCTGGTGAGATCTTATTCTGTGGGGCAGAATAATAAGAAATTCATTTAATTTTTACAATACAAGAATACTTCTCTCTCATTCTCTCTCTCTCTCTCTCTCTCTCTCTCTCTCTCTCTCTCTCTCTCTCTCTCTCTCTCTCTCTCTCTCTCTCTCTCTCTCTCTCTCTCTCTCTCTCCCTCTCCCTCTCCCTCTCCCTCTCCCTCTCCCTCTCTCTCTCTCTCTCTCTCCCTCTCTCTATCTCTTCCCCTCTCTCCCTCCCTCCCATATGAAAGGCAAGTCCTTTGAATAAATGGAGTCACATTTTTATTGGCATTTATCAAAGAAAGTGAAAACGAAAATGAAAATATCTATAGGCTGTGCCTGAGGCTCCCTTCTTTCTTTATTAGTTAGAAAATGAATGCTATCCTATGTAGCTGAGCCTCTCTTTAGTTTCTTGGCAACCCTGTCCTTTTATTGCATTAGGTGTCACCCAATACTTTTTATCTTCTTGAAGCAGCTGTTTTCTTCCTGATGGACAGAATGCCAGCAGATTTTCATTGAGATTTTCATTCCTGACTTTTTTTTAAATTTAGTTTTTTAGTTTTAGGTACAACAGGGAAATTCAGAACCCTTTTGAATTTGAAATATTATATCATACTAGAAATATTAATAGAAGGATCTGGTTACTCTCCCTAAATGGATTGGTATTAATCCAATTTTAGATGAAATGATGATATTCATTGCAAAGGAGCTATTGAGCTTTTGTTTTCCCTTTAGGAAAACATGAGCCACAGAGCAAAGCTTTCGTTTCTACACAAATTGAAATCTTAAATATGTTTACTCAGATGTAGTCCTTTATTGAATAAAGTATATTGAATATATTTATCCTCATTAAGTGCTAATGATTAAATTTCTCTCTAAAGCAGAGCTTATCCTTCTTTCATACCTTCAGGCAGAGAAAAGTTTCTCTCAAGAAATATTGTTTACTGATATTTAAAGGTAATAACTGCTAAAGCCTATGTCCCACTGCACCAACGGATGCAAAGAGGATGTAAAACGGACAAAAAAGCTTGCCATCCATTGGAAAACGCAATGCATCTGTTGTGTACTCACTGCATACGTGTTTCATACGCTCTATCCGTCAAACATCCCTCTACTGCTATTTCATCCACTCAAAAAGTTTTGAGCTCCACAAGACTTTTTGAGCGGATGAACTTTCCGCTGCGTACGATCTAAATCTGCGACACATACGGGCAACAAACATTCTATGTCCGATGTCATCCATTACACATCCACTGTATCCTCTCAGCATCCTCTGGACATCCCCTCAACTCACATCCGCTTTAGCGGAAAGCGGAAAGAGGGAGGAAGCGAAAGGTACAACGTCCACACAGCGTTAGTAGCATGGAAATATAAAGGATGTAAGTGGATGCATCTAGTATAAAAAGGATTAAAACAGACAAAACGTTCATATATGGGACGTATCTCGGATATTAAGGATGTCTACAGGATGCCTAGAGTATGTGGAAGGACACCTAGCGGAAAACCGACATTTCCTATAAAAGGGGGAGGAAATCACCTGGATCTCAGTATGAGTCCAGCAGCCATGGTGTACAGACCTCTTCAGCCTTGCTCTTGCTCTTCCACATCATCCATTGATCTCCACCATGGATCATCACACACTCCTTATAGTAGCCGCCATCATTCAACACCAGAAGCAAGCCCTCTTCAGACTGTTTCACCTTTTCTATGCAAGGAGAAGAAGGAGACGTCCAAGAGCTGTGTGGGTCCGAAGATGGATCGGGAGAAGAGTGGAGTTTGGACTCTATGACAAGCTGATGGTAGAGTTGAGGAATGAAGACACTCGTGCATTCCAGCACTTCATGAGGATGCCACCAGTCATGTTTGACGAAATTGTGGAGCGTCTGAGACCCAGGTTGACCAAGCCGAGCACCAACTTCCGTCCCAGCCTGGACCCTGAACTGAAGGTGGCACTGACTCTGCGCCACCTGGCTTCTGGAACCACATACAGAAACATGCAGTATGCCTGGAGGGTGCCACACAACACCATCAGCAAAGTGGTCAGAGAAGTGGTGCAGGCCATCATCGAAGAATGCATGGAGGAGCTCCTCCAGTGCCCCACCACTGAAGAAGGCTGGAGGAAACTTGCAGAAGATTTGTATCAGAGGTGAAACGTTCCCCACACCGAGCCATAGATGGGAAGCACATGGCCTGCAAAGCTCCAGCCAACTCAGGGTCCTCTTATCACAACTACCAGGGCTTCTTCAGTATTATCCTCTTTGCCATGGTTGATGCTGACTACAAGTTCATGTCCATCAATGCTTCAGGCAATGCGTCAGCTTCAGATAGCCAGGAATACAACACCAGTGACCTCAAGGATGGGCTGGAATGCAACCTCATCATGGGTTTTCCAGATCCAGACCCCCTACCCAATGACACACAAGATGTGCCCTACTTCATTGTGGGTGATGACGCCTTCTCCCTCAGAACCTACCTCACGAAGCCCTACAGTTCCAGATACCTCACCCGGGAAAGAGATGATCTTCAACTACAGGCTGTCCAGGGCAAGACGGGTGGTGGAGAACGCCTTTGGCATCCTGGCCAACAGGTTCCAGGTACTTGTCACCACCATGCAGCATCACCCAGGGACTGTGTGGAGCATCATGGAAGCTTGCTGCATCCTGCACAATCTCATGTGCACCCGCTACCCAGTGTTTCAGAACAGACATGTGGACCATCAACAAGGAAATGGGGACATGGAGCCTGGTGAATGGAGGCAAGGACGTAACCTGATAGACACTGTGGATGTACAAGGCCCCAACAAAGCTTCAAGTGAAGGGAAGAAGCAGCGCAACCTCCTGAAACACTGGTGCAACTCCCCAGCTGGAGCAGTGGAGTGGCAAGACAGGATGGTAGATGCTTCATGGATGCTTCCTTCAGCCTGTCTCATAACACTAATGAGATTGTGCCATGTATCTTGAGTGGCCTTATAATGAATAAGGCATTAATAAAGAGCTTTGTTTATTTTGAAATGTGTTGATCAATGAATAAATTGTTGTTGATAATAAAGGGCCATATGTGTGGCAGCTGGGAGGGTAGAACATACAGTCCCACTATGCTTGCACTGGAGGTTTATCAATCCCACAACTATCCTTACCTATCCCACAACTATCCTTACCCATCCCACAACTATCCTTACCCATCCCACAGCTATCCTTACCCTTCCCACAACTATCCTTACCCAATCCACAACTATCCTTACCTATCCCACAAGCATGCAAAGGCTTAACCCTTTTTTCAAATTTTTCACCAACAATTGATTAAGTCAATAAAATGAACCAAGTGTGTGAAGCAAAGATAACCTTTATTAACAGCTGTCTTATGTAAACTGTATGACTTTATTAAAAAAGCAAAATGAACCAAGTAAAGTGTCGTTTAGCAAAGATAAAGTGAACAGGTAACAACTCAGTCTCTGGCACTATTCTCAGTCACTCTGAGGCATGTCCATGGTCTCAGCTGTCGAGCAGCCAGGAACTGTGAAGGTGGCTGTGGCTGGAGTGCTAGTCTGAGGCACCTTTGGGGTGCCTGGCCCCGAGAGTACAACAGGGGATGGTGTGTTCAGGAAGCTCTCAGAGAGCTGACTCAGTCCCGTGAGGTTGAGAGGCCCTTCCTCAAAGACCTGGGATGTCAGGCACAGTACTGAAGACAGATTTTCTGTTGAGGGGCTTGCCTGGGGGGTGGAGGAAGGAGGAGTGTAGTGGGGCTGTCTGGTCTGCAGTTGGGCGAGGTGAGGTGTCTGTGGCATGCAATGTACATGGGCCCGGACTAGGAAGGGATGCCTCTGGTGTGGGAAGTTCTGGTACTCGTAGCCTTGGTAGGTGATGGGCTGTTGAAAGCCGTGGAAGGGCTGTGACATCGCCTGGGGTGGAGGAGCAGACCTGGAGTGGGTCGGAGCAGGTTCAGCTGGGCCTGGAGGGTGGTGCAGCAGTGCTGTGATTTTCTCCTTCATCACCTGGTACTGGGCCTTGGGCAGGTCCATGAGGGTCTGGCTCACGTACGTGATGAAGGGCTTGCGGTTAGAGGATTGCATATCACTGTGGACCAGCTGAGAGAGAAGATCTGTGCTGGTCTTGATGGTGTCCCTGATCTCCAGCAGGACAGTGTGGCTCTGGCCCTCCAGTCTGCCTCTCTGCCTGCTTTCTGTGGAGGTGGAGCTGGGGGTGGGGGTGGGTTGGTCTCTGGCTGCTGCTTCTAGGGGATCCTCTATGTCCTCTGGCATAGGTAGTGCAGCTGTCGGGAGGGTCTCTGTCATGGGACCCTCCAAAGACACCTGCCTGGACATGGTAGCTGTCTCCTGGCTGGAAGAGGAGCGGCTCTCTGTGGGCTGTCTGAGGGAGAGGGTTGACAGAGGGGCTGCTCCTCGGTGGCAGATCTCACCCTCCAAGAAGCTGCACTTGGCCATGACATACATCTCACGGTCAGTGAGCTTGACAGCGGTCTGGCCAGATTTCTTCAGGTGCAGCTTGCCATACCAGGTGTGCATGTGCTTCCACCATCCCAGGAGTACATCTAAAGTGTAGCCCAGGCTCTCTGCCTTGTCTCTCCACGCTGCCTGCTTCCTCTTGGTGTCATGATAGAGCCTGTGGCCCTTTCTCCACAGGTACTCGTTCTCCCTCAGCCATTCCAGCACTTCCTCCTCATGGTCCTCGGAAATGGAGTACTGTTTCTTCTCTCCCTTCTCCTTGCCTTGCCTCTTCCTCCCTCTGGCAGGGGCTTCAGGGCCTTCAGCAGCAGGGCTTTGAGGGCCTTGTTGCTGGTCCATCACAGCAGCAGCACCAGTAGCAGGAGAAGCACCAGCAGCACCAGCAGGAGAAGCACCAGCAGCAGCAACATCAGGAGCATCACCACCACCACCACCAGCAGCAGAAGCACCAGCAGCTTCAGAGTCAGCGCCAGGGGGTGGGATGGTTCTGTCCTTCTTGCCAGGCCTGGCAGGAGTAGGCACAAGCTTCCTCTTCTTCCCTGACTGTCGAACCATGGTGTTCTTTCAAGATGTCTCTGGCAGCAGGTCTTTCCTCTGAATGCTGACTGCTTGTGAGCTGCATCCTTTTATGTCCGCGGAGCTGATGCAATTCATCTTCTCCGCATGCACAGTGAACGCTTTGCATGCGGTACACATCCACTACGCATCCGCTATGCATCTTATAGGCATCCGTGATGCATCCGCATCATCTGCTACGCATCCGCTCCTTCCGCTACGTGTCCGCTTCACTATTCTCCCCTGGAAGCTCTTCAGATATGTCATCCGCTTCCATCCACTTCCATCTGCTAGGCTTCCTATGAACATCCGCTTACCATCCTCGCTACATACTACCCACGTCCATTCCTTTCTGTTGTTTTCTGTTCTGTTTATGCAAATTTGGGGCACTTTTGAGAGTGGATAACAACGGATGGATCCACCCCCGAAATTTTGCTCGTCCGCTGTGTCCTTTTTGCATACATTTTGCATCCATCGGCCAGTGTGACCGAGCCTTAAGAGAAGTAATATCTAATTATCTTAAGGCCTGGTCCCACTGTACTTATGGATGCAAAGAGGATGTAATATGTTAAAAAAAGCTTGCCATCCATTGGAAAATGCTATGCATCCGTTGTGTACTCATTGCACACATTTTTCATACGCTCTATCCATCGAGCATCCATCCACTGCGATTTCATCCATGTAAGAAGTTTGGAGCTGCACAAAACTTTGTGAACGGATGAACTTTCCGCTGTGTATGATGTAAATCTGCGACATACGAGCAACAAACATTCTATGTCCGTTTATCATTCGTTAAACGTCCGCTGTATCCTCTCTGCATCCTCTGGGCATCTTCGCAACTCACATCTGCTGCAGCTGAAAACGGAAAGAGGGAGGAAACAAAAGGTACACAGAATGCCTACACAGCATTAGTAGTGCGGAAATAGAAAGGATGCGCAGTGAATGGTTTGCATCTGATATACATTCGCACGGCATCCCCTTTCTTTCCTTTAGGCGTACATGATGCATCCGCTATGCACCCGCTTTGAAATTCTCCCCGGAACCCCTTCAGAGGTGTCATCCACTTCCATCCGCTTTCATCCAGTAGGCTTCCTATGAACATCCGTTTTACATCCCCGCTACATACTACCCACGTCCGTTCTTTTCCATTCTTTTCCGTTAAGTTTATGCAAATTTTCACCACTTTTTGGAGCGGATGACAATGGATGGAGCCACCCCTGAAATTTTGCTCTTCCGCTATGTCCTTTATGCATATGTTTTGCATCTGTCGGCCAGTGGGACCGGGCCTTAATATTTGGGATGTATGCATTGAGTCTCGGTGTCATGCTAGCTTGGATATGTAAGACTCTAGGAAGAGACATGAGAGGAGAAATTGAGTTTTGGATGAGGTAAAGAATATGTTTTTCATTGGTTAATAATTTTGGGGTGGTGAGAGTAGAATATATTTTTCCTTTTGAAAGGAAATCCTCTTTCCTGAAGTCATTTGCACTAATCACAGTTCCTGATTAAAAGTTCAATGGTACAGCAAATTCAGTAATTTAATACTTCCTGTTATATAAACATTTGTCCATAGTTTTTAGTTATATGTAATTTTTTTTGTTTTTGTTTTCCAGGATGCTCTAATTGGTATCTGCTGATACAATTAGGGAAAATTAAATTCATAAATAAATGGTTTTTTTAAATTTATCCTTATTTTCCTAGCATTAATTCAGCCTACCCAAAAAAATGGGATCCTAAATAATTAAAATGACTGTTGCTCCTTGTCATTGTATATGACACTCTCTGAGCTATATTTTCTATTGCTTCTGCCTTTCTGAATGGGAATTTTGCCTATTATTCCAGATTAGAAAATAAGAAATCACTAATCTCCAAATAATTAAACAATAGGTTATTTTTTCTGGTGGCCATCGGTGGGTAAGAGCACACATAGCAAATCTGAATATGAACAGACATCAACTAATACTCTTTTAAAACATAAAGAGGACATGAAACTAAAGTATTACATTTCCAATTCCTCCACTCCTGTTGGTTGAATAAAAACTCTCTGTAGGGTATCCATTAATTCCAACGTTTTCTCTTAGCATTACTTTTGAGAAACAACTGCAGTGCTATCTGAATTAGATACATTATCTAATATCAAATTAACATTTTGTTTTGTGGGTAAGACACATGCAAGATATCGATTTTCAGAAGAGAAAGCTTTGCTTTCACATTGCTTGGCAGTTTTTCAATATTCTGATAGCATACAATATTTACAGTTATTGCTATTTTCCCTTTCAAAAGCTGTGATAATTCTCTTTAGTTGCTGAGATGCATTATTTTTTTCCACCAAGATATAAATAATGTACTTTTTTATATCACTTATGCAATTCTGTGGAGTATTTTAATTTTCAGTATGCTGGGGAAGATTAGAATTAATGTTGTTGGAAGAAATATCCTTCTGGGTTCAGTTCCAAGTGGGGAAAAAGACACTGGAAACATGGAAGCTATTTGGAAGGCTTAATGGTGGACAGGACCACATGGCCTGGAGCTCCAGAATGAAATGGAATGATGACCACATTCTTCAAGGTGAAAGAAGAGATCAAAAAAAGGCTGAGGTGCTGAGATTGCCTGGGTTTTATAACCTTTGTTGGGATTTGAATTGGAGCTTGTATTCTGACTGATTCTCAAACTCCCATGAGGCCATGCAGGGGCAACTCTGTAGGCTGTCCTGAGTTCCAGACTTGGTTGAGTGTTGTAATGATGAGGCAGTCAAGTTGTTTGATCATGAATAACTGAATTATGGTGATGATCTTTTTTGGAGTTTAGTCTGCATTTATATACATTTTTAGTTATCATCCATCATTGGTTAACTTTGGTTACTGCTTAACTTTTGTTACTATTTAGTACAGTAATCCATACAATTAATTATCTCTAGTTAAAATCTAACCTATGTCTACTTCCCCTCTCTAATCCTCCTTTATCCATAGATTACTTTGTTTGCCTAAGTTTTATTTGCTTGGAAACATTCTTTATCTGAGGTTTGCCATCGGAGATTGGAACATTCCTGCAATTACAACTCTACAGTTAAGCCTTGCTGGATGATGATGCACTGAAAGGGCTTTTGACCATTGCTATCGCTTTACCTGAAGATCTTTGTTATGTAAAGTATTCTGGCCCAGGCCTTAAAGGCCCACCCATTAACAAAGGTGGGGTGAGTTTCTTCTTCTGATGTGTTTCTGTTCTTGAGTTTCTACTCTTTTTAGGGGAAATATTCTGCCTTTTTAAATATTTCCCAGGATATTTCATTTTTCTAGGAGAGGGATGGGTGTTAACTTCCTACAATGTAAAACAACAACATAATTCTGTGATAGATGTTAACAATCCTGTATTGTTTTAACTGGTACAAAAATTATCCTTCTCATATGCCTATGAGGATTCTTAATCATCCAGATCATGATTGTTAACAGGAAATTGGGCTTTCTCCCTTTTTCCTTGAAAATGTTTCATTTCTCATTCGAGAAGCTTCTTTGGTTTGTCAGAAAAGTCCAGTTGCCTTTTGAAAAAGCACCTTTAGGGCTCCTTCACACAGATGCCATCTGTTTTCTAAGGAGGACCTTAAAATGAGAAGAATCCATGAACTCTTCAGGTCAAAGTCTCATCAAAAACTAAAGATGGAATATTGATAGAATCAAATTACTTTTTAACATACAGCCATTCATATTTATTATATTTGCCTCAATTGAACTTAAGCTCATTTGTCTAAGTCCAAACCCTATTGTACAAAACTTTCTTTGGGTCAAAGAGTCTAATTTTTTATTATTAAAATTTATTATTATTCTTAAGATATTAGGACATGATCTTGACTCTGTCACCTCTGTTTCCCTGAAGCTGACGCATAAAGTAAATATCCTGATAACCTGCTGTAAGTTCATCTTTCTCAGCAGTTTAATTTAATAAAAATAAAATAAATAATAAAAATAAATAAAAATAAAAGCTAAAGTTTCTGACCTTTGTGGCACTCCATAACTAAAGAGTTTGACACTTGATGTCTCTATTCTGGCTGAAACAGCCTTCATAGGAATAAGAAGAACCACTTAAAAAGCAATGTTTCAAACTCTAGGAAGCAACTCAGAAAATTTTATAGTCTGTGGGAATATTTCCCCACGTCAGGAATTTTAGGGTGCATAGACTTCAGCTCCCAAAATTCTCCAAGCAAACATGCATGACTGGTGATTTCTGGATTTTGAAGTTCGGACATTTTAAAATGGCTGAGGTTGAGAAACAGAGGTCTCTGATATTGAAGGCTTAGGTATAACTAAGGTTATACTTGTCCAATATTTCTGAATTGAATAATGGTTTATTAAGAATATTAAGAATGTGGTGTAACATTGACTTCTTCGAGGCAGGTGGCAACACCACCTGAAGAATGCTTTCATCACCACTCTGATCCAGATTACTGACTTCTGCATGGAAGGTCTCACCATCAGAAGGGCAGAGGTCCAGAATCTTGTCCACTTCTTTGGGAGTCAATAGCGTAACATTAGTATTGATTGTTGAGGTTGACAGGAGTTCAAGAAAACTCTAAGGTACCTAGTCTCATTTCAGATAGATAGAATTATTTTCTCAATAATCAAATGGATAAAGATCTCTATTTCAGGAAGGAAAAATCTGCCATTATTGTGAGATTCTGAAACTGAATTTTTAAATAATCCTTTAATGGTAAGGATTTAAGGGCCTGTCACATAGGCTGACGGATGCACAAAGTATGTAAAAAGGACACAGCGGACCAGAAAATTTTCCATCCGTTGTTATCCGCTCTCAAAAGTGCCCCAAATTTGCATAAACAGAGCGGACAACAACGGAAAGAAACAGATGGGGAGAGGACGTAGCCAGGATATAAAGAGGATGCTCCACGGAAGCCTAGCGGATGGAAGCGGATGGAAGCAGATGGCACATCTGCAGGACTTCGGGGGAGCACAGCGAAGCGGACGCGCAGTGGAAGGAGCGGATGCAGAGCGGTTGCCTAGCGGATACAGCGGATGCATCATGGATGCCTAGCGGATACCTAGCTGATGCCTAGCGGATGCCTAACGGATGCAAAGCGTTCACTGCACATGCGGGGAGGATGCATTGCGTCAACCCTGTGGATATAAAAGGATGCAGCTTGAAAGCAGGTCACCATTCAGAGGAAAGACCTGCTACCAGACACATCTCCAGCCAACAACCATGGGGAAGAAGAGGAAGCCTGTGCCATCTTCTGCCAGCCCTGGCAAGAAGGACAGGGCCACCATCCCATTCCCTGGTGCTGACTCTACTTCTGCTGGGGCTTCTGCTGCTGGTGCTGACTCTGCTGGTGCTGGGGCTTCTGCTGGTGCTGCGGCTTCTGCTGGTGCTGCTCCTGGTGCTGGTGCTTCTGCTGGTGCTTACTCTGCTGGTGCTGCTCCTGGTGCTGGTGCTTCAGCTAGTGCTTACTCTGCTGGTGCTGCTCCTGGTGCTGGTGCTTCTGCTGGTGCTTACTCTGCTGGTGCTGCTCCTGGCCCTGCTAGTGCTACTGGTGCTGCTGGTGCTATTGGTGCTGCTGGTGCTGCTGGTGCTGCTGGTCCTGCTGGTGCTGCTTTTGCTGCTGCTTTTGTTGCTGCTGCTAGTGATGGTGGTGTGGTGGACTAGCCCCTAGAACCTCAAAGCCCTTCTGATGAGGGCCCAGAAGGCCCTGCTAGAGGGAGGAAGAGGCAATCGCATGATAGGGAGAGGAGGCAGTACTCCATCAAAGAGGAACATGAGGATGAGGTGCTCGAATGGCTGAGGGAGAATGAGAACCTATGGCGGAAGGGACACAGGCTCTATCGAGACATCAAGAGGAAGCAGGCAGCTTGGAGAGAGAAGGCGGAGAGCCTGGGCTGCACTTCGGAGGTCCTCCTCGGGTGGTGGAAGCACATGCACACCTGGTACAGGAAGCTGCACCTCAAGAAGACTGGCCAGGCCACGGTCAAGCTCACCGACCGGGAGACCTACATGATGGCCAAGTGCAGCTTCTTGGAGGGTGAGGTCCACCACCAAGGAGCAGCCCCTCTGTCTACCCTCTCTCTCAGGCAGCCCACAGAAAGCCAGTCCTCTTCTGGCCAAGAGACAGCTCCTGTGTCCAGGCAGGTATCTGTGGAGCGTCCCACAATGGAGACCCCCCCGACAGCTGTGCTCCCCATGGCGGAGAATGTGGAGGACCCCCTGATGCAGTGGGAGCAAGGAGAGGGCACTGACACCAGAAGCCAACCCACCCAGACACCCAGCTCCACCTCCACAGAAAGCAGGCAGAGAGGCAGACCGGAGGGGCAGAGCCATACTGTTCTGCTGGAGATCAGGGACACCATCAAAAGCAGCATAGATCTCCTCTCTTAGCTGGTACACATCAACATACCATCCCCAAACCGCAAGCCCTTCCTCACCTATGTCAACCAGACCCTCATGGACATGTCCGAATCACAGTACCAGGTGATAAAGGAGAGGATCACAGGTCTTCTGCACAACCCTCCAGGCCCAGCTAAACCTGCTCCGACCCAGTCCAGGTCTGCTCCTCCACCCCAGGTGATTTCACAGCCCTTCCAAGGCTTTCCACAGGCCCTCACCTACCAAGGCTATGGCTACCAGGAGTTCCAGCAGAACAGGCAGCCCTTCCCAGACCAGGCACAGGTTCATTGTATGCCACCGGTGCCACCGATGCCACCCACGCCACAGATGCCACCCCACTACTGATGCCACTGATGCCACCGATGCCACTGATGCCACCGATGCCACCGACGCCACAGATGCCACCGACGCCATAGATGCCACCCATGCCACAGATGCCACCCTGCCACAGATGCCACCCACACCTCACCTCGCTCAGCTGCAGACCAGACAACCCCACTACACTCCTCCTTCCTCCACCCCACAGCCAAGCCTGGCCTCAGAACATCTGTCATCGGTATTGGGGCTGACACCCCATGTCATGGAAGAAGGGGCTCTCAACATCACGGGACTGAGCCAGCTCTCTGAGAGCTTCCTCAACACACTGTCTCCTGTTGTCCTCTCGGGGCCAGGCACCCCAATGGTGCCTCAGACCAGCACTTCAGCAGCAGCCACCTCCACAGCACCTGGACCCTTCACCCCTGAGACTATGGGCATGCCTCAGAGTGACTGAGAAGAGTGCCAGAGACTGGGTTGCTACCTGTTGACTTTATCTTTTCTTGGGACACTTGACTTGGGTCATTTTGCTTTTACAGTTTGTTATTAATAAAGGTTCTCTTTGCTTCACACACTTGGTTCAGTTCTTTTAGTCAATAAAGTCTTGGTGGAAACTTTTAGAAATGGTTTCAGCCTTAGCATGCTTATGTGATGGGTAAGGAAAGCAGTGGGATGGGTAATAGCTATGGGATGGGTAATAGCTGTGGGATGGGTAATAGCTGTGGGATGGGCAGGGATACCTTTGGGATGGGTTAAGATAGTTGTGGGATAGATAAACCTCCAGTGCAAGCATAGTGGGACTGTGTTCACCCTCCCAGGTGCCACACCTATGGCCCTTTATTATCAATAACAATTTAACCATTCATCAACACATTTCAACATAAACACAACTCTTTATTAAATGCCCTGTTCATTGTAGGGCCACTCAACATACATGGCACAATCTCATCAGTGTGATGAGACAGGCTGAAGGAAGCATCCATGAAGCATCTACCATCCTGTCTTGCCACTCCACTACTCCAGCTGGGGAGTTGCACCAGTGTTTCAGGAGGTTGCGCTGCTTCTTCCCTTCACGTGAAGCTCTGTTGGGGCCTTGCACATCCACAGTATCTATCAGGTTTTGCCCTTGCCTCCATTCACCAGGCTCCATGTCCCCATTGCCTTGTTGATGGTCCACAAGCCTGTTCTGCAACACTGGGTAGCGGGTGCGCATGAGATTGTGCAGGATGCAGCAAGCTTCCACAATGTTCCTCACGGTCTGTGGGCGATGCTGCATGGTGGTGAGAAGTACCTGGAACCTGTTGGCCAGGATGCCAAAGGCGTTCTCAACCACCCGCCTTACCCTGGACAGCCTGTAGTTGAAGATCCTCTCTTCATGGGTGAGGAGTCTTGAAGTGTAGGGCTTCATGAGGTAGGTTCTGAGGGAGAAGGCGTCATCCCCCACAATGAAGTAGGGCACATCTTGTGTGTTGTTGGGCAGGGGGTCTGGATCTGGGAAGCCCATGATGAGATTGCATTCCAGCTCCTCCTTGAGGTGACTGGCCTTGTATATCTGGGCATCTGAAGATGACCCATTGCCAGAAGCATCGATGTACATGAACTTGTAGTCAACATCGACCATGGCAAAGAGGATGATGCTGAAGAAGCCCTTTGTAGTTGTGATAAGTGGACCCTGTGTTGGCTGGAGCTTTGCAGGCCACGTGCTTCCCATCTATGGCTCCAACGGTGTGGGGGAAGTTCCACTTCTGATACCACTGTTCTGCAACTTTCTTCCCGCCTTCTTCAGTGGAGGGGCACTGGAGGAGCTCCTCCAGGTATTTTTCGATGATGGCCTGCACCGCTTCTCTGACCACAATGCTGATGGTGTTGTGTGGCACCCTCCAGGCATACTGCATGCTCCTATACATGGTCCCGGAGGCCAGGTGGTGCAGAGTTAGTGCCACCTTCAGCCCAGGGTCCAGGCTAGGCCAGAAATTGTTGTTTCAGCTCTTCTCGTGATCCATCATTGGACCCAGACACTTCTTGGACGCCTCCTTTTGTTTGCGTAGAACAGGTGAAAGAGCCTGTAGAGGGCTCCGCACTGTTATAGAATGATGGCAGCTTCCAAAAGGAGTGTGCGATGATCCATGGTGGAGATGACTGGATGCTGTGGAAGAGCAAGAGCAAGATGAAGGCTCAAGAGGTCTGCACAGCAGGGCTGCTGGACTGAAAGTGAGATCCAGGTGATTTCTCCCCCTTTTTATAGGAAATATAGGTTTTTCGCTCAGTGTCCTTTTGTATCATCTAGGCATCCTCTAGACATCCTAAATATCTGAGATACGTCCCCTATACAAACGTTTTTTCTGTTTTACTGCTTTCTATTCGAGCTGCATCTGCTTTCATCCTTTCTACATTCGTGCTACTAACACTGTGTGTCTGTTCCGCGTCCGTTTCGCTTCCTCCCTGTGTCCGTTTTCCACTAGAGCGGATGTGAGTCGCGCGGATGTGCAGTGGATGCCTAGCAGATATAGCGGATGCGTAATGGATGACAACGGACGTATAACGGATGTTCCCCGTATGCATAGCGGATGTAGAATGGATGCGTTGGATACTTTATCCGCTCAAAAAGTTTTGTGCAGCTCAAAACTTTTTGAGCGGATGAAATCACAATAGACGGATGCTGGACGGATAGAGACTGAAAAACGGACGCAGTGAGTACAGAACGGATGCATCGCGTTAACCATCAGATGGCAAGTGTTTCTCTCCATTTTACATCCTCTTTCCATCCGTTGGTGCTGTGTGCATGGTCTTTAAAAGAAGAAGAAAAGGAGACATTGTTATATTTTAACTCTCACTTTGGCCTTGTTTGTCTATGCCATTGAAAAATTAGATATCTTGGCTTTCCTGATATCAGAATGCTCTGAGAACAAAGCTAACATCACCCTGTAAAATTATAATTCTAAAGAGATTAACCAGCTAACAATGTACCTAAATATTCAGGGGACTGCAGGAAGGGATAAAGAGAGAATTAGTCAATTATATATAACATGTACCAATTATATAACAGGTATCATGACAATATGGTACATACCACTGACTTATGTACTTTTGTGCCATGTTAGTCACAACAGTTTTTCTCATCTTTACACAGCTTATTTTTTTAAAAATTTCACCAAGTGACATATAATTGGGCAGTAGCATTCACTATAACTTAAAAAGGGAAAGTATATTTTTAGACTTTTTGTAGTAAATAAGTTTTGGAGGATTTTTTTAAAAAAATCTGCAACTAATCGAAGACTTATCCTAAAAAAGCTCAAAATTAAATACTGGGTTTCTGCAATTGTTGTTCTATGATTGTATTCCATTTAATACACATATAGAAGTAAGTAAATAATATGTTGGTAGCTTGGAAGATACAATTTTTAGAAAAGCTGCATTTGAAGAACCTTTAAAACAAAACTATTCCTATTCCTAGAACCAGTAGGAATAAATTATAAGCATTCTGCTTTCCATGAGATGGAGGGAATCACTTCTGAATTTGTCAAATTATAAGCAGACATTTCCAGTGTTGAATTAAATAAATGTATTTACAGGTATCATGAGTGACAGTGATGAACAGTTCGAGGAATAAAGTTATGGATAAAAATGTAAAAAGAGATAACCTGAACAATAATATAATGAATTCTAAGCCTAAAATTCATACTAGGCAAAATGCTAAATCTACATAACGCCTGTCATTTAAAGCATGAAAAATGATGAGCTGAGAAAATGGGAAGCATTCTCCTACTAAGAATGTGCATAACATCTCAAAGCAGATGGGTCACCAATGTAAAGATTAAAGTGATGGCTTATCAAAGATTTCTCCAAAGAACATCTCAAAGTTTTCTACAAATCAGTAAAACCAAAAATAAGTGGTTTGAGAGATTCACAAAAAGAAAAAAGACAAAAAACATCACAAAATGATGTTTCGCTAAAATCTAAAATAAGTTCAAGCATGAATATGAATCTAATATAGCTTAAAAGTCACCAACAATGAGATATAGTTTTAACTCCATTAAATTTGAAAACGAAGTGTGAAAATATGAATCTAATATAGCTTAAAAGTAACCAACAATGATATAGTTTTAACTCCATTCAATTTGAAAACAAAGAGTGAAAATAGAAAAAATATCTGAGGGAACAATGGACTTAACTGGAGCCCCAAAACATGCCAGTGACAATGTAGAAATTTCAGTGGCTATATATTATATCACTCATTGTGGGTCAGGGTTAAAATTCCAAGCAGGAAGGGAATGACATGAGTATAAGAATAAGTTAGAGATGACTTTGATAAGAAAAGGCATATTGCAGTGGGACTGAATGTTGCTCTGTTTTGCCTGTCAAAGGGAAAGAATAAGTTGTAGGAATGGGTTTGTGCAGAAATAACCTCACTTTTGAATCTACTGGTAGATTGAGACTCACTGCTACAGACAATCTTCAGCTGAATAGATCTGTAGTACGGCTTGCTTAAAGGAATTTCAGGACATGTGGAAGATATGGGAAATGTGGCAATCAGAAAAGTTGATTTTACTTGACTCTTGAATTCTACCTAATGCTTCTGAATAATTTCTGAACCTTCCAGTCTCTAGCTGGTGTGATTGCTCTAAAACAAAATGAGAAGTACATCTGCTTCTACTTTAAATATGTCTTACTCAGAGACTTTGTTAAAGTTTCACATATAACGCAAAGCATATTCATTGGTACAGAATACTATGAGGTCAGGGCAACTGATTTCTGAGCAAATGAATAGCAAATATCCTACTGGATTATGAAATTACCCATTACCATATATTAATCCTTTCACACAAACAATTTAGACTTAATAAATATAAGGATTTCAAATTTCATTTCTCTTGTCTTGCTGTATATATAGCTTCTCCTATCTCATAAATGTTATGTCATTATTTGCCTCTCATTCCAACTCAAGCAATATAGCATTTTTAGTTTTAATGATAAGTATAGCCTCTTCTCTGCTAAAAATAATAATATTATCAAGGCTATATCATGATGGAAGATTCATAATAAAAGAACTAAGTAGCTTTATTTATTGACAGCTTATTTCTACACAAGGCCACTCTCTTTACTGCTGAATAAGAGAACCAAAAGAATTAGTTTTTCCTGTTCCATTACAAAAACAACTGAAACTATTTAAAGAAATAATAAGCTTGCCGAAAACTTAATGAGAACTTGGAAAAAAACCAAAACCTTTGGAATAGCTTTAATAAATAAAACCAAATTTATCTTATCTGATTTTCTGACATTAACTAGGAAATGTTCCAGCAGAACATTGTAAGGGAGGCAGCAAATTCTCATGTGATTTAGACACCCTAGTTCAGGGCAGCCAAACTCAAGGCCTGAGGGCCACTTCTGGCCCATGGATTGTTTAGATCTGACCCACAGAGCCTGGAAACAGAGAAGAACCATTCCACAATGCCTCTGCCAGCAAAAATGGAGCTCTGGAGGACCACACGCAGCCCTCCCAAACTCCTTTTTCACTGGCAGAGGGCTGCAGGAGCCACACCCAAGACACCAGAGATGCCCTCAACACAAGTGATGTGGAGTTGGCCATGCCCACCCTGGCCATGCCCCCACCTCTCCCAGGTCAAACACAACCCTGATGCAGCCCTCAATGAAATCAAATTTGACATCCCTGCCCTAGTTGGAGGGAGTAGATTATTGGTTCAGTTGATTAAAATCAATTTCATCAATTTATTGAGGTATTTAAATCTAAATCATTTTGAGGTGTCCAGAAAAGGGTTGAAAATACTCCAAAAAAGGTTGGAAATGCAGCAATACTTAAGCTTCATAACTTTCTATGAACATTCTTATCTTTGAAGAAAACTTGTGTTCGATGAATGTCAGTTTTTACTATCAATAACTATTTACTTAAGTTATTGAAATGATATAATGGTGTTTATGCCATCAGTGATTGTATTTTCTGTCAGTCTCTTGTTTTATTATTTTAATATGTCCACACTTCAAGATGTGCTCCATCAGGGTCTTGTGTTTACATCATGTCTAAACTATCTCATTTTTTTTTCATTATTAGGACATGCTTCAATTTTATTTAATTCAATTTTATTTTGTTCTAGTGTTAAATACTTTTCCTTGTGGTCCAAGGTATTTTGTAATAAGTTTTTTTTCCACTACTAGTTTCATTTTTCTTAATTTATAATCCAGTATTTCCAACTATATGTTACAATTGGGAAAAGCATAGCTTTCATAATCTCCCCAATGACAGAAATATGTTGATTACATTGCTACAGTTACTATCCCTGTGAATTTTTGAGCCTAAGAATGTGAACTGTTACAATTTCAACTAATTCACAATTGTTGTTGCCAATAAATTTGAAAGCCTTTGTATAATCAATAAAACAAAAACAAATAAAAGAAGAAGAGAATTTTTGCCTTTTCCATTATGCGTTAGGTGTTAGCAATGATATGTCATGTATTCCTGCCTCTTTTGATTATACCTTTGGCAATTTTTGTTCCATGGATTGCTGAACCATGAATTGCAAACCTTGAACATTATCTTACTAGTATGTGGCAGTTTTGTCAGACACTAAGTAATTTTCAGTAATACCTTTTCTTTAAAATTGGGATATAAATTGATCTTTTCCAGTCTCTGGGCCAATGTTCTATTTTCCATACTTGTTTCGAAAAGCACAACTTCATCTGGTATTTCATCACCTTTTGAAGCTTTGTGGCTTGCATTTTTGTTATTAATTCCAGACAAACACACAAACTCACAGTTTTAGTTTCTTTGTTTAGTGAGCTGCCCTGTACTTTATTTTTTTATTAGAGTAGTTTAATTTGAGGATGTATTTAATAATATTGATCATTTACTGGTAAATATATGACACTGTATAACAATCTCTCATCCTCCTCCTCCTTCTGTGTTCACAGTTCTTTAAAATAAGCAATGCTGGCAATATGCAGCAAGCAAATTGCATTGGAAAAAATCAGGATCCCGGATATGAAATAGATACAGTATTAAGAAATTGACCAAAGGCAATGCTGAGCAAACTAAAGATGTTGATCTAGCAGTTGTCTAAAGCTGGTAGTCAGTTTTTGTTGTCAGCATGCTTTTTATTAATCATTCCCAGTTTGAGCAAAGAACTGTTTTTTTTTTCTTTTTTAAAGCTGAGAGTTACCTCACAGAATTCAAATCAGTGTAGAAATCAAAGGACAGCTACATTCTGAATCATGTATTAAGGCTAGGTCACACTGGCCGATGGATGCAAAAAGTATGCAAAAAAGACACAGCGGACGAGCAAAATTTCGGGGGTGGTTCCATCTGTTGTTATCCGCTCTCAAAAGTGGTGAAAATTTGCATAAACAGAACAGAAAAGAACGGAAAGGAACAGACGGGGGTAGTATGTAGCGAGGATGGTAAGTGGATGTTCATAGGAAGCCTAGCGGATGACAGCGGATGGAAGCAGATGACACATCCGCAGGGCTTCTGGGGGAAAATAGCGAAGCGGACATGTAGCGGAAGGAGTGGATGCGTAGCGGATGATGCGGATGCATCACGGACGCCTATAGGAAGCAAAGCGGATGCATAGCAGATGTATATCGGATGCAAAGCGTTCACTTCGCATGTGGGGAGGATGAATTACGTCAGCTCCATGGATAGAAAAGGATGCAGCTTGCAAGCAGTCACCATTCAGAGGAAAGACCTGCTGCCAGAGACATCTTGAAAGAACACCATGGTTGGTCAGTCAGGGAAGAAGAGGAAGCCTGTGCCTACTCCTGCCAGCCCTGGCAAGAAGGACAGAACCACCATCCCAACCCCTGGCACTGACTCTGAAGCTGCTGGTGCTTCTGCTGCTGGTGGTGGTGGTGGTGCTGCTGCTGCTGGTGCTGCTGGTGCTTCTCCTGCTGCTGCTGGTGGTGGTGCTTCTGCTGCTGCTGCTGGTAATGCTGCTGGTGTTGCTGCTGGTGGTGATTCTCCTGCTGCTGCTGGTGCTACTGCTGGTGCTGCTGCTGGTGCTACTGCTGGTGCTGCTGCTACTGCTACTGCTGTGGTGGACCAGCCCCAAGGCCCTCAAAGCCCTGCTGCTGAAGGCCCTGAAGCCCCTGCCAGAGGGAGGAAGAGGCAAGGCAAGGAGAAGGGAGAGAAGAAACAGTACTCCATTTCCGAGGACCATGAGGAGGAAGTGCTGGAATGGCTGAGGGAGAACGAGTACCTGTGGAGAAAGGGCCACATGCTCTATCATGACACCAAGAGGAAGCAGGCAGCATGGAGAGACAAGGCAGAGAGCCTGGGCTATACTTTAGACCTACTCCTTGGATGGTGGAAGCACATGCACACCTGGTATGGCAAGCTGCACTTGAAGAAATCTGGGCAGGCTGTTGTCATGTCCACTGACTGGGAGATGTACATCATGGCCAAGTGCAGCTTCCTGGAGGGTGAGGTCCACCACCAAGGAGCAGCCCCTCTGTCAACCCTCTCCCTCAGACAGCCCACAGACAGCCAGTCCTCTTCCAGCCAGGAGACAGCTACCATGTCCAGGCAAGTGCCTTTGGAGGGTCCCACAACAGAGACCCCCCCCTACAGCTCCACTCCCCATGCTGGAGGACGTGGAGGATCCCCTGTCTCAAATGGAGCAAGAAGAAGCAGCAGCCAGAGACCAACCCACCCCCACCCCCAGCTCCACCTCCACAGAAAGCAGGCAGAGAGTCAGATTGGAGGGCCAGAGCCACACTGTCCTCTTGGAGATCAGGGACACAATCAAAACCAGCACAGAACTTCTCTCTCAGCTGGTCCACAGTGACATACCATCATCTACCATCCTGTCTTGCCACTCCACTGCTCCAGCTGGGGAGTTGCACCAGTGTTTCAGGAGGTTGTGCTGCTTCTTCCCTTCACGTGAAGCTCTGTTGGGGCCTTGTACATCCACAGTGTCTATCAGGTTTCGTCCTTGCCTCCGTTCACCAGGCTCCATGTTCCCATTCCCTTGTTGACCATCCACAAGCCTGTTCTGCAACACTGGGAAGCAGGTGCACATGAGATTGTGCAGGATGCAGCAAACTTCCACAATGTTCCTCACGGTCTCTGGGTGATGCTGCATGGTGCTGAGAAGTACCTGGAACCTTTTGGCCAGGATGCCAAAGGCATTCTCCACCACCCGTCTTGCCCTGGACAGCCTGTAGTTGAAGATCCTCTCTTCACGGGTGAGGTATCTGGAACTGTAGGGCTTCATGAAGTAGGTTCTGAGGGAGAAGGCGTCATCACCCACGATGAAGTAGGGCACATTTATGTGTCATTGGGTAGGGCGTCTGGATCTGGAAAACCCATGATGAGGTTGTGTTCCAGCCAATCCTTGAGGTCACTGGCGTTGTATACCTGGCTATCTGAAGCTGACGCATTGCCTGAAGCATTGATGGACATGAACTTGTAGTCAGCATCGACCATGGCAAAGAGAATGATACTGAAGAAGCCCTTGTAGTTGTGATAAGAGGACCCTGAGTTGGCTGGAGCTTTGCAGGCCACGTGTTTCTCATCTATGGCTCCAACAGTGTGGGGAAAGTTCCACCTCTGATACCACTGTTCTGCAAGTTTCTTCCAGCCTTCTTCAGTGGTAGGGCACTGGAGGAGCTCCTCCACGTATTCTTCGATGGTGGCCTGCACCACTTCTCTGACCACTTTGCTGATGGTGTTGTGTGGCACCCTCCAGGCATACTGCATGTTTCTGTATATGGTTCCAGAGGCCAGGTGGCACAGAGTCAGTGCCACCTTCAGTCCAGGGTCCAGGCTGGGATGAAAGTTGGTGCTCGGCTTGGTCAACCTGGGTCTCAGCTGCTCCACAACTTCGTCAAACATAGCTGGTGGCATCCTCATGAAGTGCTGGAATGCATGAGGGTCTTCATTCCTCAGCTGCACCATCAGCTTGTCATACAGTCCAAACTCCACTCTTCTCCCAATCCATCATTGGACCCACACAGCTCTTGGACATCTCCTTCTCCTCACATAGAAAAGGTGAAACAGTCTGAAGAGGGCTTGGTTCTGGTGTTGAATGATGGCAGCTACCATAAGGAGTGTGTGATGATCCATGGTGGAGATCAATGGATGATGTGGAAGAGCAAGACCAAGGGTGAAGAGGTCTGTACACCATGGCTGCTGGACTCATACTGAGATCCAGGTGATTTCCTCCACCTTTTTATAGGAAATATCGGTTTTCTGCTTGGTGTCCTTCCACATACTCTAGGCATACTCCAGACATCCTCAATATCTGAGATACATCCTAGATACAAACGTTTTGTCCATTTTAATCCTTTATATACGAGGTGCATCCGCTTACATCCTTTCTATTTTCATGCTACTAATGCTGTGTGGACATTCCGTGTACCTTTCGCTTCCTTCTTCTTTCCATTTTCAACTGGAGTGGATGTGAATTGTGAGGATGCACAGAGGATGCCGAGAGGATACAGCGGACGTGTAACGGATGACAACAGATGTAGAACGTTTGTTGCCCGTATGTGTCACGGATGTACATCGTATGCGGCGGAAAGTTCATCCGCTCAAAAAGTCTTGTGCAGCTCAAAACTTTTTGAGCGGATGAAATAGCAGTAGACGGATGTTTGATGGATAGAGCGTATGAAACATGTACGCAGTGAGTACACAATGGATGCATCGCGTTTTCCAACGGATGGCAAGCCTTTTTGTCCATTTTACATCCTCTTTACATCCGTTGGTGCAGTGGGACATGGGCTTTAGTGAGCATTGGGATGATTTGTTTTAAAAGTTAGGATGAGAGAAAATTTCCAAGATTATTAACATTAAAATTATTCTAGGTTATCACAGAAAATAATTCCTAACACCTAACATTTCTATTTCACTGAGCTCCCAAAGGAGAAGCAGAATGGAAATTAGAGTAAAGAAAAATTAAGTTTGAATTCTGTAGATGTTTAAATCAAGTCATGTTTATTCCATGGATTTATCACAGCTGAAATTGTAAAACATTTTTGATACAGTTCTTACTATTCTTTGCCTTGAAGTATAAAAATGCTGGAATAGAATTTAGGCAGTTCTTCCTCCCTTTTAAACAGGAATCATGGTAGTAAAGTTGGTATAAGCAATTTAATGGAGAGAAATGAAATAATTATGATCTAATGGTCTCATTTTAAAACATATTACATTATGTGTTGTTATGTTATAATTCACCAAATTGTGGTGAATTCTATTCATCATATTAAATTCTCCAGAACATTAATGTGTCAAAGTCTAAATATTTTCAGGATTATGAAATACTGATATTAAATGAAATATTGATTGTACCATTGTCAGTTTAGATCTTTAGGACAAAGCAGAATATGCAGTTAAATAATGAAACTCAAAGCTTTTTATGACATATTTTAAATCTAGAGATATAGATGACCATTTGTGCTGTCTTATACCTAAATACTGAATAATATTAAGACATAACACTCGGGTTACAAGTGGCTTTTATAAATCAATTAACCATTTTTTGTAGGTTAAGTAAAGTCTTGAAATTGTTGGTTTTTATTTGTTGCTATATTTTGATGCTGCCTGGTTATCAAAGAAATTAGTTATCTTTTTTTGTTTGTTTATGCTGCAGAATGATGAGATAGTTCTTTTGATTGATAGCAGAATAAACACTAAGTTAATCACTGGATCTATTATGTAGCCAATGGCCAGAGCTTACTTTATAGACCTAAGATGAATTTCAACAGAAACTATGGCTGAGAGGTGGTTTGGAATTACTGTAAAAGCAAAAAGTGCTTCAAAATACACAGTGGAACAAATATGACTGCTATTTGCAACTCAGACAATGAGAGTATGGATTCAAAATGAACTCACTGAAACAAATTCTCCTGCTATCACATGGCAGTCAGCCATTAGAATAAGACTATTATGAAGTTATCTTCTTTTTTATTTCCTGGCAATAAAAAATGGAGTGACTTAACCCTGGCTTCTTTTGGGGTATTTCCCCCTCCCCCACTTCCTAGTCTAGTCTCCATGAGATTTGCTCTTATGCAGAGTTTTTAAGAAGGAACTTTCTGTGATAACATGTCATTCCAGTTAAAATAGTATCACAAAATTGTTGTGTCTTCCCTTCTAAGTGCTGAAATAGTCACATTGCTTTGCTTTGTTTTGCTTTGCTCCCAGCCATTAGCAGAAATGAAGCCAGTGCTGGATGGACACATTTCAAGGAATTGTGGAGCCTTCTGCTCATCAAAATAAAATATCTTTTGTCCAGCATTGAAGTAGAGCATCCTGGCATTGCATATACCTAGTATTTATGGGAGATTCTCATACAGTGATTTTTTACAGTTATGGCAGTGATAAAAAGTAACCTTGCAACCACTCCTCACATTTATGATCTTTGCAGGTCTGCAAAACAAAGAAAATATGAAGTAATTTGTAAGCACAGTCATGTTTACTAAACAGGAACTATTTGCATACACACACACACACACACACACACACACAGTCTGGAGGAAATTGCTTCAGATCAAAATATGCTAGAATTTCATTATTGATAGATCAAAAGATTTCTTTGCAATTTTGTATCAGGGAATCATCTTAGTACAGCTGAAAACAGGTAACGTTGTATGGTAAGGCCATTAGCCAATTTCTGATCAGTCAGGGCTGGCTGATCATTCTGTGCAAATAACCTTGGAGACTTGGAGGCTCAACTAAATTGAGAATTTGGGGAGCACTAAACAATAACTCCCTACTCTTTTAAATAATACACAATTTTAACGTAACTTTTTTAAAATAGTGAAACATTGACATTTGTAAGTATGTTACTGAGCAAAGAAATTATAAATAAGTATTTACCACAAAAAGGCATTTCAGTCAAAGATAAGGAGAAAAGGGCCTACAGTGGGTCTCATTAATTAATGCTTTTAAAATGTTTAGACGTATACAAAAGAAGTAACTTGATAAAATTCTACCCATTTGAGTTCATAATTTACTTTTTTATTTCTACATTGCTAAACTACCGATAAAGAATTTATATTACATTCAGAAGGAATTAATCACATCACAATTTCTCTCTACATCATCTTCCTTAAAATTCATTAAAATAAATTTAATATTATAATTTTTAATTAAAAAATATATGTATTTTGTATACATTACAGCAGGGATATTCAACCTTTGCAACTTTAAGATTTGTGGATTTTACCTCCCAAAGTTCTCCAGAGATAGGCTGGGGATTCTGGGAGTTGAACTCCACAACTCTTAAAGTTGCCAAGGTTGGACACCCTTTTACAGTTTTGTAAGTTGGTATGTGCATAGATATAAGTAAAACAAACTTTGAAATATTTGTAAAAGTAATTCACAAGTACACATAAAACTTAAATGGTTGATAAAGGCGTCTCTGAATTTACATGTTGTCATAAAATCATGTTTTATAATTGAAATTCAGAATTCTTTCTTTTTTAACTTAACTATTCCAAGAAAATTATTTGCTGACTTTCTTTCTATCAGTGCCAATGGTCTAAATTATATCTATCTATCTATCTATCTATCTATCTATCTATCTATCTATCTATCTATCTATCTATCTATCTTCTAATTTGCAGCAATTCCTCGTTAAATTATTTAAAGTGCAAATACAGAGCATGAAAAGACTTCTTTATCAGACATTTTATTTTTTTTATTATTATACTAATTCTCTGCTTCAATAGCCTTTCCAAAATGAATCTAGATTCTCCAAGGCAGGCACACCACTGCTGAAATTTAAAAGATAAGATTGCATTTTACCTTGCAGGTGCTGCTGCCCTCAACGAAGCATATAACTGATATCGGGTGAATAAAAGCTCCCCTTTTTTCTCTTTCTCTCTATGCCTAGCAGCCTAGCTTTTCTTTTGATGAAATAGCAGAGCTCTGGGGGTGTCCCTCTAGCTGTGTCAAGTTATAAACCTACACAGTATGCTTGTCGCAACCATTTAGAACTGTTACGTGTAAGCTATCTGCTGTTACTACCAATTCAGTCCATATCTGCCCCACTGCTGTTCTCTCACTATGTCTCTACATTCAGAAACTATTGCTGTCTCAGTGGGGAGCTTTTCCCATTGCTGTAATAGTTCTGTGCTCCGATGTGGTGATTAAATAGTGTCAAAAATATTTCTGAGTCTCAACATTACTTTCACATGTATAGTTATTGCCAGTGAGCTTTTTACAGAGAAACATTTGCTGCTTTGATGCCTAATAAAACCATCTTGCCTTAAATTACAGGAGCCTAAATGCAAGAATGGCAAGAATAAAGGTGGCATTGCTTGCCCACCTCTTCTCTGCTCATGAATTCTCCTAACACTGCAGTAAATAACTCAATGCCTGTTTATCACAATGCACTGATGAGGGACTGATAGGGTAAAGAGCCAAAGCTAGCACTGTGAGGAAACTCAGAAGACAAGGTGGTATGTGATCTTTCTTCAGGTCAAAAAATATTTTATGAGCATTTATTACACACTGCCACCATACAGGTGACTATTCAAGTGGATATGCATCTAATAAATTGTTTTTTATTGGGTTCCTACTGCTTAAAGAGCTGGAGAAGATATTTTTCTCAAATCAATCCTCAACACTTGTCTTCCTTTTACATGCAGAGTCAACCATGTTTGGAATTTTTCTCCCTTCTTTATATACCATTAGTTACTATCCTTCCAATTAAATTAAATTAAATTTTCAATTAAATTAAAATTTCAATTAAATTAAAATTTCAATTAAATT
>BLBF01000010.1:39307739-39386448 GCA_015471245.1 Laticauda colubrina | reverse complement strand
TTCAATTAAATTAAAATTTCAATTAAATTAAAATTTCAATTAAATTATTAAAGATTAGGCATGACTTGCCTACTTTTGGGTAGTTTCATTCCTTAGGCATCACTTAGAGGCCAAAAGAAGTTGAAAAAAAATGCAATAAATTGTTTTTTGGGCAAAAACTGAAAGATCCAACACTGCTTTTATTGGCATGGAAGCCAATTTTTTTTATCACATCTCCATTTCTCATTTTAAAAAATCTTCAAAATTTTGTCTATACTGTAGTCTTAAAGTAAATTTTTCATATTTAATTGTCAACCATCTTTCATGTTATTTCATATCCTTCCATCCAAATTCAAATTTTCTGTAATTCTTTATCAAACCATTCCACATATACAGCTTTCAAGGTCAAAACCAACAGCTTGAATTGAACACAGAGGCAACTGAAAGCCTAGTGCAGCTCAAAGAACACAGGTGGAAGTCTGCAATCCTAGGGAACATATAATCAAGTGAATTGCTACTCTCTGCACCAATTAAAGGGTTTGGATGCTCTTCAAGGACAGCTCCATGTAAAGCACATTATAATAGCCCATAATGGAAGTTACCAGAGTATGACTAACAGTAAATAGAATCATATGATGGAAAAGGGTGCAACTGGCACACAACACAAAGCTATGCAAAGATCCTCCTAGCCACAATCAACACCTGCCCCTCAAGTAGGAGTCATGATTCTAGGATTCCCAATTGTTGCAAGGCCTGTCTGGAGTAGTGCAACCCTGATACTAAAGTCCCAGATCCAGAAGATCCAGAGCTGAAGTCCCTATTCAAACCCCCATAGCCTTCAGGCACTGGAACAAAACATCAATGACATCCATTAATTTGCCTGGGGTAGTGATATGTAACTGGATATCATCCAGTGGTGGGATTCAAATTTTTTTACTACCAGTTCTGTGGGTGTGGCTTGGTGGACATGGCAGGGGAAGGATACCATAAAATCTTCATTTCCACCCCACTTCACAGGAAGGTTACTGCAAAACCGCCATTCCCTCCTCGCCGCAGTAACCTGCTTTCCAGCTCCGTTCTCCTGTGCAGGGCAACAACAAAAGAAGACCCAGATGATCAGCTGGGACTTGGGAGATAGAGAATAGAGGGGGGGCAGTCAGAGGTGGTATTTTCTACTTCTCTGAAACTCTGAAATGTTCTACTCAAAATTTTTGCTACCGGTTTTCCAGAACTGGTCAGAACCTGCTGAATACCACCTCTGGTATCATCAGCCTGTTGATAATACTATACCCCATGCCAACAAATGATCTCACCCAGAGACTTCATGTAGATATTTTATAGGAGTGGGCAAAACACTGTATCTTCCAGAACCACATATAGTAGAGAGTGATGGTGGGACCTCTCACTCTCAGTGATCACCAAATGGTACCAGCTACACAGAAAGAAAGAAAACCAGCATAATACAATGCTTCTGGCTTCTACTCCATGAAACTGAGCCGAAAGGATATCATGGTCTGTGGCATTGAAGGCTACCAAAAGGTGAAATAGAACAAGGATAGATGAACTATCTTTGTTCTGCTCCTGCAAGAGATCATCCAAAAGTGCAACCAATGTCATTTCTATCCTATACCCAAATCTGAATCCTAACTGGAAAGATTCCAGATAATAGATTTCAGCCATTTATTACTCTCAGACCCAGAGCATACATTGCTGGAAGAAGGATGCTGGACTAGTTGAATTTTTGGGTATGTTCCAAAAACTCTATGAAGAAATCTAAACACATAAAAACGTATTTTTGAAATGTTTTATAATCAATAATTGATTGTATTAATTTATTAATAAATTAATTAAGATAATTCTCTGCAGAAAAAGATTTTAAATAGAAAAATATTTTCTAGTGGCAAAGAAATGAAAAAAATCAGGAATAAGAATGTGACTTAAATACATAGAATGGTTAATCTCAAGGTCAAGAAAAAAAGGCAGAGGCAGCAGAAATGGGGTTATCATTTACTATAGTACAAGAGAGCTGTTTCTATACATTGGCAGGACAATACTTTGATTAAAACCAGTCATGGGTATTGTTGTGTGAGAAGTGATTTCAGAGCTGATACAAGGCTACTTTCCCAAACACTTTTCACAGAGGCTGAGTTAGAAAGTGACATTAGTAAGATAAATGGCCAGCAAGATCAGAAGATCAGGGAAGTAATTCGGAGACTGCATCTCATCCTATTCCTTGAAAAAATAATCTATGTGACTGACAGTGCTGCAGTGTTCAAAATATGGTTCTACCAGAAAGATTATTGAGTATATACCAAGCCACAGTAGCTCAGTGGTTAGAATGCTATATTGCAGGCTACTTCTGCTGACTGCTGGCTGCCTGCAATTTGGCAATTCAGCTCTCACTAGGCTCAAAGTTGACTCAAACTTACATCCTTCCGAAGTCAGTAAAGTGAAGACCCAGATTGTTGGGGGCAATATGCTGACTCTGTAAATCACTTAGAGATGTAAAACATTGTGAAGTGGAATATAAGTCTGATTTAATTGTTGGTTTCATGGTTTTAAGTCTTTGTCTGTAGGCAGGTACAAGGTGAATCATGCAGTGGTCAGTCCCACAGTCAAGATGGCACCGATGATGGCTGTCTCAGTGAAATGATCTCTAATGGTTTCTTTCTTTCTTTCTTTTTTTTTGTAAATTTTATTTGACTTTTCACAAAGAAATACAAATAAAACATCTTTTTTTAAAGTAGCGTGATCCCGGGTTACATTTCTTCTTACAGACACAAATTCAATTTCATGCTCATTTTTATGTTCAATTCCATATCTTATCACTGTTTTACATTTTCTACATAGCTTCTTCACTCTTTTAATTTTCTTAATTTTATTTGAATTATTTCATCTCGATTCAGATCCTTATATTTATACTTTTTGTCTGTCCTGTTTCAATTTCATATTATCTTTTCTCATTAAACAAAGTTTCTCCTGTAGTTGCTGATTGGAGTATGACACTTTTATGTATTTTAATTTTATCCATTTAACTCTTATTTAAGCTTCAATATATACCTTAAAGTTTAACATTCAATACAATACATAACTTCAATTCGGATTCTGCTTGGTACATTTTTAAAATACACAATATTCTTAAAAAGAAAAAAAAAATGATTATAAATATATGTAGTTAAAAGAACACATTCCATTCCAATTCAATTCTATCATTAATATTAATATTCACTAAAATCTTAACTTATTTAACATTATTTTTCAATTAAATATCATACTTCTATGGGAACAGTTATAAGTTTTCCATAATTAGCTTTCATCCCCCTTCACTTATATTTTATAAAACATTAACTAATTAATATGTTCCCGTCCCTTCCTAATTCAATTCTCTCATTTATTTTATTTCATTTATTTTATTAACAAACATTTCACAAGATTGCAATAGCTATTTTATCCCTCATTTTAATCATACATGTTCAGAAAATTGTTTCCAATTTTCTAAAATTATTTCTAATACTAATATAACAATACAATCTTATGGACCTTTACAGAACATCTTTTTCAGTTAAATTTCCGCCCATTATCTTGAAATAAGCCCTGTTTCTCTATATCTTGTTTCTGTCCTTTATAACTTCTTTTCCTTTCCTTCTTCCCTCTCTTCTTCTCTCTCCCCTTTTTACCCCCTTGTCTCTCTACCTCTATTTCTCTCTTCTGTATTTCCCCTCTTCTGTTGCTTTCCAATATTATACTTATTTTTCGAGCTATTTTTCTTTTCTTTGGTTGTTTTTTAAGTCTTAAATTCTCCATTCCCTTTCCCCCCTTTCCTTTTTCTTCCCCACAGAGAATTACTTGTTCATTAAAGATGGCTTCTTCTTTGTCCCAGTCTTCTTGTTTTGCAGATGTTTCTTGTTGTTTCTCATAGTTCCAAATCTCCATTTCTAAGAATTGAAAAAAGAAGCCAAAAGAGCCTCTCCCTTCTTGTACATATTCTTTGCACTTTTTAAGTTCCATTTTCAATTCATCCAGAAGTAGGGCCATGATATAAATTTTTAAACAACCACCTGATTAATTTTAGTCATTCAAATATAATAACCAAGAGTCCAATGATCAACAAATAATCCAAATACATGCAAGCTGTTTCTTTTTGCTTTTTTTTGCTTTCTCTTCCTGGGATTCTACAATTTAGTTAAGGCCCTGTCACACTGGCCGACAAATGAAAAACATTTATAAAAAGGACACAGCGGACGAGAAAAATGTTCCATCCGTTGTTATCCGCTCTCAAAAGGGGCAAAAATTTGCATAACCAGAGCGGACAACACGGAAAGGAATGGACGGGGGAGGACGTAGGGCAAATGAAAAGTGGATGCTCCACGGAAGCCTAGTGGATGGAAGCGGATGGGAGCGGATGGGAGTGGATAGCACATCCGGAAGGCTTCCGGGGGAACGCAGAAAAGCGGATGCAGAATGGATAATGCGGATGCAGAGTGGACGCCAAGCGGATGAAGGGGATGCAGAGCGGAAGCCTAGCGGATGCCTAGTGGAAGCCTAGCATTCATTGCGCATGCGAAGAGGGTGCATTGCATCAGCCCCGCGGATATAAAGGGAAGCAGCTCCCAAGCAGGTCAACATTCAGAGGAAAGACCTGCTTCCAGACACATTGCCTGCCTGCCAGCCTGCCAGCCTGCCTGCCTGCCTGCCTGCCTGCCTGCCTGCTAGCCTGCCAGCTTGCCAGCCTGCCTGCCAGCCAGCAACCCCACAACCATGGGGAAGAAGAGAAAGCCTCAGCCAACTGCTGCCAGCCCTGGCAAGAGGGACAGGGCCACTCTCCCATCCCCTGGCCCTCACTCTGCTTCTGCTGGGGCTTCTGCAGCATGGGCTTGCTCTTTTGGGGCTGGGGGTTCTGCTGCTTCTGCTTCTGGAGGAGCTGATGATGATGCTTCTGGCGGTGGTGCTTCTGCTGGTGCTTACTGTGCTGATGCTGCTTCTGGCAGTGGTGCTTCTGCTGGTACTTACTCTGCTGAAGCTGCTTCTGATCTTGCTGGTCCTGCTGGTGCTCCTGGTCCTGCTGGTGCTGCTGGTGCTTCTGGTGCTGCTGGCGCAGCTGGTGCTTACTCTGATGATGATGATCCTGGTCCTGCTGGTGCTGCTGGTGCTGCTACTGCTGCTACTGATGGTGGTGGTAGTGTGGAGGAGCAGCCCCTACAACCTGGAAGCCCCTCTGATGAGGGCCCATGTGGTCCTGCCAAAGGGAGGAAGAGGCAGATGTGAGAACGGGAGAGGAGGCAATACAACATCGAGGAGGAACATGAGGATGAGGTGCTGGAGTGGCGGAGAGAGAATGAGTATCTATGGCGGAAGGGACATAGGCTCTATAGGGACACCAAAAGGAAGCAGGCTGCTTGGAGAGAGAAGGTGGAGAGCCTGGGCTACACTTTGGAGGTGCTCCTCAGCTGGTGGAAGCACATGCACACCTGGTACGGGAAGCTGCACCTCAAGAAATCTGGCCAGGCCGCGGTCAAGCTGATGGACAGAGAGAACTACGTGATGGCCAAGTGCAGCTTCCTGGAGGGTGAGATCTGCCACTGAGGACCAACCCCTCTCACAACCCTCTCTCTCAGGCAGCCTGCTGAGAGCCAGTCCTCTTCCGGCAGAGAGTCAGCTCCTGTCTCCAGGCAGATGTCTGTGGAGCGTGCCACGACGGAGAACCCCCCGACAGCTGTACTAACTGTGGCAGAGCAAGTGGAGGACCCCCTGACGCAGTGGGAGAAAGGAGATGGCACTTCCACCACAGTCCAACCTGCATCCACCCCCAGCTCCACCTCCACAGAAAGGCAGAGAGCCAGACAGGAGGGGCAGAGCCACACTGTCATGGTGGAGATAAGAGACACCATCAGGAGCAGCGTAGATCTCCTCTCTCAACTGGTACACACCGACATACCATCCTCCAACCGCAAGCCCTTCCTCACCTATGTGAACCAGACCCTCACAGACATGGCGGAACCCCAGTACCAGGTGGTGAAGGACAGGATCACCGATCTGCTTCACAACTCTCCAGATCCAGATGAACCAATCCAGGTCTGCTCCTCCACCCCAGGTGATGTCACTCCCATTCCAAGGCTTCCCACAGGTCCCCACCTATCAGGGCTATGGCTACCAGGAGGTCCAGCAGCACAGGCAGCAGCCCTTCCCAGTCCAGGCACAGGTTCATCGGACGCCACCATTGCCACCGGTTCCACTGATGCCACCGATGCCACCGATGTCACTGCTGCCACCGACACCACTGATGCCACCCACGCCACCGATGCCACCCATGCCAGCCCTCACCCAGCTGCAGACTAGACAGCCCCACTACACTGCTCCTTCCTCCACCCCACAGCCAAGCCCGGCCTCAATACATCTGTCATCGGTACTAGGGCTGACACCCCATGGCATGGAGGAAGGGGCTCTCAACATCACGGGGCTGAGCCAGCTGTCTGAGAGCTTCCTCAACACACCATCCCCTGTTGTCCTCTCAGGGCCAGGTACCCCAGTGGCGCTTCAGACCAGCACTCCAGAAGCAGCCACCTCCACAGCACCTGGACCCTTCACCCCTGAGACTGGGCACACCTCCGAGTGACCAAGAGGAGTGCCAGAGACTGGGTGGCTACCTGTTGACTTTATTTGGACACTTGACTTGGGTCATTTTCCTTTTACAGCTTGTTATTAATGAAGATTATCTTTGCTTCACACACTTGTTTCATTTATTTTAGTAAAAGTCTTGGTGGAAGCTTTTAGAAATGGTTTAAGCCTTTGCATGCTTGTGGGATGGGTTAAGATAGCAGTGGGATGGGCAGGGATACCTTTGGGATGGGTTAAGATAGCAGTGGAATGGGCAGAGATACCTTTGGAATGGGTAATAGCTGTGGGATGGGCAGGGATACCTTTGGGATGGCTTAAGATAGCAGTGGGATGGGCAGGAATACCTTTGGGATAGGTAATAGTTGTGGGATGGGCAGAGATACCTTTGGGATGGGTAATAGCAGTGGGATGGGCAGGGATACCTTTGGGATGGGTAATAGCTATGGGATGGGCAGGGATACCTTTGGGATGGGTTAAGATAGCAGTGGGATAGATAAACCTCCACTGCAAGCATAGTGGGACTGTATGGTCCACCCTCCCAGGTGCCACATCTATGGCCCTTTATTATCAATAACAATTTAATCATTCATCAACACATTTCAACATAGACACATCTCTTTATTAAATGCCCTGTTTATTGTAGGCCCACTCAACATCAGTGTGATGAGACAGGCTGAAGGAAGCACCCATTAATCATCTATCATCCTGTCTTGCCACTCCACTGCTCCAGCTGGGGAGTTGCACCAGTGTCTCAGGAGGTTGCGCTGCTTCTTCCCTTCATGTGAAGCTCTGTTGGGGCCTTGCACATCCTCAGTGTCTTTCAGGTTTCGCCCTTGCCTCCATTCCCCAGGCTCCATGTCTCCATTGCCTTGTTGGAGGTCCACGAGCCTGTTCTGCAAGACTGGGTAGCGAGTGCGCATGAGATTGTGCAAGATGCAGCAAGCTTCCACGATGCTCCTCTCAGTCTCTGGGCGATGCTGCATGGTGGTGAGAAGTACCTGGAGCCTGTTGGCCAGGATGCCAAAGGCGTTCTCCACCACCTGTCTTGCCCTGGACAGCCTGTAGTTGAAGATCCTCTCTTCACGGGTGAGGCATCTGGAGGTGTAGGGCTTCATGAGGTAGGTTCTGAGGGAGAAGGCGTCATCCTCCATGATGAAGTAGGACACATCTTGCGTGTCGTTGGGCAGGGGGTCTGGATCTGGGAAGCCCATGATGAGGTTGCGTTCCAGCCCCTCCTTGAGGTCACTGGCATTGTATACCTGGGCATCTGAAGCTGACCCGTTGTCTGAAGCATCGATGTACATGAACTTGGTTTAATCAGCGGCCATGGCGAAGAGGATGATGCTGAAGAAGCCCTTGTAGTTGAAATAAGTGGACCCCGACTTGGCTGGAGCTTTGCAGGCCACGTGCTTCCCATCTATGGCTCCAACAGTGTGGGGGAAGTTCTACTTCTGATACCAGTGCTCTGCAACTTTCTTCCATCCTTCTTCAGTGGAGGGGCACTGGAGGAGCTCCTCCATGTATTCTTCGATGATGGCCTGCACCACTTCTCTGACCACAATGCCGATGGTGTTGTGTGGAACCCTCCAGCCGTACTGCATGCTCCTGTAGGTGGTCCCTGAGGCCAGGTGGCGCAGAGTCAGTGCCACCTTGAGCCCAGGGTCCAGGCTGGGCCGGATGTTAGTGCTCTGCTTGGTCAACCTGGGTGTCAGCCACTCCACAACTTCATCAAACATGGCTGGAGGCATCCTCATGAAGTTCTGGAATGCCCGAGGGTCTTTGTTCCTGAGCTCCACCATCAGCTTGTTGTACAGTCCGTACTCTGCTCTTCTCCCGATCCATCTTCGGACCCAGACACTTCTTGGATGCCTCCTTTTCTTCCTGTAGAACAGGTGAAAGAGCCTGTAGATGGCTTCACACTGTTGCAGAAAGATGGTGGCTACCAAAAGGACTGTGTTACGATCTATGGTGGACATGACTGGATGCTGTGGAAGAGTAAGATACAGATGAAGGCTGCAGAGGTCTGCACAGCAGGGCTGCTGGTCTGAAAGTGAGATCAAGGCGAGTTCCTCCCCCTTTTTATAGGCAAGATAGGTTTTCCACTATGTGTCCTTTTGCATCCTCTAAGCATCCTCTAGACATCCTTAATATCCGAGATAGGTCCCCTCTGCGAACATTTTTTCTGTTTTAAATGCTTTGTATGCGAGATGCATCCGCTTTCATCCTTTCTCCGTCCGTGCTACTAACGCTGCGCGTCCGTTCCGCGTCCATTTCGCTTCCTCCCTGTGTCCGCTTTCCACTGGAGCAATTTGAGTTGCGCGGATGCGCAGCGGATGCCTAGCGGATGTAGCGGACGCATAACAGATGCCGAAAGATGCAGAACGGGTGTTCCCCGTATGCGTAGCGGATGCAGAACAGATGCATTGGATACATTTTCCGCTCAAAAAGTTTTGAGCAGTCAAAACTTTTTGAGCGGATGGAACCTCAGTTGACAGATGCTGGATGGATAGAGAGGAAGAAAAACGGACGCAGTGAGTACAGAACTGATTCATCATGTTAACCAATGGATGGCAAGTGTTTCTCTCCATTTTACATCCTCTTTCCATCCGTTGGTGCAGTGTGACATGGGCTTTACCAAGTTTCAGTTAAAATGTATCTTTTAAAAGTCTTGTTAAAGTTTTACTCTAGATTCCTTTTAATTCCAGGCAGTTTCCTCCCTTTTCCCAGATCCTGCCCTTTTATTCTTTTTCTCTCCTTCCCTGTTTATAAAAAACTTTTTAATGTCCAGAAATCTTTATTATCCCTTTGACATTTTATTTTATTTTCAGCTTAATTGCCTGTTGATGTCAAAGCAGATTTTTTTTCCAATTTCTTATTTAAGTCTCTTGGTTGTCAATACAGGGAAAGGGATAGAAGAAAAAAAAGCCAAACCTTTCCCTTTTCACTTTCCTGCGCTGCTTCTGAATCTTCTTGGGAACGTTGTGACTTTTTTTTAGTTTAAATTCCAACCTTAGTTGTTACTTTTACAATTTAACCCGGTCAGCCAGAACTTTCACTTCTTATCTTCCTCCTGCACATTCTTTTCCAGTCAAGTTCTTCTTTGAGGTGGCCATTTCTGGCCACCCCTGCAACCGCCTTCAGGAAAGGGAGTAATGGCCCCTCTTTACCACCTCTATGGAGTGGCTTAGCCCTGAAACCAGCCGGCTCAGAGTGCTCCAGAAGCAAGCCCAGACCGAAACCATGCATAATCGTGGATTTCTATCGCCAAAGAGGCTCAAAACTAGAAGCCCCTCTAATGGTTTCTTTATTTCTTATTATTATCTGCAATTCACTACAGATTTCAAACTCATGAGATCATCTGCTAAGAATTAGGCAATGTTTCCTTAAGGAGTAACTTTCTGATTCCTCACCCCCACCTGTCTTTGCAAATGTGGAGGAGATTTTAACTAATTTTCCAGTGCTATGGATTACAACAAACAAAGGAGGAGAGCAACAATGGAGGAAAAGGAGATGAAGTAAATGAGCAGGAGTTTTAAACAGACTAAGGAATAAGGGGGAAAAAAATCCTCTCCCTTCAATCTCTCTGACTAATTTATGCTCGCTTGCTAGCAAGTTGGGTGAAATTCATCTCTTAAATAGATCAAATTCTAATTTCTATAATTCTGCAGTTCTTTGTTTTACTGAAACCTGGCTTAATCCACAAATTCATGGGGACAACACAAGATACACCCCATGATTTCAGACATTTAGATCAAACAGAATTGAAGAGACATCAGGCAAAACAAAGGGTGAAGGATTACATTTATATATCAACAACAGCTGGTCTCATGGTATAACTATAATATATAAGTTCTGTGTTGAAAACTTAGAGTCTTTACACATCAACTGCAAGCCATTTTACTCTGAACATGAGTTCTCCTCATTTCTCCTAATAGCTGTGTATGTTCTTCCACAAGCCTATGGAAACGAGGCATTACAAACTCTTGCTGATCAAATTATGGAAGCTGAAGCCAAACACCCAGGTTCCCTTCCCATCATTTTAGGAGATTTCAATCAAACTAATTAAAGGAAAGAGCTCCAAAAATATTTCCAGCATGTAAATTGTCCCACCAGAGGCAAAAATACTTTAGACCACTGCTACACAACAGTAAAAGATGATATAAGTCTTTACCATGAGCAGCTGTGGGACACTATGACCACTGCATGATTCACCTTGTACAAAGATTTAAAACCATGAAAACAACAATTAAATCAGTGAAGACTTGGTCAAATGAGGCAAATCTGAAACTCCAGGCCTGCCTTGATTGCACTGATTGGAATGTCTTTGAAGATGCCTCTGCAGACCTAGATGAGCTCACAGATACTATAACATCATATGTCAGCTTCTGCAAAGACTTATATGCACAACAAGGAACCTGCAAATATATAGTAACAATAAACCTTGGTTTACAGTTAAACTTAAGCAGCTACATCATTCCAAAGAGGAAGCCTCCAGAAAAGGTGACAGAATGCTATACAACCAGTCCAGAAACATATTAACAAGAGAGATCAGAGCAGCAAAAAGAAGCTACTCTGAAAAGTTAAGGAATCAGTTCTCAACAAATGAACCAGCAAACATGTGGAAAACTCTTTAAAATATCATTGACTTCAGCAAACCTCCTTCCGGGGCAGAAAGAAATCAACAACTAGCAAATGACCTGAATGTGTTTTAATGCAGGTTTGAAAAGAAACTACAACCACCTATCTCCACAATCCACATCTCAAGCACACCAACAACAGCCAAGCCTCTGACAACTGGCCCCAATCCATTGGGTTCACAACCTCTGGTGATCACAGAAAAGGAAGTGCAAAATCTATTACACAGACAAAAGCCAGGAGCAGACAAGATAACTCCTTCTTGCTTAAAAGTCTGTGCTGACCAAATGGCCCCCATCTTCACCCAAATCTTTAATAGATCACTAGAAATGTGCTATGTTCCTTTCTGCTTCAAACACTCTCCCATCATCCCAGTGCCAAAGAAGCCCTCCATCAAGGAACTGAATGACTGCAGACCAGTTGTTCTAACATCTGTAGTTATGAAAATCTATTAAAGGCTTGTGATGTCCCACATGAAAACCATCACAGATCCGCTGTTAGATCCCATGCAGTTTGCATACTGAGCAAATAGATCAACAGATGATGCTGTTAACATGGCTCTGCATTACATCTATAACATCTTGAATCTCCAAATATTTACACAAGGGTCCTCTTTGTAAACTTCAGTTCAGCATTCAATACCATCATTCCAGACACTCTTCTAAATAAATTAAACCAACTAGCAGTACCTGAACACAATTGTAAGTGGATCATAAGCTTCCTAATCAACAGGAAGCAGCAGGTGAAGCTAGGCAGAATCACATCCGATACCTGTACAACCAGCACAGGGGTCTCCCAAGGCTGTGTGCTTTCTCTACTTCTCATCTCCCTATATACCAATGACTGCATCTCAAACAATCCATCTGTTAAAATACTGAAGTTTGCTGATGACACAACATTGATTGGTCTCATTCTATATAACAACGAATCTGCATACAGACAGGAGGTTATACAACTTTATACAATGGTGTAACTAGAACAGTCTGGAACTGAACACACTCAAAACCATAGAAATGGTAGTAGACTTTAGAAGAAACCCTTCCATATTGCCACCTCTTACAATACTAGACAACACAGTATCAACAGTAGAGACCTTCAAATTTCTAGGTTCTACTATATCACATGACTTAAAATGGACATCTAACATCAAAAATGTTATCAAAAAAGCACAACAAAGAAAGCTCAAACTGTCCAAGGATCTGCTGATCCAGTTCTCCAGAGGAATTATTGGGTCTATCATCTGCACCTCTATAACTGTCTCATTTGGTTCTGCAACCCAACAGGACAGACACAGACTTCAGAGGATAATTAGGACTGCAGAAAAAACAATTACTACTCACATGCCTTCAATTGAGGACCTGTATACTACATGAGTCAAAAAGAGGGCTGTGAAAATATTTACAGACCTCTCACATCCCAGACATAAACTGTTTCAACTCCTTCCCTCAAAATGATACTATAGAGCACTGCACACCAGAGCAACTACACACAAGAACAGTTTTTCCCCGAAAGCCATCACTCTACTGAACAAATAATTCCCTCAACACTGTTCAACTATTACAAAGTCCGCACTACTATTATTGTTAATCTTCTCATCATTCTTACCACCCATCCCTTCCACTTGTGATTGTAGGACTGTAACTTTGTCGCTTGTATCCTTACGATTTATATTGACTGTTTCCTAGTATGATTTGGTTGCTGATTGTACCCTATGGCTGTCATTAAGTGTTGTACGTTATGATTCTTGATTCTTAACGAATGTATCTTTTTTTTTTTATTTATGTATACTGACAGTATTTACACCAAGACAAATCCATTGTGTGCCCAAACACACTTGGCCAATAAACTATTCTATCTATTCTCCATTCTAAGTGCTATTGATATAACTATATTGGAGTGAGAATATATTTGGATTAAAAAAAAAGAACAGTGCTAACAATTATATTCAGACAGCTGGGATGTTCCAACTACCTCAGCTTTGAGAAAAGATATAGAAAAGTGAAAAAAAAATCCACCAGAATGCAAATTTCTGGAATTAAAAGCCATTTTTTAAAAAACAATAAGACAATATGCGTTATAATTTGTTTAAAAAGCACCAATAGGAAGGATAGAAAATTACTTACTGTATACTCCACATTGATAATAATGTTTCCAAACTTTTCCAGAGGTTATAGAGATAGACAGGAGAGGGAGATTCACATAGAAAAGACTAATTTCTGGGACATGGAGAATAAGACATCCCTAAAGGAATAGGTTTGGCATTATGACTGAGATTAATAACCAAATGATGGATTTTTGGCCAGCAAAATCTCCAAAGAGAAGGAGAGATTGCGATACTGCCCACGTATAATTTAGATAACTTCTTATGAATAGACAGTAGGAACCAATGTTTTTGTAGTTGCTTTGTGAGTTGAGCCATTGGAAATCATGGGTTTTCAGCTAAGTTCAGAGTCATAATATTGCTAATATGGTCACAAAGTTTGGCCAAGCCTAATTTCATTTTTGGGATTATATTTCAACTTTTTTTCAAATACAATATCAAGTTTTATAGCATTCATGGGATGAATTTCCTTTAATCCTTAGCAAAAACAAGATTTAAATATGAGTTTAAGAGTTTACATATATATTTTAAATGATACAAATGAAACTAATTGATGTCTTAATAATTAAAAAGGACATAGAAATAACAAATCAGAAGAATGACAAGTAATTTTCCACCTTGAGATTTGTTACAATTTTCCACAAAAGAGATCTGTTAAAATTATGAAACATAACAAGAAAATAAATTTTGGGAAATTGTTTGAAGGGAGTAAAACCAAGATTTTAAAATGTATTTGGAAGGAATATAAAGTTAATTTATTTGATCAAGGTTAAAATAGATATGTGCTGTAATTGATAATACTTAATGGACTTTTACATCAGGACTGAATTCAAGGTTTTATATTTTTTATAGATAAGGTTGAGATATAACAACAACAGCAACAACAACAATAATATCATTGCAGTGTTTAAAGAGAAGGTGATAAATGATAAAAATTGTACTTGTGTAATAAATGCAGAAGTAATTTATTTACATATTTCTTTTCTTTGTCTTTATTCAGGGGATACTAATTTAATACTGCTAAGAAGTGAAGGTCAGCTATGATTATATTATCTTAATTGTAAGATTCTTTAAAAGGGTGTTTCTTTGTGTGTGATTGAGTAAATTTTTTCTACCCAATGCAATTCCAAAATGGTAGTTCTTTTGAGAAGTATATGGGCATCCTTGTAAATCATATATTGAGTATGAACCAACAATGTGCTGCATCTAGCAAAGAGCTATTACAGTCATGGGTTGTTCAAAAGAGGTATAGTGTTAGCATCACTGCAAATGATAATTCTGTTCTTTGTGCTATTAGTTAATTGGTTCCTGGAATATTATGTACTATTTGGATCAGCACAGAATATGGAGGTTGCTGAAGAGTTTGAGTGTAGCAAAAACAGAGAAATGGCTGGGAAGCTAAATCTTATAAAGAATGGTAAAAGGAGCCAGCTGTCTATACTCTAAGGAAGAGAGCACTCAAGAGAGACATGATAGCCGTCTTTCAACACTTGATGGGCTATTATAGGAAAGAGGCCATGGATTTATTCTCCATGGTGACTGAGGCTAGGATAAGAAATAATGATTGAAGTTTTGCAAAGAAAAACCTTAACCTGAAATAAGGAGAACTTTTCTGACCATGATGGCTATTAACCAATTGAATAACCTGACTTCTTGAGTCATGGATGTTTCATCACTGGAGGTTTACAAGTTAAGGTTGACAGCTATTTCTCTGGGATACTGTGAGGATTCTTGCTCTTCTTTAAACCAGAAGTTTTTTGAGTTCTCTTCCAATTCTATGATTCAATTATTTGGTAAGCCAATAACAAATGGAAGAGGCCCAGGAACACTCCTTTATCCCAATGAAGCTCATACACCAGAGAAACTGATATGATCCCCATCCCACTTTGAATTATTTGTAATCTATAACAGTGTTTCTCAACCTTGACTATTTTAAGATGTATGTGTTTCAACTCTCAGAAAGCCACAACCTGCACAGGATTCTTACTATATTATATCCCATATTTTAAGTTCCATATGTTGTATAATCCTACAGTCATGTGACCAAAATTACATGATACATGATTATATCATTTATCATGTGGTACATGATAAAAACTTCAGAAAACTTCTGGTCCTTCCCCATACTCACATTGCTTCAGAAGACCTTATTCTATTTATTTATTTTATTTATTTGATTTGTCAATTGCTTACAAGATAATAGGTATAAGTATAAACATGAATAAGAATATAGGAAACAGGTACGAATAAATGGGGACAATAGGACAGGGACGTAGGCATGATGGTGCACTTATGCATGCCCCTTACAGACCTCTTTGGAATGGGGTGAGGTCAATAGTGTTTAGCTTGAGGTTAAAGAAGTGGGGATTAGAAGATGTAACAACAGAGTCAGGTAGTATATTCCAGGCATTGACCACTCTGTTGCTGAAGTCGTACTTTGTGTAATCGAATTTGAAGCGGTTTACATTGAGTTTGTGTACTCTTGTATTGTTGTAGTTGAAGCTGAAGTAGTCATTCACTGGTAGGACATTGTAGCAGATAATTTTGTGTGCTATGCTTTAGTCTAACCATAGGCAGCATAGTTCAAGGTTGTCCAAGCCCCAAATCTCAAGCCTGGTAGTATCGGGTATTTGTTGCGAGCAGAGGAGTGTAGTACTCTTCTCGTGAAATACTTCTGGACTCGCTCAATTGTATTAATGTCTGATATGCAGTGCATATTCCAGACTGATGAGCTGTATTCGAGTATTGGTCTGGCAAAAGTTTTGTTTGCTCTAGTTAGCAATTCAATATTTTCAGAGGAGAAGCTTCCTAATATTAGATTTGCAACCCTTAATGCCTTTTACAGTGCTGTTAAATGAGCTCTGGTGCTTAGGTCATTTGATATGAGAACTCCAAGTTCCTTGTCAGAGTGAGAGTCATCAACAAAGTCATATCCTCCTAGTTTGTATTTGGTGGACTTATTATTTTTACCAATATGTAGGACAGAGCATTTGTTGGTCAAGATTTTGGAATTGCCAAATGTTTGACCATTCAGACACATAATCAAGGTTGCTTTGAAGGAGAGCAGCATTGTCGGTGGTGTTGAATAGTTTTACGTCATCTGCAAAGAGGATGCAGTTGCTTATAAGGTGATCACAAAGGTCATTTATATAGAGTATAAAGAGTGTGGGTCCTAGAACGCTGCCTTGGGGGACACTGCTGTTAACTGGAGCAGGGTTTGATGTAGTGCTCCCTATTTTTACTATTTGTTTCCTGTCTGACAGGAACGCAGTAATTCATTTATGAAGGGATCCGGAAGTGTCATAAGAGTTTAGTTTAACAGTAGTTTTTCATATGTGCCATTCTTTTTCTCACATATCCATTCTTGTGAGATCCAAAAAGAGCAGCAGGTTTTTGAAGGACAGTGAGAAAGGGATATATGACTTGGAGAATGAATGGGATATGCAGTTTAGGGTACGAATAGGATATACGATCTGGGGAAAATATCTGAGATCTAAGCCCAAAAAAACAAAGTGATGTAAAGCTTGAGGTAGCATTTTTCAGGAACAGCAGCACTGTTGGGGATGAAGTACAGGCCTGTGGGCAACTGCAGCTGGCTCAGACTGCTAAAGGTGCCAGGTCACTATTTCAGTCCAGCTCTGGCATTGTGATGAGTATCACTGTGAACAGCCAAAAGGACATAGACTGTGGAAAGATAGGTGGTAATGGGGGCAGGGGGCTAGGTGGCAATTACTTCCAGAGACAGCTTTGGCTCTGTGCCCCTGTCAGAGCTGTCTCCAATCAATTTCTAGGAGAGAAAACCTTAGACTCTATAGATTTAGAAAAAAAGGTACTTTTACCAGGAAAGAACTGATTGCAGCAAAAGTCAGGCAAAGTCTGAAGCAAACACGCACAAAAAGACAAATTGAAAATAACCCTAGAGATCATCCAACCTCCAGTATTCAGGCAACCAGAGTCCAATCATCAGCCATGAAAATGTTTTGGGAACGTCTCTGGTCCAAGTGGTCCACTCTGCCTTCATGCATACCATTAGGACAGTTGGCCTTGAAGAACCAAGCTGGCCTCTCTGAGTACATGCCTCCCATCACTTCTCGGCAATTTCAGTTTCACACCAGCTTCACATTTCCCCTCCCAAATACCAATTGTTCCCTCCCTCTGTTTCTATGGCAGCTGGTAGCAAGCCTGAAAGAAAACAAAGACAGCCAGGCTGCCGCACTGTAGCAGCTCCAACTCACATGTGATCTGTGACAGCTCTCCCAGAGTCTTTCCACTTTCTGGCAGCAATCTGTGCTCCTTACGTGGGATTCCTTCTGCTTCACAATCTACTATGTGTTAGTTAAATTTCTGGTTAGTTAAATTTCTCGATTTATAACTGCATCACTTAGTGACAAAAATGCTAGCCCCAGTTACGATCATAAGTCAGTGACTACATGTACAGTAATCACAAAGAAAAAAATATAAAGACATTACTTTCCTCTTTATCTGAATAGGCATAAATAATTTTAGTAATTTATCACCTTCTTTAAAAATATAACAACCTTTTCTTCTCATATTTTCTCTGATCCTTAAAGTTTTGTCATTCAAGTCCTGATCGGCAAAATTTCATTAATGGGAGGTCCTTGGTGATCTCTGAGCTATGTTGTTCTCTTGCAGATGTTTCATTCCTCAGTTTGGGTAATGAAACATGTGCAAGAAACAATTAAGCTCAGAGATCACCAAGGACCTGAGATACAAATATTGTCCTTTAAAGTCCATTAAGGGTTGTCAGAAATAACAACACATCTAATTTAAGGTTAATAAAATAAATCAATTTAATATTCTTTCCTTTTATTTTTAACAATTTTGGTCTTTAATCCCATCAAATAATATCCTATAAATTGATTCCCTTTTATTTATTTATTTTGTGTTCCTTCTGAAAAAATATTTTATAACGTGAACAGGTGTCCTTTGTAAATCAAGTATAGGAAAGTTATCTAAGTCACTCTTCTGCTTTATGATTTGTAAGTTCTTTTTATTTATTGAGACATCAGCCACTTTCATTTGTATATTCAATATAACATCTTTTTCCATATCATTCTGGTAACCTGTCATTTTAAATCCACTTTCAAATCAATTTCAGTCTTGTTCTGCAGAGTGTGTTCCTCTTCTGTAATGTCTTTTAAACACAGCCTAGTTATAACGGCAGACTCTTAAAATTGTCTTCTGGGTCCATTACTCAAAAATATCCTTCAATATATGAAACTATTTTGCTCTATTTCTGATTTAAATAATAATTACAACCTTTAGTTTTTCCTGGTTCCTTTTGGAATTCAGTCTTCAAAGTTCCAGTATCATTTTTAAAGAATTCAAAACAACAGTATTTTCACACTGAAATAATTCTTACAATTAATCACAAATCTTATTTCAAATACACCTGGACCTTAAGTCCATTTGCAACTTTCTAAAACCAACATTCTAACCATCCTTTTGCTTATGATTGATGTGATTGAGCAATTGGAAAAGGTAAAGGGTATTAAAAGTTATTTTTCTAACTTTCCAAATAGTTTTTATGCTAATCTTATTTTTTATATTTATGTATATACTGTCTAAGAATTGAATCTTTGTCTCCAAAATTAAGTAATGGGAAAATGTTTGATACAATTATTGATTTGAAGACATTGTATAGCTGTATTTCTTGATGAATATATTTTTATGTACACTGACAGCATATGCACCAATTCCTTGTGTGTCCAATCACATTCTCTTCTCTTCTCTTCTCTTCTCTTCTCTTCTCTTCTCTTCTCTTCTCTTCTCTTCTCTTCTCTTCTCTTCTCTTCTCTTCTCTTCTCTTCTCTACTCTTCTCTTCTCTTCTCTTCTCTTCTTGTCTCTTCTATGAAAAAGAGGCCTTATTTGCTTTGTTTTTGACAGGAAAGTATCACAATTTTTTTACACTGAAATTTGGCAGTTTGCTAATGAATGCTAACAGTGTGCTCCTGGATGTGATTCATGGAAAATGTATTCCCTGCTGGGATGTGACAGCTTTGGAAGCAAAGGATTCTTTCTTTGACAATTTCAGAGGTGATCCTAGAACTTATCTCAGAGAAAGATAATTTTCTCTTTTTCTTGAGTAAGAAACAGTATTGCCATCTTTCCAATTCTTCTTCAGTTTTCTCTCTTGAAGATTTCAACACTTATAATGTAATTTATGTACACAAAAGAAATAATCCCATTTTCAAATTTTGGTGAGACAGTTGTGAAATTCCAAGATATTATTGAACTGCAACTCTTAATGTTCTTGATCATTGACCTTGTTGATCAAAAATGTCAGGGGATAAAGTCCAAAAATCTAAAACTTTACAAATGATTTAATGCCCAGTTCAAATCATACTTTGAGTAATAGGCAGTAATTGATAAAAATTATATTATGTAGAATATCTTTCCCCCTTATATTTTTTTTTTTATAAAAGTATACTGAAAAATGAAATGGAAATTAAATGGTGAAGCCCTAAGATGGTAGCATGAATTATAGACTGAAGCATAGAAATTGTACTTCTGGATGGTTTGTTAACAAACAATAAATTAAAAACTAGCATAGCAGTTAGATTGAACGAAAGAAATTAACAACAGAAACAGGTTATAAGCAAAGGCTCTTGGAAAAATGTAGAAAGTATGTATCATAATCTTATCTCTGAATGCAGGTACAATTTACAGATGTTTGGGTTACAAATGTTCCTGTATGATCTTGGTTTATTTGCAAGGCCTTGATTTGTAGCAAACTGTATTCAAGACAACAGAGGACAGAAGTCATAGGTCTATCTGACACATTGGGACAATAAAAAAATACTTCCCTCTCTGGCAGCCAACCTTTATATCTTAAATGTAATTATATTTATCCTTTCGTTGGATTCAGTAGCTCACAGAAAAAAAGAATTGATGAGTCATGCACATATCCCTGTTTTACAAAACAGCTCTTTTTACACTTGAAATGCTAAAGGAACAGAAAAAAACAGCAGCAAATGAGTCAGATCAAGAAGTTCAGGCATTTTCAGAATTTAAACCTTAGGGCATACATAGAGAACAGAATATTAGCTTTTATAGAAGCCTCTCTTCATTGTCACTGCCATTGTTTATATCTGCACTGAAGTAGCTGATTTACTCAAGAAGAGTTCTTGTCTTCCTGTGAAAGTACTGACTTCCAGAGAAAGAATTATTTTAGTGTCTGGGTAGCTTTCGACAGCATAGGGCTTCAAGCACAAGACTGAAGCACTCCAATATTATCTTACCTTCTGGCCTGAATCATAATCACATGGATAGTTGGGGTGGGCTGCTTGCATGCCTGGATCACTCCTATCTCATAAATTCTGGATTAGATTTAAATTTAGCTTTTTCTCTCATTCAGTTCTGAGCTATTACTGGATGGGAATGGGCTGTAGCATCAACACCATTATCTTCTCCAGCTACAATCTTATTTAGCAAAATATTATCTGGTGCCCCAAGATGAGGAGGCATAACATGAACTTTTCTTTCAGCAGTTGTCTTTCATCTCTCTTGAACAGGAAACATGGCACTGCTCTTCCTTAGCCTTGCCATGTTATGGCCTAGCTTCCCGAACCATTATATCTTGATAGGGCTTTTATACAATTATAGAGTTTGAGGTATGTACCTAACTGATCCTAAACTTTAAAAAGAAGGAAAAACTATTCTAATAGAATCAGACTGTAGAGATTGCCTCAGAACAAAGTAGCAATCAGATGTTTACCTCTTGTTACCAACACTCAGCATAAACAACAGTTCAGTGCCGAGTCCCATAGTCCCATGTTCCACAACAGCAATTTCTTCCTCTGTAATTCATGCTCCAGTTAATCTACAATGCAGTTAGGTCCAGAATGACTTCCCTAGGGTGCTACATCTTCCTTAAATGTTTCCCTCTTTCACACAAATTACAGTCTGTTGAATAAATGAATAGTAGGAGGGGTATGACCAGTCCCTCCTGTTGTACTGGTACATGTTATTTCAAAACACATCACAACTTCAAAGGGCAAGAAAACATATAATCACAGTAGCTAAACAGAATGGAATGCTTGAACCACTTCTACTTGGAACAATCATATCAAGAATCTATCAAAAAGCACCAGAACCACATATAATTACCTCAGTATGCATGAAATGCTTTATGACTCAGAATGTTTTGCATACCTCTAATATGATTCAAAATTTAAGCAGGACCCAAAGTAGTTCAAAAAGAAAACACAAAGCAAAAAATGTCCATGTAATTACAAGGCTTCATTAAATCCTAATCTTTATATTTACTTGTTAACTGTGTTAAATAAACCATTTCATTTTATTAGCAAAGCATGTTATAAAAATTACATCCCCATTAAGACTACTTCTTTCACACTAAGCGAATTGAATAGCTTGGTTGGTGCACTTCAAATTAGCTTTTCCTTAAAGAAATACATCCATCAATGTTATTTTTTCTAATATTGGATTTTAAGAGTTATGTGTTGACTTCTCATATGGCACATGCTTACAGTAGTCTTTCATCAATACAGTATTGAAAATAAGTAGTTCTTTTACAGAGATTACAATAATGAAGTGTTTGCTTCTGAAAGAAGATAGCTTGAAAGGACAATTTGTTTTTTTGGAAAGACTATTGTTCTTAATTCTTCACTACTTAGCTGTGCATGTATTTGAATCAATCTGAATTGATGTTTTCCATGATTTTTTATTCATAACACATAATTTTAACAATACATTTGCATTCTTGCATAACAAATGTAACATGCACAACACAATACTGGAGCAGATTGTAAACATTTTTCACATACCATATACTCAAAACTATAATAAAAGAAACCATGTAAAAGTTAAGTAAACTTTTGCTTTTTACTGAGTTTGTTGTTGAAATTACTTTCATTGGTAATCCCAAATTGTAGGCCAAGATTTTGATCACTACATCAGGTGACTTTTACTTATGGATCTCCATTTTTGGCAGCATTGGCACCAATACATCATGCCACTGGCAGAAACAATTATTAGGGTGTCATATGGCAGAATCATATTTCCAGAGTTTTGACATTTCCAATACAAAGAAATCAAATTGATTTGCCATTCATTCCTTCTGTCATTCTTGTTCATTGTGCCAAATTTATCCATGTCTGATGTTTATCTCTTCTGCAGGTTGAACAGGATGGAAAGAATTAATGTGAAAAAGAAAACTTTGAGGGAAGTTTAATCACAAACTGTTGAGCTTGTTATGATAAATTTGAAATTTGGTTTTAAAAATACTGATCTGGAAGCTGCAAATAATCCTCAAACCAGATAGCTTTTGCAGTTAGGAACAAGTCTTTCATGTGCATAAATATTTTTTGCCTACATCGTGACCTCTGAGAAAAGTCATCATGACAAAATATATGAGAAATCCATTTCAAGACAGGCAAGTTATGAGAATATTTAACCTCTTCCGTCCAACTTTTCATACTTGTTGTATTATTTGTTAGATTTATAGCATGTCTCATTTCTCCAGGAGTTAAAGGTGAGCTATATAGCATTCCTTACTTCTTTTCTCTATAACAAAAGATTGTGTTTGGGCTGAAATATTGTGGCTACCCTCTTAGCTTCCATGCTGAAGACTGACAAATCTGGACTTGTCTTTTCCTGATGCAACTTCTTAAGCATTACACCACTTTAGCTTAGTTTAGGTTTGAATCTATCCTAAATGTGCCTTTCAGAAGATTCCTGGTGAAAAGTAAAAAAAAAAAAATAGAAACATATTATCCTGTGTTAATTTGGCCCATATATATTACATCTGTCTAGAAGTGTTGGTATGTTGTTTCTTCTCTCACAGTATGTAAATTTTCAAAAAGGTACTAAAAAGGCTTCTTTTTTTAAAAAAAAATAAAGCTTATACTTCATTCTTAGTTCTTCTTGAAGCAACTTTTCTTTAAATGTTTCTTTAAATTGAACTACCAGTGAATAATATTTTATTGTAATATGCATTTTATCCAAAAGTATCTATCAAAGCTCTGAAATCCACTCAAACAACTTCTGAAGTAGGATAATGAATGATTTCTACTGTCATCCATTGTTCTTGATTGAAGAGGTTCATAAATGAATGCTCAGGAATATTGCATAAATTTATTTGGGAAAGTTGAATTTTTAAAAGATGCTAGGGCAAAATTGTATTAAAACAGTTATATAATAAAGCAAGATGCTGAAAAAAACCCATACTAAAGATTGTTTAAATGGCGCAATTTCTTGGAGCAATTATATAAACCACATAAAAAGATATGCATATTTTAAATATCAGTACAATAGAATGATTGTTTTCTGAAATTTATTTTAAAATAATATTTGTTTTAGAATTTGATAGAAATGAATGAATAGAATAGAACTATCTGCAACTTTATAAATACGTGATTCAAATTGATATGAATTTCCCTAAGTCTTTCTCCCAAATATCTTCATTTCCAGTATGAATGTAGTTTTCTTCACATTACTCAGAAGGCTTTTGTAATTTATTTATTTGTATCCTGTATTTATTTGGATTTATTTTATTATTTTTACAAATAATTCAAGATAGTAAATGTTTCCAAACAAATCTTCTTCCTGCTTTTTCTCACAGCAACAACCCTATGAGTTGAGTTGGCTAAGAGAGACTGACTGGTGCAAAGCCACCCAGCTGGCTTTCATGGCTTAGGGGGATTGGAACTCACAATCTCTCACTTTCTAACCTGGTGCTTTAAACACTAGACCAAACTTTAAAATTTGAAAATATTTCTTATTATTACTTTCTAAAATTGTGGTGTGCAATGTATTCTCCCATAGTGGGATGGATATAGTATGACTGAATTATGACTGAATTAATTTCTATCTAAGGAAAATGAAAAGTATTTTGGATATTGACAGTGGATGAACACAGACATTGTAAGTCACATATTTTTTTTTTTAAATTTATAACTGGAGACATGTTTGAGTTGAAGGAAGACAAATTCCTCTGTAAGTTATACTCGGCTTCATCACAAATATGGTTTTCAAATGTTTAGCTTGATTTTTTTATATTAAAAAAATAATTGTTGAAGGAAGCTCTCTTGCTACATATCAGAGGTAAGTCATTGATCACTGAGAAATTTGAAGTGACAGAAGTTCAGAGGCTGAAGTTTGTAATGCACATAAATATGCTATGAGATTTCAGTTTTATTGATGTGCCTTAAAGATACAGATATATTTTATATATCACACATTAAACCCCACATTTGTATATATACTCTACAGTCTCATTCTAACTAACATTAACATTACAGTCTCATTCTAACTAACATTAACATCGAACATTGTCTTGTGAATAATAAACAATTCAAAGATACCAAAAGAAAAAGTATCTAGTTCATTTCATCTGGAGAATTCATTTTTCATTTCCAACAAACAAACAAAGACTTGCTTATATAATCAATCATTCATGACAGAAATCTTTTTTTTAACTTCAGATTACATGGAAAATGTATATTAAAAAGCCCAGTATAGTACTTTGTTAAAATGTCCTTGTAGCAGAAAATAAATTCAAACTATTTAGAATTTCAGTGCAGTTTAGCAATTGTCACAACTCTATGTATTGGTCATACAGTCAGCCAAATGTTTAGATTTCATTTGCTGTTTTTATCCACCTATCGAGTCCTTCCTAAAGATCTGAGAAAGGCAGGTGTGGATGTTTAATGATATGAAAGGTATTGTAGTAGGATTGCCTTTTGCAATTGACAGATAATGATTTTGTCAATGTCAATGGTATTCAATGGTACTTCAGATATTTTGGGATTATACACAGTGTAACAACAACAACAACAACAACAACAACAACAACAACAACAATAATAATAATAATAATAATAATATCATTCCTCCTGACTCTCAGCTACTCTAGATACTCACAAATAAAAAACAATAAAAATAACAAAACATGAAAAATAAGACAAAAATGGGACAGAATGAAAAAGAAGCAAACCCACACAATATAAGGGGTTGTTCTCATCTTCATCAAAGGCTGGATGTAGATCCAGATCTAGAGGCCACTTCAAAACTCTACCATAATGGGACCATCCATATCTCAGGGATCTCATTCCAGACAGTGGATGCTGTTGCAGAGAAGACCCATTTCCTGATTCCTGATAAGTACATTGAGAAGACTGTCAATCATTATTAAAAGCTGCCACACAACTGTGGAGGATTGGAGGGGGCTGATGTTGTTTGAGTAGCTCTCAGTAGACAACATAGATTCTGTAGAATTCAAGGTCATTGTGAATGGCACAGCAAGAATTGGGGCTGAAGGAGGATTGGTTCATGTGATGTATGATGTGAGAAAAAGGGGATGGGTTGTAGGTTGGGTCCTTGTGGGAAGTCTTGGGGGAAACTTTAGTTTCAGAATTCCACAGAAGTACCAAGCTCAATTCTAATAAAAGTACTTTGAGATTATGGTTGTCTTGGAGTTACTGGCTGGAATGGATAATCTCTGGAATGCTGACAGAAACAGGCAATGACTCAAGTAGCCAGGCACTATGCCATGAAGAATTTTATTTGTAACTGGTTCCTTGAAACAGGCCTTGAAGCAAACTGGCATCTAGTGCAGCAGAAATGTTATATGGGCATACAGAGCAGTGGTGGGATTCAAATTTATTTTACTAAAGGTTCTGTGGGTATGGCTTGGTGGGCATGGCAAGGGAAGGATACTGTAAAATCTCCAATCAGAAGTGGTATTTGCTAGTTCTCCAAACTACTCAAAATTTCCACTACCAATTCTCCAGAATTGGTCAAAAACTGCTGAATACCACCTCTGATACAGATGCATATCCATCACTACACACTCAGTTGAAGTTTTTCAAGAGGCCTGCATGAAGAACATGTTGCAATAGTTAATTTGTGAGTACCCAAGCCTATATAATATTGACATGAAGCCACTGGGCAAGATCATCCATCAGCATGGTATGCAGTTTCAGCAGTATGCTAATGTTACTTGATTGCACATCTCCTCCTTCATCATCCAAGCAGTGTTATAAAGTCTTTTCCATTCTTTCAATATCCCCCCACTATTTTTTGGGGGGGGGGATATTGAACCAATAATTCATCTGCCTATAACATTTAACATTTACAATGGTCCTGTTGGGTTTAGCTGTTGGGCAGGCCAATCCAAAATCTCAGCAGAGAAGATTTCAGGTTTAGTTATGCTTCCTAAAATTTTCTATAGGAAAGTCAGTAAATGAAGATGTGAATACATATTCTTTGTTTTTTTCTTTTACTATCATTACAAATTCTCCCATTGTTTGCAAAATGTCACACTAGTTTGACGGCATGGAGAATGACTAGGCAATCTTAAGTTTATTTTAATCTACAATCTTTTTCTGCTTTTCTGACCCTAGAATTTCCTGAGACCTGAGAATATACATTGTATGCATCTGTGTTTTCAGTTGGAAGCACTGAGATAGTACACCTCATTTTTCCACATCAAGGCAGTGCCTCCAAGGAAATCTCAGAAATCACCATCAAGCTAGCTTCATGAAGTAAAGTGGCATGACTTTTCACAGGCCAAATAATTAACTGATGGAATTTAGCACTACAAATTGTAGTAATGGGTTGAGAACATTTTAAAGGAGAATTAGACAAATTGATAAAGCCCCAATTGCTTTCATGTCAGGCCAGTGGGATTCCTAAAAGCAACAAGAAGGCCACTGTGGGTAACAAAGTGCTGAACTGGATAAATCCTTGATCTAATCTCATTAGCTATGCTCTGATGTTCATGTTAGGCATTATGCAGGAGTATGGCTGGAGCACAGCAGTTGCCACAGGCAACACAACATCAATGCTTTTCAGAAGGCAGCAAATTGTCACTTGTTCTGCCATTTAGAATTGCTACCTTGAGCACAAAGATGTCCTGAGCTATATCTTCATGGCAGAGATTATTTGGTATGATGGGATGGTGGAATTCTTACAGGTGAAATGGTATATATGACCACACTAGTAAGTCATTACAAAATTAGCGGGAAATTTTTTAAGATTTCTCAGCCTGGAAATAATCATAACAGTAGTACTAAAGTTAGTAAGATAAATACTTCTCAGGAAATGATGGTAATTGGGGAAGGAATTTCCATCAATAGGTGGTGCAATTGTAAAGCATGATGACATGTTGCTGGATTGCATAGCAATGGAAATCCTGGTAGTTCCCCATTACCATCAACTAAATCCCACTGGTCATTAGGTGAAAACCTACTCAATTCATCATTCTTGGCTTCATCCCTCCCAGTTTCAAGCCTCAATAAGATAAGGGATTGACTCCTCTTTGACTGCCCCCCTCCCTGCATCTCTACCTTTTGGCTGGCCTGCACATCAGCACTTCTAAGTTGTAGTGGCAGCACTGACCACTGGGTGAAATACAGGCCTGGGGCCTTCGGAAGTTTTAACCACCTCCTTCACTTTAGTCCCAGTAACACTGTTGCCATCCTCAATGCTGAGGAGCCTTGTGACATAAACAGACACCATAATATAAAGTCTGCACCATCCTCACCACCCTGTACTCTTCCACAATCAACTGATCTTTATCATCTTTTTCATCACGCTGTTGATGAGGTGTACCTGACCAGGTCATATGTAAAGTAGCTGGTGCTCTTCCTGAAACCGCATGCATCATTCTCCAAATTACAAAAACTCTTTTCTCCATGCTTTGAGCTTTCCAAAGCAGTGCACAAATACTGTAAATATTTTTCTGAAGATGAATGTGGCTTTATTGCAAGGATTTGGAAGGCTGCTACTTCAGCCCCAGTGCCAAGGATGCTTCCACTGCTGCTGAAGAATGAAACTCTACAAGGTGACCAAAAGGCCAGAGTTTGGGGAGGAGAATAGATGAGGAAAGTTGAAATGCCCTTATGATTGTAAACAATCCAATTTTATCATGTGATTGCAGGGGCACTAGAACAGTTCTAATTTTTGGGATGGGTAACATTCATTCAGTGCTGCTATAATTTTGAATGGTTGCTCAATAAATGATAGTTAATCAAGGATTATCTGTAATTGTTCGGGCAGCTGTATGGCTCAAATATAGCTATTGTCACATGGAACTTGCAATGTCCAAGATATTTTAATTAAAACAAAAACTGTTGTGAACAACTTGGGTTTTTTTTAAAAAAAAATTATTAAAATAGGCGGCTAAGCCTTTACAGGATCTTCAGATATAATTACATCCTTTTGTTATGCATGATATATGGGAAGTTTGAAGCATTCAAACATAATTTACATTTTTTCTCCCTCCAAAAAATAAGATAGCTTTTTAAATTTAAAAGTGAAGCATATTAAATCATTGTCCAAAAAGTATAGATTTACACTCATAACAGGCTGTGCTGCACTATTGGAAAACAATGGTAAGGTAGAAGTATTTGCAAGGCTTCAATAAAACTTTTTTTTAGTGAAAGTTTTACTGTTTCATGGTTAATCCCACAACTCAATCAACTCATTGAGACAACACAGTACTGGGATAACACATTGGCAGAGATCCCAGGGACTGATTGCCATTAAGGCCCTGTCATACTGCCCAACGGATACAAAACATTAGTAAAAAGGACACAACGGATGAGAAAAATGTTCCATCCTTTATTATCTGCTCTCAAAAGGGGCAAAAATTTGCATAACCAGAGCGGACAACACGGAAAGGAACAGATGCGGGGAGGATGCAGAGCAGATGGAAAGTGGATGCGGAACGAAGCCCAGCGGATGGAAGCGGATGGGAGCAGATGGCACATCCGCAAGGCTTCTGGGGGAGTGCAGCAAAGCGGACGCGGAATGGAAAGAGCGGATGCAGAACGGATGCACAGCGGATGAAGCGGATGCACAGCGGAAGCCTAGCGGATGCACAGCGGAAGCCTAAATGGATGCCGAGCGTTAATTGCGCATGCGGGGAGGATGCATTGCATAAGCCCCGCAGATATAAAGGGAAGCAGCTCGGAAGCAGGTCACCATTCAGAGGAAAGACCTGCTGCCGGACGGATTGACAGCCTTACCTGCCCTGCCTGCATGCCTGCCTGCAAGCCTTGCTGCAAGCCTTGCTGTCTGCCTGCCTGCCAGCCTTGCTGCCAGCCTCCCTGCCAGCCTTGCTGTCTGCCTGCCTGCCAGCCTTGGTCCATGCCTGCCTTCCAGCCTCCCTGCAAGCCAGTCTGCCTGCCAGCCTTGGTTCCTGCCTGCCTGCCAGCCTTCCTGCCAGCCTTGGTGCCAGCCTTCCTGCAAGCCTTGGTGCCAGCCTTCCTGCAAGCCTTGGTGCCTGCCTGCCTGCCAGCCTTGGTTCCTGCCTGCCTGCAAGCCTTGGTGCCTACCTGCCTGCAAGCCTTGGTTCCTGCCTTCCTGCCAGCCTTGGTGCCAGCCTTCCTGCAAGCCTTGGTGCCTGCCTGCCTGCCAGCCTTGGTTCCTGCCTTCCTGCCAGCCTTGGTGCCAGCCTTCCTGCCAGCCTTGGTTCCTGCTTTCCTGCCAGCCTTGGTGCCAGCCTTGGTGCCAGCCTTCCTGCCAGCCTTGGTGCCTGCCTGCCTGCCAGCCTTCCTGCCAGCCTTGGTGCCTGCCTGCCTACATGCCAGCCTTCCTGCCAGGCTTGGTGCCTGCCAGCTTTCCTGCCAGCCTTGCTGCCAGCCTCCCTGCCAGCCTTGGTTCCTGCCTGCCTGCCAGCCTTCCTGCCAGCCTTGGTTCCTGCCACCTTCCCTGCCAGCCAGCAACCCCACATCCATGGGGAAGAACAGAAAGCCTCAGCCATCTGCTGCCAGACCTGGCAAGAGGGACAGGGCTACCATCCCACCCTCTGGCCCTCACTCTGGTTCTGCTGGGGCTTCTGTAGAACGGGCTCGCTCTTCTGGGGCTGGAGCTTCTGCTGCTTCTGCTTCTGGAGGAGCTGCTGCTGCTGCTTCTGGCGGTGGTGCTTCTGCTGGTGCTAATTCTACTGATGCTGCACCCCAATGGCGCTTCAGACAAGCACTCCAGCACCACCCACCTCCACAGCACCTGGACCCTTCACCCCTGAGACTGAGCGACCAAGAGGAATGCCAGAGACTGGCTGGCTGGCTACCTGTGGACTTTATTTGGACACTTGACTTGGGTCATTTTTCTTTTATAGCTTGTTGTTAATAAAGTCTATCTTTGATTCACACACTTGCCTCATTTCTTTTTTTTAATATAGTCTTGGTGGAAACTTTTAGAAATGGTTTAAGCCTTTGCATGTTTGTGGGATGGTTAAGGATAGCAGTGGGGTGGGCAGAGATACTTTTGGAATGGGTAATAGCTGTGGGATAGATAAACCTCCAGTGCAAGCATAGTGGGACTGTATGGTCCACCCTCCCAGGTGCCACACCTATGGCCCTTCATTATCATTAACAATTTAATCATTGATCCACACATGTCAACATAAACACAACTCTTTATTAAATGCCCTGTTCATTGTAGGGCCACCCGACATATATGGCCCAATCACATCTGTGTGATGAGAAAGGCTGAAGGAAGCATCCATTAAGCATCTATCATTCTGTCTTGCCACTCCACCGCTCCAGCTGGGGAGTTGCACCAGTGTTTCAGGAGGTTGCACTGCTTCTTCCCTTCACGTGGGGCTCTATTGGGGCCTTGCACATCCTGAGTGTCTATCAGGTTTTGCCCTTGCCTCCATTCCCCAGGCTCCATGTCCCCATTGGCTTGTTGGAGGTCCACAAGCCTGTTCTGCAAGACTGGGTAGCGGATGCACATGAGATTGTGTAGGATGCAGCAAGCTTCCATGATCCTCCTCACGGTCTCTGGGCGATGCTGCATGGTGGTGAGAAGTACCTGGAACCTGTTGGCCAGGATGCCAAAGGCGTTCTTCACCACCCGCCTTGCCCTGGACAGCCTGTAGTTGAAGATCCTCTCTTCACGGGTGAGGAGTCTGGAGGTGTAGGGCTTCATGAGGTAGGTTCTGAGGGAGAAGGCGTCATCCCCCACGATGAAGTCGGGCACATCTTGTGTGTCCTTGGGCAGGGGGTCTGGATCTGGGAAGCCCACGATGAGGTTGCGTTCCAGCCCCTCCTTGAGATCACTGGCGTTGTATACCTGGGCATCTGAAGCTGACCCATTGCCTGAAGCATCGATGTACATGAACTTGTAGTCAGCATCAACCATGGCGAAGAGGATGATGCTGAAGGAGCCCTTGTAGTTGAGATAAGTGGACCCCGACTTAGCTGGTGCTTTGCAGGCCATGTGCTTGCCATCTATGGCTCCAACGGTGTGGGGGAAGTTCCACTACTGATACCACTGCTCTGCAACTTTCTTCCATCCTTCTTCAGTGGTGGGGCACTGGAGGATCTCCTCCATGTATTCTTCGATGATGGCCTGCACCACTTCTCTGACCACAATGCTGATGGTGTTGTGTGGCACCCTCCAGCCATACTGCATGCTCCTGTATGTGGTTCCAGAGGCCAGGAGGTGCAGTGTGAGTGCCACCTTGAGCCCAGGTTCCAGGCTGGGCTGGAAGTTGGTGTTTGCCTTGGTCAACCTGGATGTCAGCCACTGCACAACTTCATCAAACATGGCTGGAGGGATCCTCATGAAGTTTTGGAATGCACGAGTGTCTTCGTTCCTGAGCTCCACCATCAGCTTGTTGTACAGTCCGTACTCTGCTCTTCTGGCGATCCATCTTCGGACCCAGACGCTTCTTGGCCGCCTCCTTTTCTTCCTGTAGTAGAGTTCACAGAGCCTGTAGATGGCTTCGCACTGTTGCAGAACAATGATGGCTACCAAAAGGACTTTGTTATGATCCATGGTATACATGACTGGATGCTTTGGAAGAGGAAGAGGCAGATGAAGGCTGCAGAGGTCTGTACAGCAGGGCTGCTGGTCTGAAAGTGAGATGCAGGTGAGTTGCTCCCCCTTTTTATAGGCAATATAGGTTTTCCCCTGTGTGTCCCTTTGCATCCTCTAGGTATCCTCTAGACATCCTTAACATCCGAGATAGGTCCCCTCTGCGGATGTTTTTTTCATTTTAAATGTTTTCTTTGTGAGCTGCATCCGCGTTCATCCGTTCTGCATCCTTTCTGCATCCATTCCGCATCCGTTCCGCTTCCTCCCTGCATCCGTTTACCGCTGGAGCGGATCGAGTTGCGCGGATGCATAGCGGATGCGTAGCGGATATAGCGGATGCATAACAGATGCATAACAGATGCCTAGCGGATGCCTAGCAGATGCAGAACAGACTCATTGGATACATTTTCCACACAAAAGTTTTGAGCAGCTCAAAACCCTCTGAGCGGATGAAACGTCAATAGACGTATGCTGGATGGATAAAGAGAAAGCAAAATGTATGCAGTGAGTACAAAACGGAAGTATCACGTTAACCAACAGATGGCAAGTGTTTTTCTCCATTTTACATCCTGTTTCCATCTGTTGGTGCAGTGTGACAGGGGCTTTAGTTACTCTTCAATATATATCTGATCCTTGTGGTTCAAAAATCCATAGATGATTACAAAAAACAAATGAATATACCAAAAACCCAATTTCTGTGCTTTGATCCACAGATTATGTTTTATCATGTGAATCAGACATATTTGAAGAAAACAAAAACTGTTGGTCTGTCACAACACACATTCACACAGACTGAATTTATGTCTGCTACATTATTTTGCAATTTAAGATTGCATTAGTAAATTTAAATGGTAAAATAGTCAAATGTCAATAATATAATTTTGCTCTATTGCTCAAATTATGAAGACACCAAATAAAACATTCTCTCTCCCATTCTTATGTTTAAACCAGCCACAAATCCATTGCTACATTGAGGCTAAATTTGGTTCATTCTATTGACACAAGGTGGCAGATTGGATAACAATGGAATAGGAAATGTCTGAGTTGCAAACTAACTCATTTTTTCCTTTATTCCATCAACATTCCAAAACTGAAGTAAATATATGATTTGGACATTTTTATAGCAAAGGGAACCTTTACTTGTTAGGGCTCTGCTCCTTTCTGTAATAGCATAATACTATCACATGGTCCTTCAAAAAGTTAAAAAGTAGAGTTAAGCAGGATTGGGATTCTACCGGTTCTGTAGAACTGGTTGTTGTGATTCTGTGCAGTTGGCAAATCATGCCCTTGGCTGGCCCCACCCATCTCCAGTCACTCCTTATTGCACATTCACAACATAGTGTGTATGCCTGACATCGCTGACTGCGTTCTTCCCCACCCAGTCTCTCCTTCAGGTATTTCTTTTTTTCCCCTCCCAATGAACACCTGTTCTTATGATCATCTGTGCCAGGATTCCCCTTGCTGTCTTACTGCTTCACCCAGGAGGCTTCCCTGAGGCCCAGAAGGCCCCAAAACAGAATGTGGTGAGTGCTGTGTGCCCCCCTGGCTCCATTTTTTTCCCTTCTTGAGTCCCAGGGAAGCCTTCTGGAAGCAGAAATGTCCCCAGGAGGCTTTCCTGAGGCCCCCCAAAATGGTAGAGAGTGCTGCAAAAAAAGAAAAAGAAAGAAAAAGAAGTCACATGGTCACCTAGCCACATCCACCTAGCCATGCCTACAGAATTGGTTGAATTCCACCCCTGGAGTTAAGTACTGGATTTTTCAAACTTTGCCTTCTACTGTTGTAAGTAAAAACTAGATGGACTCACATTATAATTTAGGCATAGTTCTTTTTTTAAAAAAAAAACCAGTCAATAGTTGCAAATTTCATGTCCTTCCTGGTAATCTTGTCTCTCTTTTTAGAAAAGTTTTCCTTTTAACAGGTATGCTAGATTGTATTTTAGCAAATTTAAGTGCAGATCTCCAGCTTTTTACTCTCGCTTTTTACACTGGAAATGCACTAAAAAGATGATTATATCCATTACCTTGTGGCCTATTCATATGCTAGCATTTCTACATTGTTTTGAAATTGAATTTGAGTTCTACTCAGGGAGGATAACAATTGCAACACTAAAAAAATAAAATACATATCAGTTGCATAGATATGATATTCCAAAATCGCTAGCACAATCAAGATATGGTTTATTCTTCTTCGTGTTTATTTGGTTCAAGATTTCACAGAGAAATGCTATTTCTACAGAGATGTTCCTTTACACCTAACAATCTATATATAGAACAAAAGTAGGACTAGAACAATCCTTTTGTCACTTATTTCAGTTTAGGTGACACCATAATATTAGGAATTGCAGTAGCACAGGAACTGGTGAATGATATGAAGGAAACAATTTTCTACATACAATATAGATGCCTTGATACTGAATCTTTAAGGCCAAAAGATTTAGATACCTAGCACAAGGGCATTCAAGGGGTAGATTTAAAGAAGAGCCAAGATGTTGGCTGTTCCTGTGAAATTTTATTTTATGTGCATCATGGATATAAAAAGGCATGGAGCTTCAGATGCATAATTGTAGCCTCAGCTGTCCCTCTAGGATTAAGCAAGTTACATATAATTTCCTTCAAACATTCTTTTTGTTAAAAAAGATGTATTTTTATTGTTTACATATAAATATATTGAATACAGTCCTGGTATTCCACTTACCATAAAACAAAAGTAAAAACGGAATAACATATATACTATTTTAAACAGTGCTAATGTTGTACAATAACATTCTTATCTTAGTTGGCCTTGTGAAAATGGATTATAAAACAGTACTAAATGCTACAAGAATCCTCTGACATCAGAAATCCTCCTCCAAAATGACTGGAAACCCCTGTTCAAGTAATTAATTATAAACAGACTCTAGACTGATATTTCTCAAAAAAAAAAAAAAACTTCTTTTCCCACGCTGGAGTTTTCAAAATAATATAGTTTTGGGAATGTTGTACAGTTCTTGAAGCATGTATCTCTAGACATTATTGAATAAATCAATAAATCAATAATGATGGATTCTGATTTGGACTTAGCTTCCTCTATAGCACTATTTCATAACTCAATAACTTTAAAATATATAGAATTCATTTGCCATAATTCTCCATATAGGAGTCTGCAATAGATGAGATGCCATAATTTCTCTATAGCACTGTTTTGTAACTCAATAAGTTTAAAATGTACAGAATTCGTTTGCCTCTTTTCTTTTACTTTTCACCTATCAGTCTCATTATCAACAGAAAGTATGTGTACATGCTGTTGACATCTTTTTAGATATCACTAGACAAGTGTTACTCAACCTTAGCAACTTCAAGGTGTTTGAACTTCAATTGCAGAATTCCCCAGCTGGCATGGGAATTAATGTCCGCATATATAAAAGTTGTTGAGATTGATAAACACTGCTCTGGAGGTCCTAAATGTATCTAAACATTCTTTAAAGCTCTCAAAAACTCAATTTGAGATTTATCAAAATCTAATGAACCCCTTAATTTTAAGGAATATTTTTCAAAAGCATATTTGTTCTTTGGCCATTGCAGAACTTCATGTTTCATTTAGTCGAAATGCTTTTGTTTATCTTTGGGATTTCCTGTCAGTAAAAGGAATTAAAATATTAATTAAGACTTTGAATTATCCCTTAAGAGTACTTTTTTCCACGACAGAAGTCAATATTATATGCTGGCCATCATAAATTATAATTGCATGACTTGATTGCCTATTTCATTTAGCTTGCCAAACAAATGAACAATCAATGCCAATATCTAGCTGAGCTTATAAATATAATATTAAGTATAATGGTTTTGTGGGGAAGCCTAATAGCTAGTCATATGGTGCTCACTAAAAGAATATCAACACAGTCCCTGAGAAGAAAGATAGTTATATCTTGAAGTTCCATTAGACTACTAGTGAGAGGTACATTATAAGCCATACAAAATTTCATATAGGTGCTTTGCTTTGATAAGCTGCTTAGTAAAAATAAAACAACTAAATTGGGGTTTTTTGGCCTTGCTCTAAGCTATTTTTCTGACAGAAGATACACCTGATTCTTTCAGATTGTCATTAAATGTGACAGTGAACCAATTCTACAATTTTGTAAACAACAAACTGAAAGACTCAAGGTCCATCCTACCCCTAAAAGGACCTAATGGTAAAGACTGCAATGATGACACCATTAAAGCCAATCTCTTTAACACATTCTTTGGCTCAGTATTTGTAAACAGCAATGGATTATGCCCAGTATTTCCTAGTTGAACCATAGACATCTACAATGATCTAATACATATTGATTTTACAAAAGACAATGTTGAAAAAGCACTATGCAATCTAAAACCATCTCTATCTATTGGACCTGACGGAATATGTGCCTACTTCTTAAAAAAGCTATCCACTGCCACAGCTGAATCTCTAAGCATAATCTTTGAAAAATCTTTCAGGACCAGCTCCTTGCCAAAACTATGGTCACAAGCCATGGTCATCCCCATCTTCAAAAAGGGAGACCTCAGCATAGTTGAAAATTACGGACCAATCTCTTTATGCTGCATCACCTGTAAAGTCATGGAATCAATTATTAACCAATCCATTATCCTCCACTTAGAGACAAACAACCTACTCTCCAATAAACAATTTGGTTTCAGGAAAAAACTATCCTGTAATCTGCAACTCTTACACTGCAAAAACATATGGACTACACAACTCGATCAGGCAAAGCAAGTGGTACACAACAAACTACTCCTAAAACTAAAATCTTATGGTATCTCTGGACAACTGCAAAACTGGATAGAAGCATTCCTGTCAAACAGACAACAAATGGTCAAAATTGGGAGGGTCCTATAAAATTCTGTACCTGTCAATAGTGGTGCCCCCCAAGGCAGTGTTCTGGGACCAACTCTTTTCATACTCTACATAAATGACCTCTGTGATCACATTAAGAGCAACTGTATTCTTTTTGCTGATGATGTAAAGCTGTTCAATACCACAGACAATACTGCTCCCCTTCAAAAAGATCTTGACTATATATCAGAATGGTCAAACAAATGGCAACTTCAAATCTCAACAAACAAATGCTCTGTCTTACATATTGGCAAAAAAAAAATCAGAAAATAAAATATAGCTTGAATTGTCAAGACCTTGTTAATGATCCAGACTCCGTCAAGGATCTTGGAGTACTCATCTCTAATGACCTAAATGCTAGAGCCCACTGTAACTACAAAGCCAAAAAGGCATTAAGAGTTGTTAATCCTAATCCTGCACAACTTTTTCTCTGGTAATATTACACTAATAACTAAAGCATGCAAAACATTTGCAAGACCAATACTCATCAGTCTGGAACCCACATTACGTATCTGATACTGACATAGTTGAGAAAGTCCAGAAATATTTCACAAGAAGAGTTCTCTACTTCTCTACTCATTGCAGAATATTTTATGCCACCAGACTCGAAATTCTAGACCTAGAAAATCTAGACCTATGCCACCTTCGGTTTGATCTAAGTATAATATATAAAATCATACATTGCAATGTCCTACCTGTCAATGAATACTTCAGCTTCAACCATAACAATAGAAGAGCAAACAATAGATACAAACTCAAGGTTAATTTCACCAAACTTGATTGCAGGAAATACGACTTCAGCAACAGAGTGATCAATGTCTGGAATACTCTACCTGATTTTGTGGTTTTTTTCCCCAAACCCCAAAAACTTTAACCTTAGACTGTCTACTATTGACCTTACCCTTTCCTAAGAGGTCTGCAGGGGGCATGCATAAGCTCACCAACATGCTTACTAGTCCCTGTCCTATTGTTTCTTTTATTTTTCTTATATATATCCATGTATTCATAACTGTTTTTATTTATACTATTATCTTGTAAACAATTGACAAACCAAATAAAATAAAAAATAAATAAATAACCACAGTGCATGGCCAAAACTAAAAATTCCAATGCCTCAATCATCTCCAAATATACCTCAGCAACCATCCTTAGGCTTGTATCATTCTGTCCTAGGTCTGGTAAACAGCCAGTCTTGATAGCTTCCAGAAGGTTAAAACAGTGAGGGCCTGCTGGGTCTCTGGGTGAAAGGTATTCCATAAGGTAGAGTTACCTATACCTATCTGATCTGACGGGAAAGGAAGATACTCTCAGAGAAAGGCAGCTCTATAAATAAACTGGTCCCCTGCTATGTAGAACTTTAAGGTAATAAACCACTTCTTGAATTTCAGTCACACAACAGAGGAGTTCTTCTTCTCTCGTGTCGCTACACTTTTCCCAGTCACTGTAGAACACTGTTGGTGTAGGTTGGTGTAGCGTGGTAGAAGGATTTGCAGGTAAACAGATACCTGACAGGGGCCGCGACGTGAACGCTCCTTCTATGGCCCCCAACAGAGGAGTAACTTGGTCAAACCTAGTGGTAGACAGGTTTGCATGTGCCTTTTAATTCTGGTTTAGTTTAGTGGTGAGATTCAATTTTTTTGTACAATCGGTTCTGTGGGCGTGGCTTGGTGGGCATAGCAGAGGAAGAATACTGTAAAATCTCTAGTCAGAGGTGGTATTTGCCGCTTCTCCAAACTACTCAAAATTTCTGCTACCAGTTCTCCAGAACTAGTTAGAACCTACTGAATACCAGCTCTGATTTAGTTGAACTTCTGGGTGATCTTCAAGGGCAACCCCATGTGGAATACATTTTGATCATCCTAATGGGAAGTTTAAAATACATGTATGACGCTGAGCAGGGCCTCCCAGTCCAGAATAGGCCCCAATTGGTGCACAAAAGAAATGTTCACAATGTCCCCCTAGTCACATCTGTAACCTGATCCTTGAACAGGAGACATCTAGAGTTGTTTTGAGGATAATTATGCACACTAAATATTATACAGAATGTGGAAAAGTAATTTTTGATGATCTTCTATTTCCAAACACCTTCTTTTCCAACAAACAACTGCTCTGGAATATTGTGGGAAGATATATGTGGAATAGTTTTCCATTTTCTCCCTATTGCTACTTTTTCTATTTGATGAACCAACTTTTGCTTTAGAAATTCTTTTAAAGGAAAAGACAATCTAATGCAAGTTTCAAGGGTACATATTTCATCCTGTATTAAGTCATGAAATAACCAAGGGATTATGAAAGATGGGCTATCTTTGTTTGTTATGATTTACATCTCATGTTTCATTCATAGTACTTTCTCCTCCTCCCCGCCTCCCCCCCCCCCCAACAACCTGTGTGTCAGATTTGCTGGGCTGAGAAAGTACATCATACTGGCTCTCTAGGGCAAACAACTTTCTGGCTATCTGCAAGCTACCATGATTCAATTACATTCCAAGTGATATCACCCAGAACTGTTCTGTAGTTGGAAGTGTAGTTGGTTACTAATCAAATTAAATCAATCAAACAATCATGAAGAAATTTCTTGTAAGGGTCTTTTTTAAATTGAGAAGGATGGGCAGGCAGGAGGCCTCAGCAATAGCAGTATGCCACTTTCAAGAATGAAGTGAGTTTAAGAATTCAATCAAGGGAATATTGACAAAAAAAAAAAATCTGCACTGCCTGAAGATAAGGTACAGTAACAAAAAACTCCTTTACAGAGAAGAAATCTTTTGATAAACTGCAAAAATATTTTTTTCACAGTATTACTGGAAGCCCCTGAGAAATAATACAGATGACATACATTTTTGTTATTTTAGAAAAAGGAAAAATATGGAAGATATCTTTTTTATTTCACTTGCCAAATAGTTACAGTGCACTAATGCCTTACAGAACAACCATGAAGGGAGTATAAAGATGATGTCCGCAACTACATGATCAAGTCATCACCTCTTTTTTATAAGCATTGCCTACATGATTCATGAAAAAAAAAAAGGTTGTAGTCATAATTTTGATATTTTAACTCCCATACAGACACCTCTGTCTCCTTCCATGGGTTCAAGAAAACCTATAATATCAGTAGAATCAGTATCATCAGTAGAAAACAAACAAACCACCTTTTCCAAAAGAATATAAATTTTTGATGTGCATGTGTAGGTTTTCATCAAGTCACTCCTACTGATGGAAAGATTTTCATACAAATTTAATAATAAAGAAATAATTAATGATGGTGCAATTGCTTTCAGCTAGTAATGTGATGGCTAGTAATGTCACAGAAGTAGCTCAACCCATCAGAATGAAATAATGTGAAATTGCTCAAGCAAAGCCCTCTTTCAAAGGGCTAATTTCACCTAGAAAGTTCTGGGACCCCTAATCTAACCAGGTACAAAGTTCTTAAATATTTAACCCAGGATTCCTCCTTTTAGCCTACTTCTGAGTTTGGCTCCTCTACTTTGCCCAGTTACCAGTTGACAGAAGAAGCAGATCACTGCTTCTAGATGGCAAAAACAAATGGTATGGCCTTCCATTAATTCCACTCACTTTCAAGGAAAATTCAGAACATGTTTCTCTGCTCTATTTTTAAGTATAGTTCTTCCTGTTATATTGACTTGGGTGGTCAGGATAGAGTGGCTCCATTGGTTGGTAACTTCCACAATACAGTAGTCCTTCTGCACAAGTAGGATTTCAACTCCAGTGGCTTATCATTAACTCTAGAAAGTTTCATATTTCTTTATGCTTAGTATTTCATTACTGTTGCTCAGTAAGGATATCTGTTTCATAAGTCAAATGTTGATTTGAAATGTAGCTATGATAAATTTTTTTGCATGGTGGTTATGTAAATTATTTGCCTCTTCAAACTGTCATTGTCCTTTTGTTTTTATTATTTTTTCCAAATGAGTGCAGTTCTACCATTCCACTAATTTTACAGTTATAGGAGGCAGAAAGTATCCCCTTCAGTTTCCAGCAGCCATAATATTTGCATATTATTAATAAACTTCACTTAGTAAAATGTTGGTTATGTCCAGATACAATAGAATGAAGCTCTGTATCTGTCTGTCCCAAATGCCAGAATATAGAATCACATGTTAATGCTGATAGAAAACAGCTAAATAACTATGCAGTATGTTAGAAAAAAGGGAAATTTGTAGTACAAAATTCTCTTTGTATTACTGTACAAAGAGAATTCCAAGAAAGAAAGAAAGAAAGAAAGAAAGAAAGAAAGAAAGAAAGAAAGAAAGAAAGAAAGAAAGAAAGAAAGAAAGAAAGAAACTGAGAGAGAAAGAGAGAGAGAAAGAGAGAGAAAGAAAGACCTTGTCTGACTACCTTATATCCTTGAGTTTCAACATATGTTCATTGAAAAGAAAATGCTTGGAGAAAGATCATTTGCCTTCAGCTTTTTCACTTTAAAAACATGTAGGAAATAAGTGAAACCCTGGGAGAGTGTTCAGTCAAGCCAGAAAAAAAGACATTATTATAAGATGATAAGCCCACCTTCCTAACAGACCTGATGGAATTATAAAGGAACAATCTGACTTTTACTAGTTACGCCTTTGCATAAATGAGATTACAGAGGAGATGCAACTTTGGGAAACAAATGCTTTATTCCAGGCTTCACAACATGATAAAATCTATCTGATGCTGTAGGAGACATGATGGAGCCTTAAATAGTTACTGAAGAAGCAAGATCAATAAAAGGAAAATGCCTCTTTCTTTCCACACAAGGACAATAGCTTGGGATCTAGTAATGAATCTGGAGAGATTCTGCCTTCTGAAACTTGTCACCAGATTATCATTCCACAAAATAAATTTGGTTACCAAAAAGCATAATTTAACACTGTATTTACAGTTTACACACATTTGGGTTGAAAGAAGTATTAGACTTCAAAAGAGGCAGACTGAAAAAAGGTTAAGAAGAAGCAAAAATCTGAGAGTTATTTTTCATAGGGATTTGGCCATGAATTTATCTTACCAGGGTTCTCTAGAAATAGGTGTTGTAAAGATGCCCATTACTGTATAATGTTTCCTGATTCTAGGAGTTCCAGAGAAGATGTTTAGTCTCTCACCTTGTAAATAATACATATTTACATGATTATTATTTTATAGTGGTTGCTCTTTTATGATGTTGCATTTCTCCAATATATGTTTTTAATTCATTTATTTTGCATTTGTTACAAATATTTTATCATATGTATTTTCTAGAACAGGAAAGCATGAATTTAATATCAGCAATAATTTTTATTTTTTAATTTCTCTTTCTTACCCACTTCACTTTTGTTTTTGTTCTCCTCCTATCCTGATACATAATCTTTATTTCTTTTCTTTTTCTTTTGTACCAGTGTAATGGTTTGCTTTCCATTCTAACTCTCTGATGGGATTTTAACAATTTGTTGAACCATAGACTAGCCAATCCATTTTAAACTAATCTAGCATGATGAAAGAAAACCCGCTCTCTTTTCATTTATTCCTCTACATAGACATAATAAATGTCATTACAAAAAAATAATATGTTAACATTACAAAGAAAAACTTAATATTTGTCTCATCATTTTCTGGAAATAGTGATTTTAGATTGCACAGAAAGCATACTGAATGAACAATTTCTTGGCTCATTTTTCATAGTTTTTTTTAAATTCTTGTCTCTAATACGCAGAAATGATTTTCCTGTGTACAATGTTTTCTATATCCATTAAATTCCAACTAGATTGTAAAAAGAACATAAGAATAATGTTTGCCTCCTTTTATTTTCCCACAACATATATAGAGAAACATTAGATGCCATCTTCCAAAGGTGCTTTTTAAAAAGGAAACTGTATTTTCTTTTTTTTTTTTTCTTAAAAACATTTCACTTCTCATCTGGAGAAGCTTCTTGGATGAGAAGCTAAATGTTTTCAAGGAGAAAATCAAGAAAATCCACTTGCCTTTTGGAAAAGCACCTTTGGGCAACCATGGCCTGTATGACTGAGAATATCCATAGTTATCTCATGAATAAAAAGTCTACAAGGTTGAGGATCAAGCAGGATAATGTCTCCAGCTGTCAGCCTTCAAGATCTTCTAGTATTGCTTTGCATCTTTTGGCTTTCATAAGTAACAGGGGGAGGAGTGAGTGAGTCTGGGAAGCGAGCTGGAGGTGTTACATTCTACTGTTGTATAAAATGAGGAGGGGGGAGCATACATCAGGGTTAGGTTTCTATTTCTCGCTTAGCTTTCTTTTCTCTGCGCAACTGCAACCCGTTATCAAAATATGCCAAGGTCAACAGACAGAGGCCTCATCACCACCTGAAGATGCCCACATGATCATATTCACAACTTGTAATTGGAAGATTCAGTTGAACTATTGGGGGTGGGAACATTTCCATCACTTTGTATATGTGATTTGTGCGCCGAATTTCTCAGATTCAGAATTCTATGGTTGCTACCACTTCATTTTCAGTAAAAGATATTTTTTCTCTAATTTAAAGTGTCTAAGTATTTCTTTCTTGGATTTTGAATGGAGCACCTCCTGACACCAGCATTGTGTAAAGGATCCATTAATATAGTTCTAATTCATATAAGGTTTCTTTTGTTTTAATGCACAACTTTGGTGGGCATGAGAGTGGAAGGAAAGACACTTTTACAAATGAGAAGGAGATCAAAATAAACTTATTGTTGAAGAAATGAAACTGTTAGAAACCAAAATTGATAAATACATCCTTTCCTAGCAGAAGCAGCAGAATAATAAAAAAAAATCAAATGTGTTTTGCAGAGAATGGCATCGCTAAATATATTAAGATGTCCATCTATTTCAAGTTTATGATTCAAATAACCCTACATACAGTATATACCTCCATAAATGAACAATGAAATACAAACAGTGTGTTAATGTAGATATATTGAATATATGCTATTTTGGTTGGAGCCTTCATCCATCTTAACGCCATTTTGAAATTAAAGGTATTTATTAAGTAGAAAATTATTTTGAATTTTTATTGAAAATCTGAGTTGGAGCGCATCTTCCTAAAAGAACAAAAGAATATTTGTTGTATTTTCTTTATAATTATTGATTCAATCATATAAAAAAGTGGCTTTAGCGAATTCTTGTCCTTGAATCCTTTTTTGTTATACTTTTTGTACTTCTTTTTAATTAGGCTTCCTGAAGTCCTACCTCATTTATTTATCTGGGAACATTAATGTAGGTAATATTTTAATATCTTGGATGAGAAAACAATGGTGTTATTCAAATATTTTTCAATAAAAGGATTTTTAAAGAAAAGGGAATCATTGCAAATATCAAAAATATTTCAGGCTGGTGCAAAATGTGATTTTTGGGGGGGTTTCTCCTCTTTTCATAATTCATAGTGGAAGGCAAATTCTCCTTTTGGAACCTGAATCAAGTTATTAGAAACAGCAACCGATATTTTATCATTGTCATCAGCAGGTGAAGGATTAATTGCTGTCACTGTTCATACTATGGTACCTTGTGGGGTACAAATTACATTTTTGTAACCTCAGGACCTTAATAAAAAACAAAATGATCAGAGCTCATATTAATCTCTTTCAGCCAGAAGCAGCCTTTCCATTGCAAACGAATGCAAGGTCAGCAGTGCAGCCTTCAGAAAAAGAGGGAGCAGACTTATCAGCTATGTACACATGGCATGGCCCAGAAGCAACAACACTATGAAACGGAAGGGAACATCAAATTAAATGGCACATTCAGTCAATGGTCTTTTCAGTCAATTTACTGAAAATAGAAGTCAAACAATTGTGGTGATTTTTCTCTGCTTTTTTGCCCACAAAACCCCATGAATTCATCTTGCAAAGACATAGCTGTAGGAAGAGGGGAGCGAGAACTGAACTTTCATTAAACTGAAATTGCCACGATGTTTTCTCATCTATGGAGTGTTAGAAACTTCAAGATGATAGCTACTAAACAAACTGTGAATTTAATGTCATCTTGATACATAAGTTTCTAATGTGCAAGATAGGTTTTCAAAACATGGATGGCATATTATCTCTTCACCTTGTGTCTAAAGTGTAAGCTGTATCATGTCTACAGCATTCTGAATATGAATGTAATTTTAGCTTTCCAGTATATTGATTCTATATTTTTTCAGTTGTAGTTGTATTGTTCATAACAGTCTAATGCAAATATGGATGCTGTTACGGGGGGGGGGGGGGGGGGGGGGGGGGGGGGAGAGAGGGATGGACAGAGAAAGAAAGCATGCTAACTGGAGCCAACAGTTTCATATTATTTATTTTATTTTTTATTTATTTATTTTTATCAATTGCTTACAAGATAATAGTTATAAGTAAAAAAAACATAGTTATGAATACATGGTTACATATAAGAAAAATAAAAATAAAAATAAATCTCCTGTCATTTGCTTGCATCATTTTCCATGCATAAGAGAAGATCTGAACTGGGATTTTAATAGTATTCATGTAGATTTGAACCTGTTTCTGAGAAATTTATGACTACCAAAAGATGGATGCTGTCCATCCATTGGAAGATGGATGCTGTCTTCCAACTGATCTAAGTCTAAGCCAGACTGGCTCCTTAAAATCATACAACAGAATAGCCATATCATTGGTCAAGGTTCATACAGGACTGGTAAATGTTTCAACGTATTTAAATACTGCAGTATATGTTTGAACCTTCCATTTAAAAAAAAACAAAGTTGGTCCATCAAGCAATATCATATTTTCAGTTCGACATTTGACAAGATGTATGAATGCTACCATGTGATTGGTGGGTATACATGATGAATAATCTGGAATGCAATGGAAATCCCCCAAAATAATGTGTTGAAAAGTGAAAGTATTAAGCAACATGTTTCCTGTGCATTGTTGGAACTGTTTTTAAATATATATTTATTAGACAATTTTAATATTTCTATTTTAATATATGGAAATATGAAACTGGCAGATGGGAGTAAGAGAGGGTAAGTAGGAGGGAATAAGATACAAAGAGTAACAAGAAAAGTACAAATGTCATGGAGACTAAATTTTCTCATTAACTGATTAAGAGTAACTGAATTTATTGTGTTACATTATTTTAAAAACAAAAAATGCTATTAAACAGCATGTAAAGCATACATATTGGGAACCATGATCAATACTATATAAATTATAAAACAAAACCCTGAACTGTAATAAAATTCTGTTCATATTACTAGAAGTCTATAAATTTTAAATATAGACTTTATTCAGAGAAACATCCAAGTATTGGATACAGTACAAATCCATTTTTAAATTATAATCTAGGAATGGTTTTCAATTTGAATCAGAATTACTTTTAAGATACAAGGTCATTCTAGACATCAAAGCATATCCCTACAACTTAGTTAAGCATTATTCAGTTGCAGCAAATCTTGCTGCCAAATCAGGAGACAAGACCACGAAAGGTTGGAGAGTACAGATTTCTTTATTTGTGCACAAAGATTCAGAGCATTAGCATGGCAAATTCTGACCCCCCCCCCACTTTCTTCCTAAGGTTACATTTTTATATCCTCTTTGACCTAAGCACATACATGGGCGTTTACATTAGTCCATTTTACCAAATTTGGATAATACGTTTTATGTTTTCTTATATTTCTATAATGGAAACATTAAAGAGGAAATAACAAGTGTCATTATGACTATTCAGTTATCTTACACTATCTGTACTTTTCCATGTTCCCCCTTGCTTAAAGTAAAGCGGTTACTACAACTTCCTTATCTCAGTAATCTTATGGTTAATAAAACAGTATGCTTAGTAGAATAACAGGAAGCTAGCCTTTGCTAAATATAGCCTATTGACTTTTCCCATTACAGAAAAGAAGAAGAGATAAGCAAATATGATTTTGTATGATTTATCATTTATAAACTCCTTTTTCTTTCCACTGCTTCATTCCCCCCTTTAAAACTTCACCTGAATCGAATGAATACTGTGCAGTTTCACAAAGAGGAGCAAGTTCCCCATATGTATCATCGTTATCATTAACCCATAAGGCAAGGGCTTTTTCCATAGATCTCCGTTCAACCAACAAAGACATACTATTTGAAATAAATTTAACAAAAATAGGGAGTATACATGGTAGAATAACACATCCTGCAGCAATCATTCCCACCAGCACAATGATGGCTTGCAAGCCAGGTAGTCTAGGGAACCAAGTGCCAAAGATATCTCCAAGATCAAATTTGTTCCATTTTTGAACAGGCACATGGGCAAGGTTCTCTATACGTTTGGCTCTTTGCTCAATTATCTCCCTTATATTATCAATTTTGAGGCAGCTATTACTAAAATTGAACTTTCCACAGATACCCCCCTCAGCAGCCAAAAGATAGTCCAAAGCTAACCAGTTTTGATATATCACGTCTCTGAATTTTCTTTGCTGGATGGCTAAAGTATGGAAAGACTGAGCAGTTTCATTAGCAATCAACTCCACAACCGCTTGGAGTCTGATAATATGGTTTAGCATATATATTGGGGTACGGTACCCCCAAGTGCCGTCAGCTGTCCAAGTAGCCGGGCCATAATAATGAATAATGCATTCTAGGGGCCACTCATCATCCTTCCATTCCCCGATTTTATAATCGGCTTGTAATCTTCTACTTCGCCACATATTAGCATTCATTACTTGGGGTATGTTTAGAGGCAGCACAAAAAAGGAAGGTTTTATAATTCCTAAGGTACATGCCCCTCTCCAATTTGATGGTAGAGCACTATAAGCTACATCACCACATATTCAGTGTACCCCAGGAGGGGCTTCAGTTATACCCTGCAGAGTAAAGTTTGTCCAAAAATGATTAGTTCTGTTAGGCCAATATTGCCATGAATTAGTGGAATGATTCCATTCATGAACCTCCAAACATTCTGTTTATCCTACAGAGGGTCCTTCTCCTTGTGTATTTGCTAGACACCATTGGGCAATGATAGGATTAGTTAGTTCCCATCGAGAGAGGGGTTGATGGATAGGCATTATCGTCAGGTTATATGGAATTGAATAATTCCATTCTTGTGCGGCCCATGGCCATTGATCCCCCATTTTCATTCCCCGACAAATGTAACAGTTGCTAACATTCAGTGTATGGGCTATCGTAGATGCTAATTGTAAAAAGAGATTTCGAGCCTCATGTGATGGTTGAAACTCAATATCAACTTCCTGCCAGAATTCGGAGAAATATCTAGAGTGTTTATTTGTGGCATGCTGTTTTGTTTCTATGGATAAGTGGATACGGCCACCAGGATCAGTCCTGGTGGCATATATCCTAATCCCCAGTTGTGGACCATATTGCTTAATCCAATACTGTGGGCATAGTACAGTAATATTAACCCAATTACAGTTCTACAAGGCACACTCTTTTGTCTGCATTATTCATGAGATCTGGAGATTCTTCCCCAGACCCTTATCTCTGTTATAGGTGGCCCATTTTACACAGCCCCAGGCGGTACAATAAGTTTCTCCAGGTTTGTTACATTCTCTGTTACCAAATAATGTTCCCGCATGAGCCCCATGGTGTTTCTGGGGACATACGTATATATCATTTTGGGCATACGTTCTGTGCCATGCCAAGGAAGTGCCACAAGAATAGGGATATGCTGCCGCCTTACAGACATCAAATATAATGGTACCGGGGGTATTAGGTGTTAATATATGTGTTTGGGCAATGATAAGTCCGTTTGGGTTGCCTCCACTCCTTGCCACTAGCCACGTTTGGGAAGGAACATATCTGGGGTCATAACATTCGTTTTTCTGTGGACAGATAGAGTACCATGTTTTGTTATAACAACAAGGTACAGGTTGTCCTTGGCAAGTATAATAGGTATGATATATTAGGGTAAAGGTAATCATTCTTCCCTTTAACACAGTCCTAGTACATATCGTGCAATTATTCGGGCATAATGGATCATGATCGACTGCAATCTTTGATTTATCAGTCAGTACCAGTCCAAAATTGTTAACATTTCTACACTCCTTTGTCAAGATACTAGTTTTTGGTAATGGGGGATTCACTTTATAACAGTTCAAATGGAGAAAGTGAGATTCCTTTCTGTGAAATGTATAGTGTACAGCTACCAGAGCCAAAGGCAACTCCTCTGTCCACTTGAGGTTAGTTTCTTGGCAGATTTTGGTAAATTTTTCCTTAACGGTCCTGTTTGCCCTCTCTACTCTCCCCTCAGAAGGGCCATGAAAGCTGCAATGAAGTTTCCAAGTTATACCCAACACCTTTGCTAATTGTTGAGTAGTCTTGTGAATAAACTCAGGTCCATTGTCAGACGATATTCTAGAAGGTAATCCATATCTAGAGAATATAATATGGAGTAATGCCCTAGCCACTTCAGCAGCCCTTTTGGTATGAGTTTGAATGCATTCAGGCCAACTTGTACATGTACATACAATAACCAGTAGTGCATTGTAGGGGCCGCAGTGGGGCATGTCAGTGAAATCAATCATCAGGGAGTCGAATGGGTAACAGCCTCTGGGTTGATGGCCTGAAGGTGGTTGTGGTCCTTGTCTAGGGTTTTTAGCAGCACAGATCTCACACCTAGCACAAATATTTGCTGCTATACTGGATACTTTGTTTATGTATAGTTCCCTTTTCAGAGCCTTAGTCAAAACAGTTTTCCCTAGGTGTAGTTGCTGGTGTAATCGTCGCACAATATCCCATGCCATATGTGCTGGTATAAAGACCCTATCATCTGGTAAAATCCACCACCCTCCTTCTAGGTGTGCCTCAAGTGCCACAACCTGGGCCATGTCTTCTTTTGAATATTGTGGGTGGTGATGATCAGCCGGCGTCCAAATGGCAAGACATTTTTCAGTAAAGGTAATTACCTTTTGGGCCGCTTCACGTGCCCATCTATCTGCCTTTTCATTCCCCCTTTGTATGTCCGTGACCACCTTCTGATGCCCCCAGCAGTGCATGACCGCCACTTTTTGTGGAGCCCAAATGCTTTCTAGGAGACGTAATATCTGGGGGCCATACTTAATAGCTCTGCCTCCTGCGGTAATAAGTCCTCTTTCTTTATAAAGAGCACCATGGACTTGAACCATGAGGAAAGCGTATTTTGAATCAGTGTAAATGTTGACCTTTAACGCCTTAGCCATCTCTAGGGCCCTTGTTAATGCATGCAATTCTGCTAGCTGAGCACTAGTGCCACTGGGAAGGGGCTCCGCTTCCCAAACATCATCTAAAGTAACCACCGCATATCCTTCTGTTCCCTTCCTGTAGGTAACTCGTACCATCTGTAAATAAGGTGTAATCCAAGTTGGAGAGAGGTATATCGGTCATGTCAGGGTGGCGAGCATATGTTTCCTCTATGGTCTGGATACAATCATGGTTGAGTTCAGTATTTGGTTCAGGTAATAACGTAGCAGGATTCAAGGCGGTGGATTGAATAATGTTAATCATAGGGTTGTGAGTTATTAGTCCTTGATATTTCAACATGCGAGGGTTAGTTAGCCACAAGTGGCCTTTTGTTTCTAGTACCGATTTAAGAGCATGTGGGGTGTAAATGTCAAGGTGCTGACCAAAGGTCAACTTATTTGCTTCTTGTGTTAGAATAGCTATTCCTGCTACTACTTTAAGGCAAGCAGGCCATCCCTTTGCAACACTATCAAGCTGTTTAGAGAGGTATGCCACAGGGCGGTACCACGTCCCCATAATTTGGGTAAGGACCCCTACCGCCACATTCTGTTTTGTGTGAACAAAAACCTGAAATGGTTTTTCCAAATCTGGAAGGCCTAGACTCAGAGCTTGCAGCAGGGCCTGTTTAAGTATTTGGAAACTAGTCTCTTCCTGGCAACCCCATTGTAGCAGTTCCTTGTCTGCTCCCTTGGTGGCATCATATAAGGGTTTCGCTATTAGACTAAAATTGGGAATCCATATTCGACAGAATCCAGCTGCCCCCAAGAAACCTCTTAGGTCTCTTCTATTGTTTGGTGTAGGAAGTTGACATATGACTTCTTTGCGTTCGTGGCCTAAAGTGCGTTTCCCTTGTTCTATATCGTAACCCAAATATCGGACCTTTAAAGAGGTATTTTCATGTATTGATATAGTGAAAAAGGCATCCTTTAGATCAATGACTGCAAACCACATAGCAGTCTGGGGGATAAGACCTAGTATTACATAGGGATTTGGAACAACTGGATGGATAGTTACTGTGGCCAAATTGATGACCCTTAAATCCTGTACTGGCTGAAAGTGGCCTTCTCCCTTTGGGATTGGCAAAAATGGGGTATTCCGTTGTGACTCAGTAGGTATTAAAATGTGATGTTTTATGTACAAATTGATAATATCCTGTATTGCCTGCATGATGTGTCTGGGATATGCCCTTTGCTTAATTCTCACAGGCGCCTTCATTGGTATCTCCTCTATGATGATAGGAGGATGATGGGCAGCAAAACCTGGGGGGTTGTCTTCGGCCCACAAAAGAGGAACATTGAACTGTTTCCACTTATCCTCATGCTTTTCTATTTCCCTGGCCACCATCAGTCGCCATTCCTCTTCTAGGGGTACGGACAGATTGACTTTCCCATACTCCAAGTTGATTGCTCCATCATCTTTGAAGGAGATCTGTGCTCTGAGTTTACACAGCAAATCTCTCCCCAGTAAAGGAATAGGACAGTCAGGCATGTACCCAAATTGATGTGTTATGACTTGTCCCTTCATTGTACATCTAAGGGGTTTTTCAAAAGGGACGTTGCAATATATTTCCCGTTGCACCATGAATATTTATAGTATGGTGAGAGGCTTGAGTTAGGGGCTGAGTTAGAACTGACCGAGTAGCCCCAGTGTCTACCAGAAAAGTGATAGGTTTGCCTCCCATGTTTATCCGGACCATAGGTTCTGGGAGGCTCTCTGAACCGGGTCTGCCTCAGTCTTCTGTGTCCACGTCTGCCAGGCCAATCAAGAGGGTTCTCCCTAAACCCCTCCTATTCCTTCCCCTGTTGTTTCCCAGGGGCCTTCTGTGTTCATTATGTTATTTGTAGTCAAAGTTATTCTAAAAGGATCTACTCCTACCTTCCAGTCGTCTTTCCTGATCCGTCTCAGGACACTCCCCTTTCCAGTGTCCGTGTTTCTTACAAATAGCACATTGGTTGTGTCCAAGGCTTCCACCACCACCCCTCCTGAGATTGGGTCCCAAACTGGGGTTGTTGCCTCTCGGCAGACTAACTTCCCTGCCCTTTGGGTTCCACACCATAGCTGCCGCCATTAATTCAGCTTATCTCTGAATTCTTTGATCCTTTTTCTTCTCCTCCTCCTTGTCTCTATTAACAAAGACTTTTCTGGCCACTTTCATGAGCTTGCTCATGGGTTTTCCTAGGGCCCCTTCCAGCCTTTGTAATTTGTGACGTATATCTGAACATCCAGGCATTTTCTGGGTCAGTAGGGTCTATGGGCATATACATATGATAGGCATCAATAAGACAAGTGTAGTATGTCTCCGGATTTTCATTGGGCTCCTGCAACACTAGGGAGGGCTTTGACATGTTAACTGTAGGTTTTCTGGCCATACGAATAGCTTGAACTACCAAAGACTGATAACTTTTTAAGTATGTTTTGTGTTCTTCCTGATAAAGATCCCACTTTGTATCCTTGGCAGGGAAATTGACTTCCATGTGGTCTGCAAGAGTCCTATGTGATGGAACGTCAAGCTTTAATATTTCACTTACGTCCATTTTTATTTTCTCTCGTTCCTCAGGATTAAACAGGGTCCCCAATAACTGCTTAATATCTAACCAATTAGGATTATGAGCATCCATTATTGTCTTTACTAAATCAGTTATTTCTGCTGAATTTTCACTGAATGGGCCATAATGTAACTTCCAGTTCAGTAAGTCTGAAGTAGTGAAGGGCACATGTTGGAATAACGATAGTCACAGACTCTTCGGGGTTCAATTGCTAACTGATCAACTCACCTAAGAGGAGCAACAAGGGAAACGTGTTCCATTTTTGCCCTAGTTCTAGCCGCCACAGGTTCATCCTCTTGTTTAGGACTTTCATGAGTGTCTGGCCAATCCTCTACCGGGGTGGAGGTCACCGGAAGAGATAGGTCAGCCTGAGCTGATTGATTGGTTGTATCTGGTGGGCATCTGGGGCTTTTTAAAAAAGGGGATAATTGATCTAGTCGAGCCATAAACCCTGATACCCCTGAAGACTCTTCTTCTGTTGTGTTCCCTGGACCCTTAGGAGGTACATATGGTGGGGTGTGTGGTATTTCTTCCAGACTATTCAGCAAGACCTGTATTATCTTCTTAGCCTTTTTAAGGGAGGTCTCATGAGTTATCAAGACCTTACATTATTGTATTCTAAGCTTTTTTAACCATGGGGGAGGATGGTGTTATAAGTCAAGCCACATATCAATGTATGGGGCCTGGTCTGGATGTCCTAATGTGGGGTGAAAGACTAATTGGTGAACCCTGACTGCTATTGGGATATCTAATGTCCCACTAGGAGGCCATCCAAACCCAAATGTTGGCCATTCTCCCTCACAAAACACCTTTAGTTTATGTTTACTCCACTTATTGCCATAGTCCTGGGATTCATATGCTTCCTTAAAATGCTGTAACATAGCCCCTAAAGGGATAAGGGGTTTACTCTCCCCTCCTCCCATGATCCACCCGGGGCACCAGACAAGACAATTGGGGAGGAAAATAGGAAGAAGGTAAGGGGTCCTTTCTTCCTAGAGCGACAAAAGAGATTAATCACACAACTACATCCGATCCAGGGAGCCGGGTGCACATACGGTCTCGATGGGAACTGCGAATGTCACTCACCTCCTACTGGCCCATGGTGCTGGACACTCACAGTCACCTATGGGAACTGCAGTAGTCTCTCATTAAATTCAATCCAGACAATTCCACCCACCTTACCTTAAGAGAGGGTGATCAGTCCTCTCCTCCGTTCCTGTTTACAGGGAGGGACTATTTCCCAAGTCCAATACTTGCCTGCAGGAGTCTTCTTACTCCACTGACCAGCTGTTCGCTGTCCTGGTCTCCTCCCTTTACCTGTGGTTCTTGGAGGAGTCAATCGCCGCTACCAGAGATCAGCAGTATTGGGAAGTCCCTTGGATTCAAAGGACTGATGGCACCTGGGATGTTCCTTTCAACTCACCGATACACTGGCAGCCGGGATGGACCCTCCAGAGGGCCTCAGGGCCCCTAGTGTTCCATCTGGGTCGCCATAAATGTTGCAGCAAATCTTGCTTCCAAATCAGGACACAAGACCATGAAAGGTTGGAGAGTACAGGTTTCTTTATTTGTGTACAAAGATTTAGAGCATTAGCATGGCAAATTCTGAAACCCCCATTTCTTCCTAAGGTCACATTTTTATAACCTCTTTGACCTAAGCACATACATGTGCGTTTACATTAGTCCATTTTACCAAATTTGGATAATACGTTTTATGTTTTCTTATATTTCTATAATGTAAACATTAAAGAGGAAATAACAGGTGTCATTATGACTATTCAGTTATCTTGCATCATCTGTACTTTTCCATGTTCCCCCTTGCTTACAGTAAAGCGGTTACTACAACTTCCTTATCTCAGTAATCTTATGGTTAACAAAACAGTATGCTTAGTAGAATAACAGGAAGTGAGCCTTTGCTAAATATAACCTACTGACTTTTCCCATCACAGAAAAGAAGAAGAGACAAGCAAATATGATTTCGTATGATTTATCATTTATAAACTCCTTTTACTTTCCACTGCTTCACTTCCACAGAAGGGATCAAACATCCTTTTCAACAAAAGCCATAACTGCTTGCAACAGTTAAGGCAAGGTCACATCGGCTGATGGATGCAAAAAGTATGTAAAAAGGATACAGCGGACGAGAAAATGTTCCATCCGTTGTTATCTGCTCTCAAAAGTGCCCCAAATTTGCATAAACAGAGCGGACAACAACAGAAAGGAACGGACAGGGAGAGGACACAGCAAGGATGTTAAGCGGATGCTCAATGAAAGCCTAGCGGATGGAAGCGGATGAAAGCGGATGACACATCCGCAGGGCTTCCGGGGGAGCACAGCGAAGCAGACGTGAAGCGGATGCGCAGCGGAAGGAGCGGATGCAGAGCGGATGCCTAGCGGATGATGGGGAGGCATCACGGATGCCTAACAGATGCCTAGCGGATGCCTAGTGGATGCAAAGCGTTCACTGCGAGTGCGGGGAGGATGCATTGCGTCAGCCCCATGGATATAAAAGGATGCAACTCGCAAGCAGGTCACCATTCAGAGGAAAGACCTGCTGCCAGACACATCTCCAGCCAACAACCATGGGGAAGAAGAGGAAGCCTGTGCCTACTCCTACCAGCCCTGGCAAGAAGGACAGGACCACCATCCCACCCCCTGGCGCTGACTCTGCTTCTGCTGGGGTTTCTGATGCTGGTGCTGACTCTGCTGCTGCTGGTGCTTCTGCTGGTGCTGCGCCTGGTGCTGGTGTTTCTGCTGGTTCTGCTCCTGGTGCTGGTGCTTCTGCTGGTGCTTACTCTGCTGATGCTGCTCCTGGTGCTGGTGCTTCTGCTGGTGCTTACTCTGCTGGTGCTGCTCCTGGTCCTGGTGCTTCTGCTGGTGCTTGCTCTGCTGGTGCTGCTCCTGGTGCTGGTGCTTCTGCTGGTGCTTACTCTGCTGGTGCTGCTCCTGGTCCTAATGGTGCTGCTGCTGCTCATGCTACTGCTGTGCTGCTGGTGCTGCTAGTGCTGCTGGTGCTGCTGGTGCTGCTGGTGCTTCTGGTCCTGCTGCTGCTGGTGGTCCTGCTGCTGCTGCTGCTGGTGGTGGTGGTGTGGTGGACCAGCCCCTAGAACCTCAAAGCCCTACTGATGAGGGCCCAGAAGGCCCTGCCAGAGGGAGGAAGAGGCATACGCGAGATAGGGAGAGGAGGCAATACTCCATCGAAGAGGAACATGAGGATGAGGTGCTCGAAGGGCTGAGGGAGAACAAGTACCTCTGGCAAAAGGGACACAGGCTCTATTGAGACACCAAGCAGAAGCAGGCAGCTTGGAGAGAGAAGGCGGAGAGCCTGGGCTACACTTCGGAGGTCCTCCTAGGCTGGTAGAAGCACATGCACACCTGGTACGGAAAGCTGCACCTCAAGAAATCTGGCCAGGCCACGGTCAAGCTGACCGACTGGGAGACCTACATGATAGCCAAGTGCAGCTTCTTGGAGGGTGAGATCCGCCACCGAGGAGCAGCCCCTCTGTCTATCCTCACTGGCCAAGAGTCAGCTCCTGTGTCCAGGCAGGTATCTGTGGAGCACCCCATGATGGAGACCCCCCCGACAGGTACACTCCCTGTGGCGGAGCACATGGAGGACCCCTGACACAGTTGGAGCAAGAAGAGGCCACTGCCACCAGAGACCACCCCCAGCTCCAACTCCACAGAAAGCAGGCAGAAATCTAGAATGGAGGGACAGAGCCACACTGTCCTGCTGGAGATCAGGGGCACCACCAAAAGCAACGTAGATCTCCTCTCTCAGCTGGTACACTCCGACATACCATCCTCTAACAAAAGCCCTTCCTCACCTACATGAACCAGACTGTCATGGACATGTCCAAATCCCAGTTCCAGGTGATAAAGGAGAGGATCACAGGTCTTCTGCACCACCCTCCAGGCCCACATGAACCTGCTCTGACCCAGTCCAGGTCTGCTCCTCCACCCCAGGTGATGTCACAGCCCTTCCAAGGCTTTCCACAGCCCCTCACCTACCAAGGCTATGGCTACCAGGAGTTCTAGCAGCACAGGCAGCCCTTCCCAGTCCAGGCACTGGTACGTCGCACACCACAGGTGCCACCGATGCCACAGATGCCACTGATGCCACTGAAACCACCCATGCCACAGATGCCACAGATGCCATCAATGCCACCGATGCCACAGACGCCACAAATGCCACCGATGCCTCACATCGCTCACCTGCAGACCAGACAACCCCACTACACTCCTCCTTCCTCCACCCCACAGCCAAGCCCGGCCTCAGAACATCTGTCATCGGTCTTGGGACTGACACCCCATGTCATGGAGGAAGGGCCTCTCAACATCACGGGACTGAGCCAGCTCTCTGAGAGCTTCCTCCACACACCATCCCCTGTTATTCTCTTGGGGCCAGGCACCCCAATGGTGCCTCAGACCAGCACTCCAGCCACTGCCACCTCCACAGCACCTGGACCCTTCTCCCCTGAGACCATGGGCATGCCTCAGAGTGACTGAGAAGAGTGCCAGAGACTGGTTTGCTACCTGTTGACTTTATCTTTGCTTGGGACACTTGACTTGGGTCATTTTGCTTTTACAGTTTGTTATTAATAAAGTTTATCTTTGCTTCACACACTTGGTTCAGTTCTTTTAGTCAATAAAGTCTTGGTGGAAACTTTTAGAAATGGTTTAAGCCTTTGCATGCTTGTGGGATGGATAAGGATAGCAGTGGGATGGGCAGGAATACCTATGGGATGGGTAATAGCTGTGGGATGAGTAAGGATAGCAGTAGGAGTGGGATAGATAAATCTCCAATGCAAGCATAGTGGGACTGTATGGTCCACCCTCCCAGGTGCCACACCTATGGCCCTTTATTAACAACAACAATTTAACCATTCATCAACACATTTCAACATAAACACAACTCTTTATTAAATGTCCTGTTCATTGTAGGGCCACTCAACATACATGGCACAATCTCATCAGTGTGATGAGACCGGCTAAAGGAAGCATCCATGAAGCATCTACTATCCTGTCTTGTCACTCCACTGCTCCAGCTGGGGAGTTGCACCAGTGTCTCAGGAGGTTGCACTGCTTCTTCCCTTCATGTGAAGCTCTGTTGGGGCCTTGCACATCCACAGTGTTGATCAGGTTTCACCCTTGCCTCTATTCATCAGGCTCCATGTCCCCATTGCCTTGTTGATGGTCCACAATCCTGTTCTGCAACACTGGGTAGCGGGTGCGCATGAGATTGTGCAGGATGCAGCAAGCTTCCACGATGTTCCTCACAGTCTCTGGGTGATGCTGCATGGTGGTGAGAAGTACTGGAACCTGTTAGCCAGAACTTGCCAAAGGCATTGTCCACCACCCGTCTTGCCCTGGACAGCCTGTAGTTGAAGATCCTCTCTTCACGGGTGAGGCATCTGGAAATGTAGGGCTTCATGAGATAGGTTCTGATGGAGAAGGCGTCATCCCCCATGATGAAGTAGGGCACATCTTGTGTGTCGTTGGGTAGGGGGTCTGGATCTGGAAAGCCCATGATGAGGTTGCATTCCAGCCCCTCCTTCAGGTCACTGGCATTGTATACCTGGGCATCTGAGGCTGACCCGTTGCCTGAAGCATCGATGTAGATGAACTTGTAGTCAGCATTGACCATGGTGAAGGGGATGATGCTGAAGAAGCCCTTGTAGTTGAAATAAGTAGACCCTTAGTTGGGTGGACCTTTGCAGGCCACATGCTTGCCATCTATGGCTCCAACAGTGTGGGGGAAGTTCCACTTCTGATACCACTGCTCTGCAACTTTCTTCCATCCTTCTTCAGTGGGGGGGCACTGGGGGAGCTCCTCCAGGTATTCTTCGATGATGGCCTGCACCACTTCTCTGACCACAATGCTGATGGTGTTGTGTGGCACCCTCTAGGCATACCACATGTTCCTGTACATTGTCCCTGAGGCCAGGTGGTGCAGAATCAGTGCCACCTTCAGCCCAGGGTCCAGGCTGGGCCGGAAGTTGGTTTTTGCCTTGGTCAACCTGGGTGTCAGCCGCTGCACAACTTCGTCAAACATGGCTGGAGGCATCCTCATGAAGTTCTGGAATGCACAAGTGTCTTCGGTCCTCAGCGCCACCATCAGCTTGTTATACAGTCTGTACTCGGCTCTTCTCACGATCCATCTTCGGACCCAGACACTTCTTGGATGCCTCCTTTTCTTCCCATAGAACAGGTGAAAGAGCCTGTAGAGGGCTTCGCACTGTTGTAGAATGATGGCGGCTACCAAAAGGAGTGTGCGACGATCCATGGTGGAGATGACTGGATGCTGTGGAAGAGCAAGAGCAAGATCAAGGCTGCAGAGGTCTGCACACCAGGGCTGCTGGAATGAAAGTGAGATCCAGGTGATTTCTCCCCCTTTTTATAGGAAATATCGTTTTTCTGCTAGGTGTCCTTCTGCATTCTCTAGACATCCTCCAGACATCCTAAATATCTGAGATATGTCCCCTATACGAACGTTTTTTCCGTTTTAATGCTTTATATGTGAGCTGCATCTGCCTTCATCCTTTCTACATCCGTGCTACTAACGCTGCGTGTTCCTTCCACATCTGTTTCGCTTCCTTCCTGTGTCCGTTTTCCACTGGAGCAGATTTGAGTTGCGCTAATGCACAGTGGATGCCTAGCGGATATAGCAGATGCGTAATGGATGACGACAGACGTATAATGAATGTTCCCTGTATGCATAGCAGATGTATGACGGATGCGTTGGATACTTCATCCGCTCAAAAAGTTTTGAGCAACTCAAAATTTTTTGAGTGGATGAAATCTCAGTAGATGGATGCTGGACGGATAGAGAGTATGAAAAATGTATGCAATGAGTACAGAACGGATGCATCGCATTAACCAACAGATGGCAAGTGTTTTTCTCCGTTTTACATCCTCTTTCCATCCATTGGTGCAGTGTGACATGGGCTTTAGCATGTACATAGTTCATTTAGCATGCTTTGTAGAAGCATGGGATTTAGTGACGTTTGATAAAAACTTCACAGCTTGGGAGTGGAAATTCAACTTTTAAGTTTTGTTTCATTAATGATTTTTAAATGAGTTTTATAATATTTCCATCAGATATGAAAGGATTGGTAGTTATTTCATTTTCACCATTTTTTTTTAGAAAAGAACTATCTGTTTTAGCAATCAGAACTGGAGTAATATCATATACTGGTGATAAAATATGGTTTTAAATATTAATGGTTTTCTCTAATATTCTATGTCACTGTTGCAATAACTTTAAAATTTCAGATTGTAATTGAGGTACACTTCAGCATTTAAATTTCCTACAAACACCTCATAAATATTCTGGCAGATATCATTCTTGGAAAGATTATTTTAAGGATGAAATTTATTTATATATTTGATTGTCCATAAAACCTTTAAGTGATATGGAATTATCACTTTGTAGGAAATGAAGGAGAAGGTCATGTCTTTTAAAAATGAATTCATTTCTGTTATTCTTTGATCCATCAGAAAATGAAATCAATTCTGAAAAGATCATTTCACAATTACTTGATGCCCCTGAGGCAGCAAGATAATCACTTTACAATGCTGAAACTATTAACATTATTGTTAATTTATCATTACATATTAATTCAGTTGAGCTTTTTGCAAATAATGCCTAACCCAAGCTAGGAAGCTTTACAGGAGGGATTTATTAATAAAAGAGAGAAAGGACTTCCGGTTGCACTTACTTTGCTGATAGACCGTGATCCTGAGCAGCTTTGATCTTTGCTCTCCCTGTCAGAGGGTTCCGAATGGAGACAGAACCACCTTGTAAGGGTGGTGAGGAAGGGGAAGACCACCAGCTGGGTTGAGAAGAGCTTCATCTCCCTCCCTGGCTAGGCATACTCCCTCTGAATATGGGCTGTAGTGGTAGTCAATATGGCCACCCTGAAGAAGGAGAGCTAACCAGGACAAAGATCATGCTGGAGTGGTGAATAAGAGGACAGTGCAAAGACTGGGCTAACCAGGAGCAACATTTGGATACAAAGATACTCCAGAATTAAGACATTAAGAAATTTTTAAGAAAGATAGTAAAAGCGGTGACCAGAGAAAGTAGAGGGAAAATTGACAACTGAAAATGGCTTTGAACTTTGAAAGGAGTTAATTTCAAGGAGGAAGCCAGAAGAAAATACTTATTTAAATTGGACAAATATATGATTTTGGCATTAAATAGGCATAAATAAAAGCTGAACTTGAAAGTGTCAAAAAGAAATAACAGTAATTGATGTTTGGATCTATTGGATTTTTGAAATTTAAAATCCCTAAACAGAGAAAAGAAAGTGGGAAAAAAAAAAGACTTGGACATAAAAGAGAGTGCCACCTAACAGAAAAGGAAAATTTTGGTGACTCTTTAAAAAGCACCTGGTTCTTTTAAAAGTGGAATTTGATACAAAATAAAAGAAACTTTGTTACAACAAAATAGAAACCCTGGAAAGTGAAAAGTGAAAACATAGAATATCAAAATAAATGAAAGAAGCATAAAGAAATTACTCTGTGACTAGTGATTTTGGCATAAACTTAAATTTATGGATATTTTACTGAAGAACTTGGAAAAAACTTAAAGAGCAATTAATAGAAGTTGATTGTTGAAAATAAACATCAAAGATGCTGGTTGAATTAAATTACTGGACAATTGCTCTGGATTTAAAGACTAAAGAAAGGGATAAAGAAAATACAAAAGAAGTGTTTAAAAACAGAACTTTTTTTGGAACTAAAAATGAATCATGAATTGTGCTGCCTCGGCTTACAATCATTAGAAATGGTGATTCTGGAGTATGAAGAAAAACAAGGAGTGCCAGAAGGGGAGGAGCTAATCAAAGAAAAAGCCAGCTTCAATGGAAAAATGGAGCAACAAACATTAAAGCAAAGGAGAAAAAGAATGGGAGTTAAAACTCAGAGATTTGAGGAGGCATTTAAAAAGGGAAAGGTTTTGAAAGCCAAACAAAGAAAATGGAAACAGCAGAAAAGGGAATTACAGAAGAAAATTTTAAAGAGGGAGTGCGATAAAAGTTGGAGTAAGAAATGGAGGTTAAAAAAGGAAAGAAAAAGGAAGTAATAAGAGAAAAAAACCAGGGAATAAGGAGATATGGAAATCATACAAAAATGAAAAGAAATGGTTTAGTCAAAAGACATAGAGATAATTGGTAGATAAGGATTAAGAAAGGGAATTCTGCAAGGTAATGTGTTGTAATATAAATTCATTTGAAGTAAAAATTATTTAGAAGACAGAAAACTGTTTATTTTTTTAAAAAGGAAAGATTGAACTGATGTCTTTTTGTCATTAGACTACCTTTTATTGTTAAATTACATACAGTGATAAAAAGAAACTATGATAAGTATACTAAATATGTTTAATAAATTTAAGAATATAGTTAAAATGAATAATGAGGATTGTTATAAAAAGAGTAACATCAGTTTTTAATGATTAACTTAAGAGATTAATTTATTTGAAATTATACATGATTTAAGATAATTGTAGGGGAAAATACCATGCGGAATCTGGTTTAAAATATATGTGTGTTATGTAGTTGTTGGGACATTATTTTTATTAACTCTTTAAGGTGATAATTAAAATTATTATATTGTGACAAATTATTATTATGAATTAAAGAGGAGTTAGCTAAATGATATATAAGATAAAGGGGTAGTACACTCAAATTAGTAATTAAAAGGGAAATATTTTAAATTATTAGAATTAAGATGGAACTTTTGGGATAATGAAATAAGAATATGTGATGAAATTCCGAATGTGACAGATAAAAGTATAAGGTATTATGAATATGAAGATATGAAAACTATTTATACAAAATAAATTTGAAGAATATAAGAATTTTGAGAACATTTATACAAAATATGAAATGTAAAAATATGATATGAAATCAAATGTGAAAAATGAATATGTAACCAAAGTCATATTTGTATGGAAATGTGCTATGGAACCATGCTATTCACTAAAAGATAGTGAATAAAAGATGTTTTTTAAATATAAAAAATAAAAAAACTTTTTACAAAAAAGAGGGGGAGAGGAGAGAGAGAGGTCAGGTTTTTAAATTTCAGTTGGATAAAAAGATAGGTTTCCCAGGTTTTCCTCGCCATCAACATTTCCTAAGCCATATATGTGTTCCGTGGATTATACAAATTATAGAAAAGTTCATACTAAGTAAACTTCAAAACCATTACAGCATGCTTTTTTTTTGTTGAAATGTAATTATGAAGCAAAATATACCACAAATTTCAATGTTTCTATCTTTAAGAATGAACAAGTGTTCATAAATTTGTAATTTTCCAAAATTAGGTTTCTACCCAAGTATGATGAACTTTTGAAATGAAAGACGTCCATCATGTTGTCATGAAAAAGAAATGTATTTAAACCTAAGGTAGAAGTATATTGTAGAATGTAGAAGATGTTACTGAACAGGGAAAAAAAAAATGATAGAGAACAATACATTGTGTATCACATAGTGTGCTTCAGTAAATAACCTCTTAATTCACTTGTTGAACATCTCAATTTTATAATCTTACACTTATTTTAGTTTACAGGTTTATTTTGTTTGTAATAATTTTATTTGTTAGTTATCCTTTTAGATTATGTAATTTAGACTACAACTGTCTATACCGTTAACTTGGGAGTAAATCCCAATGAAATCAGTAGGATTTCATTTTTCAAACAAAAGATAATGCTGTAAGAAACAAATTGCACTTAGTCCTTTTTAATGCCTCTTATCATTTTACTGCCTCATACCATTATCATTAGAGATAGTCCTTGACTTACAATCACAATTGGGACCACAATTTCTTTTGCTAAGTGAGGCAGATGTTAAGCGAGTCATAATTTTGCAATCTTTTTTTTTTTGCCACAGCTGTTAAGCAAAATACCATAATCATTAAATAAATCATGAAGCAAAGCCAGTTTCCTCGATTGAGTTTATGTGTCAGAAGCCAGCTGGGAAGGCCACAAATGGCAATCACATGACCTTGGGATGCTACAATCATCATAACTACATGCTGTTTGCCAAGCATCAAAATTTGAGTATGTGACCATTGGGTTGCTGCTGTCCTCAATTGTTAACTATGAGGACTGTATGTATTACTTTTTTCAGCATCATTTTAACTTCTAATGGTTATTAAATGAATAGTCAAAAGTTGAGGACTATCTGTATTCAATAAAGGATGGTGATTTGAGGTGGCAGAATAGGAGCTCGGTAGTGAAATGTTGGATGGCAAAAATATTGAAAAAAAATATCAAGATATGTTTATATATTATAAATCAGAGTGTCAAGCATCCAGAAAGTATCCATTATATCAATCACTCCAAGACGTTATCTCTCCAATTGATTTATTAGGAACAGATCTGGCATGTTCAAAAGCAATTTCCCAAGTGAAAGTTTTTGGGTGCATTACACAGAACTTCTCTCCTCCCTTCTCTCCTCACACTTCTACACTGCATAAATCATGAGAACCAATTAACTGCAACTGGAAATTCTTAATAAGACACACAGAATAATAATAAACCCAGTTGTAATAATTCATATTGAAACATTTGAGGGGCTCTTTTACTTTTAAGTAGGTTATTTGAATAATAAAGATACTATTTTGAGGGAGAAAAAGACATTGGAGAGTTAATGCTCATACATTCTTGTCATACAGTTGTTGATTGTCCCTATAGCCTCCCCCTGTATTTATAACAATAATTTTAGAGTTAATATTTACAGTATCTTTTTAAAACAATCTAATTGGAAACTATCATATTCCCTTCATTAATGTGTTCTCATATGCACCTTAGGACTGCAAAAATGAAAAGATACAATCCTTTAAATTTTACATTACAGAACAATATCAGAGAAAATATTTGTGGGATGAAAGATATAAAACAGTGTTTATGAAACTTGGCCACTTTAAGATGTGTAGGCTTCATCTCTCAGAATTCCCCAGGCCCACCCCCAAACCCCCAGGGAATTTTAAAACTGACACCTTTTAAAAAATACTGGATATGAAAGATTCTGCTGGATTTGTTTTAATAGTTCTGATTTCTAAATATGGACTGTACTGGAGCATTGGCAACAAGCAAATGGAATCTTTTGTCATTCATTTTTAAAATGCCACCATATCTTTTAATTGGTTGCTGAATGAGCAGTCAGTAAATGAGGACTACTTGTACAATTAAGAAAACACCTGAAATTCATACTATCATGGGTTCTCAAATATAAATGAAATGATTTATTGGAAGAGAACAAAATATGTCAATATATGCAGCAAGTTACAGGCCTACTTTACAATAATTTGTACAATCTGTTGTATTTTAGTTCAATTTTAATGTAATTATAAAAATCTTTTTTGGGGTGGGATTTATTTTATTTTGGGAAGCAACTTCTGAAGATAATTTAACATTTTTGTAATTAATTTTAAACCCAGATTTATTTATTTATTTATTTATTTATTTATTTATTTATTTATTGGATTTAGAATATCTGATTATCTTCTTTCATATCATCTTATGTACTTCTTAAAATAAATAGACAAGACTCGCTTAGGTATCCCAGCTATAATGGTAAGAACAGATAGGTACAAATAATACTGTGGCACATGTTTTCCAGTGTTTGGATGACTTGCTAGTTCATGAAATTTAAGAGTATTTTGCCTATTAGGTGATTACTTGTTTTATCTAAGACTTAATGAGAAAACAGTGTGGGAAAACTTAATGGAACTCAGTCTAATCTGTTCCAGATTTTTGCATAAAAAATGATAGAAAATTATATATATAATATGTATAATTTATATGCATATAAAATTATATGTAAAATTATACATTGCAATGTCCTACCTCTCAACGAATCTTCAGCTTCAACCATAACAATACAAGAGTACACATAGATACAAACTCAAGGTAAACTGCACCAAACTTGATTGCAGGAAATATGATTTCAGCAACAGAGTGGTCTATATCTGGAATACTCTACCTGATTCTGTGGTTTCTTCTCCAAACCCCAAAAACTCTAACCTTAGACTTTCTACGATTGACCTCACCCCATTCCTAAGAGGTTTGTAGGGGGCGAGCATAAGTGCATCAAAGTGCCTACCGTCCCTGTCCTATTATTTCTTTTTATTTTCTTATATATATCCATTTCATGTATCCAGAACTATGTTTATACTTATACCTGTTATTTTATAATTGTGTGACAAAATAAATAGATAATTAAAACTATAAAATTAAGTTGGGCCAAAAAGATAGAGCAAAGATTCAAAAGTAGAGCAATACAATTGAAATGGTGTGTGAATTATGGTATGAAAGCTTCAATGATGATTTGAAAGAGACAATCCAGACTTCACATGAGCACAGAACTTTTACTATTTACCCCAGCAGCCTAACTTTTTTCAGGAAGAAAGAAGAAGGTATAGGAGTAGGAGTAGGAAAAGGAGAAGGAATCATATTATCATTAAGAGTGACCTCCTTAAATCAGTGGTTTTGAACCTGCAGAAGGCCATGATGTCATCACAGGGGGTCCATGAAGGATTGAAGAAATGTTATGATTTAAATCAGGAGTTAAGTCTTGGGGTCCATGGGCACAAAAGGTATTTAAAGGGCATCTCTGGTGAAGAAAAGATTGAGAATCACTGCCTTAAATAGCAGCTCTGCTGGTGTGAAATCTAAAGCAATATTCAAAATCATTTTTGAAGAGTGCACAGCCAGAATATGCATTAAGATAAATATAAATAAATATTCAGCTTCTATTAATATTTCACCAGAAGAAACATGAAGGCTGCAGCAGATAATCTCATATGTGCTTAACACTGTCCAATTTCATTTTCTAAATAGTGAAGCTAAATCACCATGCATTTCATCTATGGGTATTTATGCATTAAAAATGAACAAAATATATAACATTTTGTTTTTTAATCAGGCATTTGAAAAAATGAAAGTGATATATTTTAAAACACACACAATTCAGTTTTAAAATATCACTAAAATTTAGTTTAATATAAATTTCCCAAGGGATACTGATATACATATCATTTAATATTTTTGATTTGTCAGTTTCTATTTCACTCAGCCGTATTAAATCTGTAGCTCTAAGTATTTGTGTTTATACTGTATAAGAAAGACTGAGGAAGAAAATTGTTGCAATATTCATTGAGAGAAATAGAACAGGAAAATACATAGTTTTCAGTTTTACTTTACTCCAAATCATCTACTGTTTTTTTAAAAGGAATCAATACTTTCTTTTTATCATACTAACAGTTTTTTGCAGATTTTTCATAAGAATATTTTATGAAAAATCAGGAACATGTAATTCATGGAAATGCATTCGTTTTGGGGGTTTTAACTTTCCTGATAAAATCCACAGCAGGCCTTAAATGTGAAAATAGCAAAATGCCAGCATGGATTAAAATTAGAATTCTTTCATATCCATAATCACCTATATCATTTTCCTGACTAAATTACTTTAAAAGTGAAAATAGCTATTATTCTCAGTCTCTATAGGAAATAACTTGCTCTTGCTATTGTAGTTTACACAATCTGTGTTAATTGCTGAAAAGTTGAGACCAATGTCAAAAATGCAACAACACCCTGGAAGATTATACATGCAAGTTTTATATAAGATGAAGAAACCAAAACCAAAACAGGTTCAGATCACACCTGAATGGGAGATAATTCCAGGATTGCCTTATCTAAAGGCCCTGTCACACTGCCCAACGGATGCAAAACGTTTGTAAAAAGGACACAGCGGACGAGAAAAATGTTCCATCCGTTGTTATCCGCTCTCAAAAGGGGCAAAAATTTGCATAAGCAGAGCAGATAACACGGAAAGGAATGGACGGGGGGAGGACACAGAGCGGATGGAAAGCGGATGCGGAACCGAAGCCTAGCGGATGGAAGTGGATGCGTAGAGGATGCAGAGCGGATGCATAGAGGATGCAGAGCGGATGCAGAGCAGATGCGTAGTGGATGACGCGGATGCGTAGCTGCATCCACTTTGATCCATTCTCCGTCCGTGCTACTAACGCTGCACGTCCGTTCCGCTTCCTCCCTGCATCCGTTTACCGCTGGAACAGATTTGAGTTGCGCGGATGTGCAGCGGATGCCTAGCGGATATAGCAGATGCGTAATGGATGCAGAACGGATGTCCCCCGTATGCCTAGAGGATGCAGAACAGATGCATTGGATACATTTTCCGCTCAAAAGTTTTGAGCAGCTCAAAACCTTCTGAGTGGATGAAATGTCAATAGACGGATGCTGGACGGATAGAGAGGAAGCAAAATGGAGGCAGTGAGTACAGAACGGATGCATCGCATAAACCAATAGATGGCAAGTGTTTTTCTCCATTTTACATCCTCTTTCCATCCGTTGGTGCAGTGTGACATGGGCTTAAATTGGGTATTAGGAAAAAAATCAAGAAGATGAGAATGGTATAAATTCCATATTTATATTATAGTCTTTCTAGAGAATCTGCAAAGTAAATCAATATAGTCACCATGAGTAAAGAGTGACACAAAGGAACTCTTCATGAATGGTCCACCAATTATATAAGCTAAGGGAGGGAGCAGGAATATCTCCTCCAATCAGCTTACAAATGTGGTCCAAAATATCAAGATGGCATCAATACCTGTTTACCATACATAAAAACTTCAGATCTTGATATTTTTAACGAGACACACAGATATCCCTGGATGAGAGAGTTTGCCAGAAAGCTGTTGTTCTTGCCATTTATGGAACTCCTTCCATAACTGTTGAATATCGTTGGTGCAGTTCTCTCCATTTTGAGACAAGAAGAAAGAAAAAGCACACAGTAAATCTTACTGTAACATTAAGTGCACACACATGACCAACGAACCCCTTGTCAACGAAAGTGCAGCCCACCTCTGGGAGGAGGAGGGAGGAGAAGAGAGAGGAGGAAGAATCATTGCAACTGAATTACTGGATCAAAGAGAGTGAAACAGACACTGGAATAAACTGGAATAAGCATACTAGAAGACTGTGCAAGGTTACTGATGGGCTGATATGGTCCATGTGACTTACTATTTTTTTTTGTTTCCAGAATTATAGATGGCTGATTCCAGAAGGTTTAATGTTCACATGGCAAGAACAGAGATATAGAATTGTCTCAGTTGAGAAAGTTGAATCATTTTACACAGAATTTTTCAGAGGGGAGGAAGAGGCAGAAAAAGAAATTTCACTAATTGAATTCCAAGAGGACTCCCAAATGACAACTGAAAAAGAAGAAGGTGCAGAAGGTGAAAAGGAGGAAGCCAAAGAGCAATGTGAACCAAGATCCATGAGAGTTGTCAAACCTAACTACAAAATATAACCATGGAAGAGAAAAAATTGATTACAATTAAAATAAATGGACTTAACTCAGTCGTTAAAAGAAGGAAAACCTTTCATAAATTCAAAAAATTAGAATTTGATATAATCTGCCTACAAGAAGTACATATTAAAAAACAATATGAACAATTGTTGATGCAGCCAAAATTAGGAAAAATATTTACTTCCTTGACACAATGTAAGAAAAGAGGAGTGGTTTTATTTTTTAAAGAGACCATCCCAGCAAAATTGATTTATACTGATGACGACAGAAGACTATTAATGGTGAAAATAATGGACAATAATACGAAAACACTCCTGATTGCAATCTATGCCCCGAATGACAAGCAATAAGAATTCTATAAAAAATTACATATGAAAATAATTGACATTATATACAGCATTATATACAGCACAGAAAACAAGGAATCAAAATTGAAAGACTCTCCCTAAATCTTTTTTTAAAGTGGTAGATGAAATAAGATGAACTTAAAAGATACATAGAGAGAAAGAAATGCTAAAACTAAACAATACACCTTCCACTCAAATAGACACTTATCATGGTCCAGAATCGATATGATATGGATGTCAACAGAATTGTGAACTAATATTCAAGAAATAAATATTGAAACAAGTACTTGGGCAAATCACAATCCAATGAGAATTAAATGGAAAGGACAAAGAAGAAGATCGAGATGGATGTTAAATAATACTATTTTAAATGAAAAAGACTTCACACAGTGGATGGAGAAAGAACTGGCCTTTTTCTTCAGAGAAAACAAAAAAGAAGATACATCAATCCAGTATGTATGGGATACAATGAAGGCATATGCCAGAGGCTTGATAATAGACTATACAAGGAAAATAAATTCCAGGAAAAGATTAGCCTCTAAGGTATTAGAAGATGAGTATAAAGGACTTGAAAAAGAATGACAGAATATGCCACAGAAAAAGGACATGAAGTTAAAAATGGATAAAAAGCCCCTGTCACACTGCACCAACGGATGCAAAGAGGATGTAAAATGGACAAAAAAGCTTGCCATCCATTAGTTAACGCGATGTACTCACTGCCTCCATTTTGCTTCCTCTCTATCCGTCCAGCATCTGTTTATTGACGGTTCATCCGCTCAGAAAGTTTTGAGCTGCTCAAAACTTTTGCATGGAAAATGTATCCAATTCCTCCGATCTGCATCCGCTATGCATCCGCTATATCCGCTAGGCATCCGTTCCGCATCCGCGCAACTCTCATCCACTCGGACGCAGGGAGGAAGCGGAACGGACGTAGAACGGATGCAGAACAGATACAGAACGGATGCAGAACGGAAACAAAGCGTTTAAAATGGAAAGAACGTTCACAGAAGGGACCTATCTCGGATATTAAGGATGTCTAGAGGATGCCTAGAGGATGCCTAGAGGATGCAAAGGGACACCTATACTGCCTATAAAAAGGGGGAGCAACTCACCTGCATCTGACTTTCAGACCAGCAGCCTAGCTGTGCAGACCTCTGCAGCCTTCATCTGACTCTTGCTCTTCCACAGCACCCAGTCATGTCCACCGTGGATCGTAACACAGTCCTTTTGGCAGCCACCATCCTTCTGCAACAGTGCGAAGCCATCTACAGGCTCTGTGAACTCTACTACGGGAAGAAACAGAGGCGGCCAAGAAGCGTCTGGGAACGAAGATGGATCGCCAGAAGAGAAGAGTACAGACTGTACAACAAGCTGATGGTGGAACTCAGGAACAAAGACACTCGGGCATTCCAGAACTTCATGAGGATACCTCCAGCCATGTTTGACGAAGTTGTGCAGTGGCTGACACCCAGGTTGACCAAGGCAAACACCAACTTCCGGCCCAGCCTGGAACCTGGGCTCAAGGTGGCACTCACTCTGTGCCACCTGGCCTCAGGGACCACCTACAGGAGCATGCAGTATGGCTGGAGGGTGCCACACAACACCATCAGCATTGTGGTCAGAGAAGTGGTGCAGGCCATCATCGAAGAATACATGGAGGAGATCCTCCAGTGCCCCACCACTGAAGAAGGATGGAAGAAAGTTGCAGAGCAGTGGTATCAGAGGTGGAACTTCCCATACACCGTTGGAGCCATAGATGGCAAGCACATGGCCTGGAAAGTACCACCCAAGTCGGGGTCCACTTATTTCAACCACAAGGGCTTCTTCAGCATCGTCCTCTTCGTCATGGTTGATGCTGACTACAAGTTCATGTACATCGATGCTTCAGGCAGCGGCTCATGTTCAGATGCCCAGGTATACAACGCCAGTGACCTCAAGGAGGGGCTGGAAGGCAACCTCATCATGGGCTTTCCAGATCCAGACCCCCTGCCCAAAGACACGCAAGGTGTGCCCTACTTCATCGTGGGGGATGACACCTTCTCCCTCAGAACCTACCTCATGAAGCCCTACACTTCCAGACTCCTCACCCGTGAAGAGAGGATCTTCAACTACAGGCTGTCCAGGGCAAGACGGGTGGTGGAGAACGCCTTTGGCATCCTGGACAACAGGTTCCAGGTACTTCTCACCACCATGCAGCATCTCCCAGAGACCGTGAGGAGGATCGTGGAAGCTTGCTGCATCCTGCACAATCTCATGCGCACCCGCTACCCAGTGTTGCAGAACAGGCTCATGGACCTCCAGCAAGGCAATGGGGACATGGAGCCTGGTGAATGGAGGCAAGGGCGAAACCTGCTCGACACTGAGGATGTGCACGGCCACAACAGAGCCTCACATGAAGGGAAGAAGCAGCGCAACCTCCTGAAACACTGGTGCAACTCCCCAGCTGGAGCATTGGAGTGGCAAGACAGGATGATAGATGGTTAATGGATGCTTCCTTGAGCCTGTCTCATCACACGGATGAGATTGGGCCATATATGTTGGGTGGGCCTACAATGGTCAGGGCATTTAATAAAGAGTTGTGTTTGTGTTGACATGTGTAGATGATTATTACATTGTTATTGATAATAAAGGGCCATAGGTGTGGCACCTGGGAGGGTGGACCATACAGTCCCAGTATGCTTGCACTGGAGATTTATCTATCCCACAGCTATTACCCATTCCAAAGGTATCCCTGCCCATCCCACTGCTATCTTAACCCATCCCACAAGCATGCAAAGGCTTAAGCCAATTCTAAAAGTTTCCACCAAGACTTTATTAAAAAAAAGAAATGAAGCAAGTGTGTGAATCAAAGATAAACTTTATTGAACAACAAGCTGTAATAGGAAAAAGACCCAAGTCAAGTGTCCAAATAAAGTTCACACCCAGTCTCTGGCAGTCTTCACGGTCACTCGGAGGTGTGCTCCATCTCAGGGGTGAAGGGTCCAGGTGCTGTGGAGGTGATTGCTGCTGCAGTGCTGGTCTGAAGCCCCACTGGTGTGCCTGGCCCCGAGAGGACAACAGGTGATGGTGTGTTGAGAAAGCTCTCGGATAGCTGGCTCAGATCCGTGATGCTGAGAGGTCCTTCCTCCATGCCATGGGGTGTCAGCCCCAGTACTGATGAGAGATGTACTGAGGCCGGGCTTGGCTGTGGGGTGGAGGAAGGAGCAGTGTAGTGGGGCTGTCTGGTCTGCAGCTGGGTGAGGACTGGCGTGGGTGGCATCATTGTCGTCGGTGGCATCATTGGTGTGGGTGGCATCGGTGGCATCAGTGGAACCAGTGGCAACGGTGTCGCCCAATGACTCTGTGCCTGGACTGGGAAGGGCTGCTGCCTGTGCTGCTGGACCTCCTGGTAGCCCTAGCCCTGGTAGGTGAGGGGCTGTGGGAAGCCTTGGAATGGGAGAGACATCACCTGGGGTGGAGGAGCACACCTGGGCTGGGTGGGAGCAGGTTCCTCTGGATCTGGAGGGTTGTGAAGCAGCTCGGTGATCCGGTCCTTCACCACCTGGTACTGGGGTTCCTCCATGTCCCTGAGGGTCTGGTTGACATAGGTGAGGAAGTGCTTGCGATTGGAGGATGAAGAGTCGGTGTTGACCAGCTGATAGATGAGATCTATGCTGGTGTGGATGGTGTCCCTGATCTCCAGCAGGACAGTGTGGCTCTGCCCCTCCTGCTGTCTGGCTCTCTGCCTTTCTGTGGAGGTGGAGCTGAGGGGGTGGTGGATGTGGCTACGACTGTGGTGGACTCGATGTCTCCTTTCTCCCAACCCACCAGGGAGTCCTCCACGTGCTCCACCATGGTTACAACACCTGTCCACAGGTTCTCTGCCGTGGCACACTCCACAGAAACCTGCCTGGAGACAGGGACTGACTCTCGGCTGGAAGAGGACTGGGTCTCAGCAGGCTGCTGGAGAGAGAGGGTTGTGAGAGGGGCTCCTGGTGCTCCTCTGTGGTGGATCTCACCCTCCAGGAAGCTGCACCTGGCCATGACGTAGGTCTCTCTGTCCGTCAGCTTAACCATGGCCTGGCCAGATTTCTTCAGGTACAGTTTCCTGTACCAGGTGTGCATATGTTTCCACCAGCCGAGGAGCACCTCCGAAGTGTAACCCATACTCTCCGCCCTCTTTCTCCAAGCAGCCTGCTTCCTTTTGGTGTCCCTGTACAGCCGGTGTCCCTTCCGCCACAGATAGTCATTCTCTCTCAGCCACTCCAGCACCACATCCTCGTGTTCCTCCTCAATGAAGTATTGCCTCCTCTCCCATCCCTGCATACGCCTCTTCCTCCCTTTGGCAGGACCAGATGGGCTCCCAGGTGGTAGGGGCTGCTCCTCCACACCACCACCAGCAGCAGCACCAGCAGGATCATCATCATCATCATCATCATCATCATCATCATCATCACCAGCAGGATCATCATCATCAGCAGGATCATCATCATCATCATCATCATCAGCAGCAGCAGCAGCAGCACCAGCATGATCAGCAGCAGCAGCACCAGCAGCAGCAGCAGGACCAGGATCAGCAGCAGCAGAGTAAGCACCAGCAGCGCCAGCAAGACCAGGAGCACGAGCAGGACCAGGAGCATGAGCAGGATGAGCAGGACGAGTAAGACCAGGAGCACGAGCAGTACGAGCAAGTCCAGGAGCACGAGCAGGATGAGCAGGACCAGCAGCAGCTTCAGCATTCTAAGCACCAGCAGAAGCAGCACTGCCAGGAGCAGCTTCAGCAGAGTAAGCACCAGCAGAAGCACCACCGCCAGGAGCAGCTTCAGCAGAAGCTCCAGCACCAGAAGAGCGAGCCCGAGCAGCAGAAGCCCCAGCAGAAGCAGAGTCAGGGACAGGGGGCGGGAGGGTGGCCCTGTCCCTCTTGCCAGGGATGGCGGCAGGTTGCTGAGGCTTTCACTTCTTCCCCATGGTTGTGGAGTTGCTGGCTGGCAGGGAGGCTGGCAGGCACCAAGGCTGGCAGGAAGGCTGGCACCAAGGATGGCAGGAAGCCTGGCAGGCAGGCAGGCACCAAGGCAGGCACCAAGGCTGGCAGGCAGGCAGGCACCAAGGCTGGCAGAAAGCCTGGCAGGAAACCTGGCAGGCAGGCAGGCAGGCAGGCACCAAGGCAGGCTGGCAGCAAGGCAGGCAGGCAGGCAGAGAGCAAGGCTGGCAGGGAGGCTGGCCAGGAGGCTTGGAGTCAGGCTGGCAGCAAGGCTTGCAGGCAGACATGCAGGCAAGGCAGGCAAGGACTCGATGTATCTGGCAGCAGGTCTTTCCTCCGAATGCTGGCCACGTGCGAGCTGCTTCCCTTTGTATCCGGGGGGCTTACGCAATGCATCCCCCCCACATGAGCAATTAATGCCAGGCATCCGTTTGGCTTCCGCTGTGCATCCGCTAGGCTTCCGCTCTTCATCCGCTTCATCCGCTGTGCATCCGCTCTGCATCTGCTGTATCCATTCCGCATCTGCTTTGCTGAGGCCCCCCAGAAGCCTAGCAGATGTGCCATCCGCTCCCATCCGCTTCCATCTGCTGGGCTTCTGTTCCGCATCTGCTTTCCATCCGCTCTGCGTCCTCTCTGCATCCGTGTTATCCGCTCCGGTTATGCAAATTTTTGCCCCTTTTGAGAGCAGATAACAATGGATGGAACATTTTGCTCATCCGTTGTGGCCGTTTTGCATCCGTTGGGCAGTGTGACAGGCCCTTAACCAAATATGAAATGGGTCTAATACAAAAAGAAGAATTTGCACAAAAAATTAGAGGTGCTCAACAGAACTACTTTGAAGATGCAAATAAACCAGGTAGATGGTTGGTATATTAATTGAGAAGGGAGAAAGAATCAAGGAAAATATTGCCATTAATTGATGACCAAGTCCAAATTTGCTATGGTAGTAAAGAGAAGGAAATCATTTGAGACTATTATGGGAAACTATACACGCAAGAGAATATTGATGAGGAAAAAGTTAAATAGTATTTACAGAATGCTAATTAACCCTAGATACCTAAAGAGATTGAAAGCAATATAACGATGATGGAGTTAACTGAAGCTCTCAAAAAGCAAAATAATGGTAAGGCACCATGCAAAATCAAGTACTTGGGGATATCCTTGACAGCAAGATGCAGTACACTAAAAGAGAATAATTATACAAAACTTAAACAGCAGATAGAGCTAGATTTGGGGAAATGGGAAAATTTACAACTGTCATTAATAGGGAGAATATCAACAATCAAGATGAATATATTACCTAGATTTTTATATTTGTTTCAAACAATTCCAATTAGGCTTGGAAAAGACTACTTTGAAGATTTAAATAAAATTGTGTTGAAATATATATGGCAAGGTAAGAAAGCGAGAATAAAGTTAAAACTTTTGCAAGATACTAGAATAAGAGGAGGATTTGTAGCCTAATTGGGAGTTGTATTACCAAGGTACAAATTTAATGTGGGTTAAGGAATGGACAACATTAAGAAATACTAGACTGTTGTCATTAGAAGGACATGATCTATTGTTGGGGTGGCATGCTTTTTTATGGTATAAAGGAACTAAAATACAGGGGTACTTTAAAAGACATTATATACGGGAGTCTCTGTGGTTCAACTGGGAGAAGATTAACAATGTTATTTGAAAATTCAAGTCTGGCTATTGACTATTGAAGCATTTTCTTATCCTATAATATACAAAAAGGAACAAACAGATATGGTGAAATATTGAATGAAAAGGGTGAACTTAAATCTATACAAAAACTAGAGGATCAAGGTATGAAGATGAATTGGTTTTCATATGTGCAAATACCGTATATACTAGCATATAAGCCGATCTCGCATATAAGCTGACCCTTAAAAAACTGCCCCAAAATGAGGAATTTTGCAAAAACTCGCATATAAGCCGACCCCCAAATCGACTTAGTGTGGCAACTTGCTCCAGCGACTTGCTGGAGCAGCGACTTAGCGTGGCGGCTTTGCGCAATGATAGTCTTGGCTCTCATGGCACGAAGCCTCTACCCGGTGAAGCTGCTGCCTGCCACTTCCCCGCCTCCCATTGAGTCTCCCAGCTGATTGGCTGTACAAGCCGCTGCCCGGCGAAGACGATGAGAGTCTTGGCTCTCATCGCGCGAAGCCGCTGTCCGGTGAAGCCGCTGCCCACCGCTTCCCCGCTTCCCATCGAGTCTCCCAGCTGATTGGCTGTACAAGCCGCTGCCCAGCAAAGGTGATGAGAGTCTTGGCTCTCATCACACGAAGCCGCTACCTGGCAAAGGCGATGAGAGTCTTGGCTCTCATCACGCGAAGTCGGGCAGCTTCATGCGATGAGGGCCAAGACTCTCATCGCCTTCACCAGGCAACGGCTTCGTGCAATGAGAGCCAAGACTCTCATCACCGGGCAGCGGCTTCGCGCAATGAGAGCCAAGACTCTCATCGCCTTCACCGGGCAGCGGTTTTGCGCGATGAGAGCCAAGACTCTCATCGCCTTCGCCGGGCAGTGGCTTCGCGCGATGAGAGCCAAGACTCTCATCGCACGAAGCCGCCACGCTAAGTCGCTGCTCCAGCAAATCAGATTTATTCATGCATAAGCCAACCCCAAATTTGGGGGAAAAAAAAAGCGTTCTAAAGTCGGCTTATATGCGAGTATATACGGTACATTCAACGTATGATAAAGATTCTAAAACAGAAGGTTTCTATGATAAACTGACTGATTTAGATAAGATTTTGACAGGTACTGATGAAAAGATGATTAAAAAATTGTATGGATATTTATTAGAAATTAAACTAGAAGAAGAACAAGTTAAAGAAACTATAATTGCTTGGGGGAAGAATTTTGGATATGGGACTGATCTAGAGAAATGGCAAAAATTGTGGTCTCAAAATTATAAAATGACAATGTCAACAGCATATAAAGAAAATTTGTATAAGATGTTTTACAGGTGGCATTTTCCCCCGACAAGAATAGCAAGAATGTTCAAGAATAAATCCGAAAAATGTTGGAAATGTCATCAGACACCTGGCTCATATTACCATATGTGGTGGACTTGGTCAGATGCTAAAAAATACTGGACTAAAATCCACACGTTGTTGGAAAAAATGACAAAAAAACATATAGATTTGAAACCAGAGATATTGTATTGGGAATTTTACCTGAAATATATAGTAAAGACTTGAAATACCTGATTGTAAATGTATGAACAGCGGCTAGGATTGTATTTGCTAAAAACTGGAAAAATGAGAAATACCATCACAGGAGGAAATCATTAAGAAAATATTGGAATGTGCTGAAATGAGTAGATTGACATTTGAAATGAGAGAACAAGATGATAAACAATTTTATAAAGTTTGAGATCTATTCTATCAATAGTTGGACAATAAAATATAATAATGAAATATGTAGAATTTTAGAAAATAATAAATATATAAAGATGTATTCTTTTCTTATTATATCTACAGAATGATTCTAGGATAGATCTGGGATGATAATATGAATTGTCATAAAACAAATTAAATAAAATATGATCATTTTGTAAGAATGGACTGGAGCCGAGACAGCCAAGATGCAATACAACCATAGTCTTTTCCTTACCTTACACTGAATGTGTTACCACGTTGATGTTATGATGAAAATACCTCAAATGATTGACATCAACTTCGTGACAAGGAATGGTGCAATAATGATGATTCATGCTGTCAAGAGGGTGTCAAGAGGGTGGTGGTGTAATAATGGTGTGGTGCAAATGGGGGATGGGGTGATTTGTCACAGGAGTGCATCAAATCATCAAGCAGGGGAAAGGTGAAGTTACCATATTTCTTTAATTTAAGGATGTCGGATGTTAGGCAGTGAAGGCAGAAGGTGGTTATAGTAATGATGTTATTATCCAAAGTATAACATGTATAAATACAGCTCTGGGTTGAAATGAATACCAGAGCTGATTTTAAACATAATTTGATCACTGCTGCCCGTTGTTGTGGTGTGGGAGACGAATAAAAACTTCACTGTAGCTACATGAGTAAGTTGGTATCTTATCGTTCACCCCCTCAATATCGGACAAACAGCTGATATTAGGACTGGAAAGTGTTATATATGAATGCTGGATTAATTTCCCTGCCAGCTGCCTGCTTTTTTCAATAATGATTATTAGAAATAAAATATTATGAGATCTTGATTAATAGAATTTGAAATTGAAGGAAAATGCAAATGTGTAGAGAGCAAGAAAACAACCAAACAGGTCTAGTTATCAGCTACCAGAGGTAAGAACTGCCATAGAACAGGTCACATCCATCAAAATTAGACAAGGTCTTTGTTAGGGATAACATTGTTCACCCTAACTGTTTTAGGTGAAATACTA
>BLBF01000010.1:39278385-39297739 GCA_015471245.1 Laticauda colubrina | reverse complement strand
GTTTAGCTTGTCTACCTAACCCTGGTTGGGGAACCCAGGCTTAACAGTCTTGAATGACAGTAACCAAAGATAAGAACTGCCTTGCAGCAAGTCACATAATGGCAAAAAAAGAAAACCCACCCACCCAATCCTGAGACAATCTGAAAAGGATGGGTGACAGATACTGTTGAGAAGAGATTAAAAGAAAAGTTATCAGGGGCTTTATTTTAATATAATTCACTATTTGTACACTTTAGCATCAGATTCTGGAACATCAGATTCTCTCTCAATACTCCTGCGTCTCAATTTATCCAATTCATAGTGGGGGGAAAAAACATAAGTACATGAATCATTTTAAATAATAATGCTTTTGTGAGACTTTCTTATGTGTTGCGCTTCAACAGTCTGTTTCTATATAAGATTGTGAATGCCAGCATTCCTGCTGAATGTATACAACAATACAGGGATAAATTTGTAACATTAGGAAGGAAGAAGCTATATGTAGGTAATTTAATTGACACCTTTGCATGCTATGATGTTACACTGTCTCTCTACAGTTTTAATAGCCACTGTTCACAGCCAATTCCCAAATAATTTAGGAACACACAATTTATTAAGATTGTTGAAATTTCTCTTCAAGATTCCTCTTCCACACTTAATTGTACTTCTTAGGGTTCTATAGAAGGAGAGCTTATCATTTTAAAAGATATTTATTTATTACTTTTTATCTGACTTAAGATACAATAATTCCATGTACTATTAAAAATACAGTACACAACACCCAACACTCTACAATTCCACCCTGTGCTACCTGAGGATGATGAGAATTCTTCTTGCTTTTAAAATGAAGTTATTGTTTATGCATATCTTCATAAACAGAATGGGAGCAGTCTAAACTCTGGAAGAAAATCTAGTAGGGGCTAAATTGTACCTAACATATTAATGTACCGAGATGGACATGACTGCATGCCCAGATTTTCAAACTCAGTCTTTGGATATTTATTTATTTATTCATTCATTTGTTTGTTTTTTATTTGCTTGCTTGTTTGTTTGTTTATTCAAACAATTATTAGATAACAGGTATAAGTATTAACATGGTTATAAATACATGAAATCGATATTATTAAGAAAAAAAAGTAACAATAGGACAGGGGTGGTGGGCACATTTGGTGTGCTTATGCATGCCCCCTACAAACCCTCTTAGGAAAAAGGTGAGGTCAATAGTAGACAGTCTAATGTTGAAGATCTTGGGGTTTGGGGAAGAAACCACAGAGTCAGGTAGAGTATTCCAGACATTGACTGCTCTGTTGCTGAAGTCATATTTCCTGCAATCAAATTTGGTGCAGTTTATCTTTAGTTTGTATCTATTTTGTGCTCTTGTATTGTTTTGGTTGAAGCTGAAGTATTCATTGATAGGTAGGAACATTGCAATATATAATTTCATATACTATACTTTGATCGAACCGAAGGCGGCGTAGTTCTAGATTGTCTAGGTCTAAAATTTCAAGTCTGGTGACATAAGGTATTCTGCTATGAGTAGAGAACTGGAGGATTCTTCTCGTAAAATATTTCTGGACTTTCTCAATTCTATTAATATCAGATATATAATGCGGATACTAGACTGATGAGCTGTATTCGAGTATTAGTCTAGCAAATGTTTTATATGCTCTAGTTAGTACAGTGATATTACCAGAGAAAAAGCTATGCAGGATTAGGTTAACAACTCTCAATGCCTTTTTGGCTATGTTGTTACAGTGGACTCTAGCACTTAGGTCATTAGAGATGAGTACTCCAAGATCCTTGATGGAGTTTGGATCATCAACAAGGTCTTGACTATTCAGCCTGTATTTTATTTTCTGATTTTTTTTGCCAATATGTAAGATAGAGCATTTGTTTGCTGAGATTTGAAGTTGCCATTTGTTTTCACCGTTCTGATATGTAGTCAAGGTCTTTCTGAAGGGTAGCAGCATTGTCAGTAGTGTTGAATAGGTTTACATCACCAGCGAAAAGAACGCAGTTGCTCTTAATATGATCACAGAGGTCATTTATGTAGAGAATGAAGAGAGTTGGTCCTAGAACACTGCCTTGGGGGACACCAGTGTTGACAGGTACAGAATTTTATAGGACCCTCCCAATTTTGACCATTTGTTATGCAGGTATCCAGAGATACCATAAGACCTTAATTTTAGGAGCAGTTTGTCGTGTACCATTGAATCAAAAGCTTTACAGAAGTCTATGTACATTGCATCTATTGCTTTGCCCTGATTGAGTTGTGTAGTCCATACATTTTTACAGTGCAAGATTTGCAGGTTACAGGACAGTTCCCTTCTGTAACTAAACTGTTTGTTAGAGAGTAAGTTGTTTGTCTCTAAGTGGAAGATAATGGATTGGTTAATAATTGATTCCATGACTTTATAGGTGACACAGCATAAAGAGATTGGTCTGTAATTTCCAACTAGGCTGGGGTCTCCTTTTTGAAGATGGGAATGACTGTGGCTTGTGACCATAGATTTGGCAAAGAGCTGGTCCTGAAAGATTTTTCAAAGATTATGCTTAGAGATTCAGCTATGGCAGTGGATAGCTTTTTTAAGAAGTAGGCATAAACTTTGTCTGGTCCAATAGATTAAGATGGTTTTAGATTGTGTAGTGCCTTTTCAACACTGTCTTCTGTAAAATCGATATGTATTCGATCATTGTAGTTGCCTGTGGTTTGACTAGGAAATATTGAGCATGATCCATTGCTGCTTACAAATACTGAGCCAAAGAATGTGTTAAAGAGGTTGGCTTTAATGGTGTCATTGTTGCAGTCTTTATCATTTGGTTCTTTTAGGGGTGGGATGGACCTTGAGTCTTTTAGTTTGTTATTTACAAAATTGTAGAAAGCGCAGGTGGAAATGGTGCGTAGAAGGTTTTCCTCTTGTTTAGTTTGATAATTGGTACATTCAGTCTTTATCTGGTGGCATACATTTTTGTATCGGCTTTTAAAGATGCCAACGTGACCAGATTTGTTTTTCCACCAAAGGGATTTCTTTTTGGATTGGAGCTTCCTTATTGTTATGGGTAATTTGCTTTTTCTGGTTTTGGGAGTTTTTATTGGTACATATAGTTTGATGACTCTTTTGACTTCAAGTAAAAATATGTTGTAGTGAACTTCAACAGTATTGCATCCAGTGAATAGAATTTGCCAATCAAGAGATGAGAGATCATTGTCTATAAGATCATAGTTGCCTTTTTTGAAGTTATTATTGGGGATCCTGTCATTATGGTTATTTTTTTGAGGACTTTTGTTGAGACAAAAGTCAATCATGCTGTGGTTACTGTTGGAAAAGAGTTCATTAATTTGTATTCCATAAATTAAATTCAAAATGTTGCAGAAGATGAGATCGAGGCAGTTGTTAAGTCTAGTGTTGTTGGTTACTAGTTGTTCCAGTCTAGTGTGGTAACAGCATTGTACAGGGTTATATGAATGGGTTCAGATGTACATTCATTTCGTGTCTAATTTATAAGAGGTAAGTTGAGGTCACCAAGAAAAATGAAAGGGTGTGGGCAGGAGGCAGCCCATGTCAGTAGTGAAGTTAGCTTGTTTGCATGAATTATATCATAGTCAGTGGCATGATAGCAAAGTAAGAAGCGGATTGAGATGTTTAAGGACAGTTCACGGATAATGGTCTCGGGAAGAGCAAGCTCTTGTATAATTTGGATCTTTTTTAGATTTAGAGACTTTTTATAGAATATAGCAACTCCATCACCTCTACGGATTTTGCAATCTGACTGAAAAACTTGATATTCTCTTGTAGTGGTAATGGAGTCTGGGAAAGATGTATTTAACCATGTCTCATAGACAAATATAATGTCAAATGTGGTTGAGCTTAGAGGATGAGGAATTCATGCATTTTATTTGTGAGGCATCTTTCATTGACTAGTTTGCATTTAAGACATGAAGTAGTGAGTCTGGAGGAAGTAAGGTGCGTGCATCCCTAATATTGGATGTTTGGGTGATGGATATTGTGACATGGGTTGTGGCTCTTGCTTTTTATACAGTCAGCATGGTAATCAATGTATAGATTTGTATTACCTAATTCATGTAATCTTTTGAGTTCCTGGGATCATACACATTGCTGTAAGGTTAGATCAGAGTGAGAATGAAGGTTCTTATGGTTGTTGTTGTTCTTTGCAAGTGAATTTATTGAGAAAATGAATTTGAGTTTGTTTGTTTCATTTTTGCAAACAACCTTGCAGAGGCGTGGGATCATCAAGCTATCTTTGTTTTTAAGCTCAGGACCAACATGGGAAATATCAAATATTTCTTTAGGGGAGATGGTTGATGCTTCATTTTCTCTGATGATGTTTTGTCATCATTGTCATTGACCTCTAGACCAAATAAGATGGCATTTGGTTGCTTCCATTCACACTCAACAGCTTCTTTGATGAGGATGGGAATATCAATATTTGTAGGATTTGTTGTTTTTTGTGGATTGTGTTCTGTCCCGAAAAACGCGAGGTAGACCGGGTTCCAACAACAAAGTCTTTATTCCAACAAAGTCAGTAAAAATGGAACATTGGCTCAAGCCACAACAGCCTTTTATACTCTCCTGTCTGCCGGCTTGTAGCCAATGACATTCATTTGATTTTGCCGCCTTTATGCGGCTTCGAGGATTGGTTCCTTTTGAACCAATCCCTTTTAGTTTTTAGTAACCAATCAGAATGAGTTATTTGGAGCCAACTATTTTATACAGAACACCCCTCCCCTCTTAGTTCAGTCCTACGTGGTGACGTAGTCTCGCAGGTAGGTGGGGCTTCTCCTGGCTCGACTGGACTTGCGCGGTTCATTTTTTTTTTTTTAAAGAATTTTATTAATTTTTAACAAACAAACATAGACAAACAAAACACAAAACATAAAAAACATAAAATATCTTTTTGGACGGCAGTTTGAACCCGAGTTACATCTTTTTGTACAGACATAAATTCAAGTTCATGCTTACTTTTATATAGCATTCCATTTCTTATTTACTATTTTACATTCTCTATATAGCTTCTCCCCTCTTTTCACTCTCTTAATTCTATTATATTTATTTCATCTCAATTTAAATCATTATACTTATATCCTTTGTCTGTCCTGTTTCAGCTGTCTATTATCTTTTCTCATTAACACAAAATTTCTTCTGTAATGACTGATTGGAGTATAATGCCTTGTCATACTTATCCTTCCCCTAGTTTTAAAGCTTAACATAACACATAATTTTCATTCGGATTCTGCGTAATACATTCTAAAGATAGACTCAATATTTTAAAACAAGAAAAAAATGTTTTTTTAAATATATAATATAATTAAAACAACAATCCATAGCAATTGAAATTATATCATTAAAATTAATATTCATTTAAGTCTTAAACATTTTACACAATCCTTTCTAAATAAGTATCATGCTTCTATGGGAACACTTATAAATTTTGCTTAGTTACTTCCCCCTATTTCACTTATATTTTAAAATATTATACAATGGCAATGTTCCCATTTTTCTTTAATTCAATTCTCTCATATTTGATTTCATTTATTTTATTTAAAAAAAAATTCGCTAAGTTACATTAAATATTTTGTCCCATTTTATAATCATATATTATTCCAATTTTCTAACATTATTTCAAATACAAATACAACAACACAGTCTTATGTACCTTTGCAGAATCTCTTTTTCAGTTATATGTTTACCCATTATCTCTAAATAAATTCTGTTTCTTTACATCTTGTTTCAAACCTTTGTAGCTTCTCTTCCCTTCTTTCCTCCCTTGCTTCTCCACTCTACCCTTTTTACCCCCTTGTCTCTTAATCTCCACCCTCTTATGTATTCCTCTTTTCTGTTGCTTTCTGATGTTGTGTCCACTTTTCACCTTGTTTTTCCCTTTTTTGGTTGTTTTTTTAAGTCTTAAATTCTCCATTCTCTTTCTCCCCTTTCCCCTTTCTTCCCCAAATAAAGTTGCTTGTTCATTAAGCATGGTTTCTTCTTCATCCCAATCTTCCTGTTCTTGTAGTTTCTCGTATGTAGAAATTGCCATTTCTAAAAAATGAAAAACAGAGCCAAAAGAATCCTTCCCTTCTTGTTTCTCTTGTTTATATTTTATAAATTCCATTTTCAATTCATCCATAAGTAATGCCATTGTAAAAAAAAAAAAAAAAAATTAAACGACCCAAATGATTTTAATCATTCAAATAAGAGTTTCCAAAAGTCCCAAAGTCACCAAACAATCCAAATACACACAGTCTGTTTCATTTAACACTTTCTTCTTTTTTTCACTTTTTTTTTCACTTTAATGTTTCAAAAAACTTCAAATTCTTTTTGACCTTCAATCCATCTGATAGAGTAGCCAATTATGATCCAAAATGGAAAAATCCAATAGTAAAAAGGCCCAAAACCAAAGAAGAAAAAGGATAAAATAAAAAGCAAAAATAAAAATATTACTAGAATTGAAATATACAAAAAGGCTGGTGAGTAGAGATTTCACAAATATATATATATATATACTGCACACTGCACTTTATTTATTTATCCAAGGCTCTTATTATGACTCTCTTCTCCAGCAGCTTCAAAGCCAAGCCTCAAGTGTTGAAATATTGATAAGAGTCCAGGAAAACACCTGTAATAATATTTTTCTGTGCTCTCCCTCATCTTATCACATTAAAATGTCCTTGAGAAGGAGTGTTTATACATTTCTCCCCAATTCAAATAAAGTACTTTCAAGCCTCTAGTTGGCAGTGTTGCAAGATCTCTTAATACTTTCCCCCCGCCCCCAGCCAGAAAGAAGAGTAATGTATACAAAACTCAGAGGAAAAGAAAAAAAAACAAAGGGGGCCTCTACCCTAAAGAAAATTAAAAAATCAAAAGAAGCATAAAAATATATGTAAGAAAAAATTCAATCTGGTTACCTACAAAGTCACATTAAATTCCTCAGAAAAAGAAGTAGTAAGGAAAGAATCCAAGCCTCAATTTGACATCACTTTAAAAAACGCCGCTCAAACAATTCCAGTCAAACAAAAATAAAGTCACAGGTTTCTTCTTTGTTCAGGATATCCTTTCAGGTCTCAACCAATTTACAATACAAAAGAGGTTTCTCACCCAACCGACACACACTCGCTGCAGCCACTTTCTTTTCGGAGCTGTCCTGACTTCAGCAGCTTTGGAGGCTGCCTTTCCACCGCCAGCAAAAGGGCTTCTCCCGGATCAAACCAGAGATTTTGCGATATCTCTGGGATCCTGGGACTGTGCCCTTCACGATCCCCGTCTCTACGGGATGGTTTAGGTCCGTTAGGACCGACCAGGGGCGAAAATATCAGCTGCGATCTCAGAGCCCCGAGATCGCAGCTGTAGCACCGAGACGAAGCTCCGCCTTCTCCCCATTTTTGTTGAAGACTTCGACCGGTTCGGATGGGGCTGCCGTGTCTTCCGTCCTTCTCTCTGGAACCGTCTGAAAGGGTGAGTCAGCCATTTTACTGCCACCTGAGTTGCTTAGGCCGGCGGTTTTGCCACTCCCTCCCGTTTCCTCCGGGCAGGTCAAGCCGGCCTGGCTGGCCCCCTCCGATGGACTCTTCATACAACTTCCTTCAAACAGTAAGTCTCTATTTTGCTCTTTTTGTCTGTGCTCATTTTCGGAGTTTGATTTAAATGGTTCTTTATTTATTTCTCGCATTTCCCCCCCCCTCTTTGGTTTGAATTTTGTTGTTTTTGTATATGCATGGTTGTGTTTTTTCATTTCTTTCTAAATTTTGGGAACGAAGCTGGTCTATGTGCCGCTTCCATTCCCTGCCATCATCTACCATTAATCGGTAGGACTTGGGGCCTGTTATTTTTGTAATTTGTCCCGGTAGCCATAATGGGTCCCCAGTGAAGTTTTTAGCATACACTAAATCGCCAATTTCAAAACTCCTGAATCGCGTAGAGGAGTCGGGGGGGGTTTCTGGTGTGAAATTTGGATGCAGCCTATCTAGGTGCGACCTTAGTTTTCTCCCCATCAGTAGTTCTGCTGGGGTTTTGTTGGTTGTGGTACTTGGTGTTATATGTTGGAGGGAGAGTAATCAGTTTATTTTGTTTTGGACATCTCCAGTGTCCATTTTCTCTAAACCCTCCTTGGTAAACCTGACCATTCTTTCTGCCCTACCGTTTGCAGCCGGATGGGCCGGCGCGGTAAGGGCATGTCTTATACCTAGGGAGGCTAGGTATTGCTCGAATTGTAGGCTGGTTAATTGTGGCCCATTATCGGACACTAGGACATCCGGTAGGCCATGGGTTGCAAAATTTTTGTCTAATTGTTTTATCACGGTTTCTGTTGTCGTTGATGGCATAATTTTTACCTCTAGCCAATTAGAGTATGCATCCATGACAATCAGAAATGTGTGCCACTTGGTAGGACCTGCGAAATTGATGTGGATTCGCGACCAGGGGCCTCTTGGGGTTTCCCAGTCCCTTACAGGTGCTTTTGGTGAGGATGGTCTGATTCTCTGGCATTTGTTGCATGAGTTTACCCAGTATTCTATGTCCCTATCAATACCCAGCCACCAGACATAACTTCTAGCAAGGCTTTTCATTTTAACAATTCCAGGGTGACCCTCTTGCAACATACCTAGTATCCTGGGCTGCAATTTGTTAGGAATAATTACCCGCTCACCCCATAATAAACATCCTTTTGGGATTGATAGTTCAGTTTGTCTGGTCCGGAAAGGTTTAAAAGTCTCAGTTTTTTGGTCTTCCGGCCAACCTCTACCTACTCAGTTAAGGACGCGGGCAGTCAATGGGTCTTTTGCGGTGGCTCTGACGACATCATTCGCAGATATGGGTAGATCGGGGCAAGTCTCTATCTGTAGAGCAGTCATCGTTGGTGCCGGGTCTTCTTCTGTTGATGGCAAGGGTGCTCTGCTCAAGGCGTCTGCATGGGAAATTTGTTTCCCTGGCCAATGTATTAGAGTATAGGAATAGGCTGCTAGGAACACCGACCACCTAGTCATTCTTGGGGACAGAATATTTGGTGTGGGCTTGTTTCCCGCCAAAATTCCTAAGAGCGTTTTGTGGTCTGTTACAATTTGAAAAGTCCGCCCATATAGGTACTCGTGGAAACATTTTACCCCAGTGACAATTGCTAGGGCTTCTCTGTCCAATTGGCTGTAATTTCACTCGGTTTTTGACAGGGTTTTTGAATAGTATGTGACGGGTGCCTCTCTTCCATCAGGTAGTTGGTGGCTCAGGATGGCACCGATTCCAAATGGTGAGGCGTCGCAGGTCACTCTCAATGGTAGTGTGTCGCTAAATTGAATGAGAACAGTGTTCGATGTTAGCAAGTTTTTTATTTGCTGGAAAGCTTTCTTTTCTTTATAACCCCAAGTCCAAAATGCTTTCTTGTCCAGTAACCGGTGCAATAGTTCTGCTATTGTAGCCTTATTTGGTAGGAATACATTATAAAAATTTATCAGTCCTAGAAATGCTTGTAACTCAGTTTTGTTCTTTGGTTCTGGTGCGTCTTTAATGGCTTTAATTTTCTTTTCGGTAGGGTGTATACCTTCTCTGTCTCTTAAATAGCCCAGGAATTCGACGCTCTTTTTTATTAGGCAGCACTTTCTTTTTTTACTTTTAGGCCAGATTCCCTGAATTTGGTTAGTACTTCCTTAAGTATCTTTCTTAGTTGGTTTTCATTTTTTGCTGAGATTAGGACATTGTCGAAATATGGTACGACTCCTTGTATGCCATTTAGGAGGCGTTCCATTAGGCTCTGAAAAATGCCTGGGGCTTCACTCACTCCAAATTGGAGTCTGTTACATCTGAAAGCCCCCTTGTGAGTAACTATAGTCTGCTGTTTTGGGGTCTACTGGGAGCTGTTGATAAGCTTGTGCCAGATCGAGTTTGGCAAAAACTTTTCCACTCCCCAGGGAATGTAGTAAGTGCTGCACTACTGGCACCGGGTATGCGCTCTGTTGCAGTGCGTGGTTCAGGGTAGCCTTGTAGTCACCACAGATTCGAATGGACCCATCAGGTTTAATAGGTGTAACTATAGGCGTTTCCCACTTGGCATGGTCCACAGGTTCTAATACCCCTTGTGCTACTAGTTTATTTAGCTGTTCCTCAATCTTTGTTTTTAAGGCAAAAGGAACTTGCCTGGCCTTTAGTCTCCGTGGGGTTACTTGGGGGTCTAGACTAAAAGAAATAGGGTTTCCCCGATACTTGCCAAGTGAGCCGTCAAAAACGTCCTGGAATTCCTGGATTAGGTTTTCTTCCCAGTCAGTTGTGGCCACTCGGTCTATCCCGGTCATCCTGATGCCCAATGGCGCGAACCATTCGATGCCCAGGAGGCTTGGTCGGTCTCGGTCAACTATGGTCAGCGGTAGCACTTCAACATGATGTTTGTAAGTGACTCGGAATTGTCCCATGCCGACTACAGGGATTCGGTTTCCCTGGTAGTCTTTGAGTGTTAGCCGCTGCTTCTGGAGTTCTATAGGTTTGATATCTGGGACTAGTTGTTTGAGGGTGTCCCAAGATACCATGGATAGGAAGGATCCAGAGTCTACTTCCATTTTGCAGGGCTTTCCTTCGATTTTCACAATTATCTTGACTTTCTTTCTGCTTTCCGTCTGAGCGCTTCCTATAGTAACAGTCTGATGTGTATTCTCTTGGTTAGAGGTTTGTTTGTTCCGCTGCCACTTTCTCTCAGCTCGCCTGGGCTCGGCCTGTGCAGGGGAGTTGTTGCGTCTCATTGGGCTGTAGTTTTTCTTGTTCCTGCAGACTTTCTCGATATGCCCTCGTTTCTTGCAAGTTCTGCAAATGGCATCGAGAAACCTGCATTCGGCTCGAGGATGATTTCCTCCGCAGCCAGCGCATTCCTGCCAATTTCTCCTTTTGTGCTCTTTCTTGTTGGCGTACAGGCGGTGGACCTCATCATCTACTTCGTCTGATTCGGACGTCTCGCCATAATCTTCGTGGTGAGTGGTAGCGGGAGACTGTTTTTTTCCTCTGGCCAGGCTTGTTTCGTCTCCGTTCGAGTTCATCTGCTTCATTTTGACAGCCGATTTTTTCGCAGCTTCAGCGGCTGTGGCTTCCGCGATGACCTCGGCTATGGTTATGTTGGGCTTGTTTAATAGTTTGCTCTGTGTTGTCGAGTCTCTTAAGCCCAACACTACTCGGTCTCTCATGGCCTCATCTAGGTTTAGGAATTCGCACTCTTCCCCTATTTGTCGGAGAGCAGCTACGAAGTCAGCGATGGTCTCACCTTCTCTCTGGTCTCTTCGATAGAATTCGTGTCGCTTTATAAGATTGGACACCATCGGGGCATAGTGAGCTTTGAGCAGCCTCTGAAGTTCTGGCCACGTCAATTGCTTGACGTCTCGGGGCTTCGCTAGGGCTTTGACCATCTTGAAGATTGTAGGCCCGCAGTGTGTTAAGAACACAGCCCTCTTGCGCTGATCTGAGATTCCCTCCATCTCATTGCTTTCCAAGTACATCTGGAAACGGTCTACATAGGAATCCCAATCCTCTTCATTGGGATTAAAAGGTGCGGGTGGTGCGTTGTTCCTGGGCATTCTGTTTGCCATCTGGAATTCTATATCACCGTGTGCTTGGTCTCGCATTTAGGACAATCCCACCCTCGTCGCCAGTGTTCTGTCCGGAAAAACATGAGGTAGACCGGGTTCCAACAACAAAGTCTTTATTCCAACACAATCAGTAAAAACGGAACATTGGCTAAAACCGCGACAGCCTTTTATACTCTCCTGTCTGCCGGCTTGTAGCCAATGACATTCATTTGATTTTGCCGCCTTTATGCGGCTTCGAGGATTGGTTCCTTTTGAACCAATCCCTTTTAGTTTTTAGTAACCAATCAGAATGAGTTATTTGGAGCCAACTATTTTATACAGAACAGATAGGGTTTTGGTTGCGGTTGTTGAGTAGAGATATAGTCTCTAGATGTTTGATGTTCATTTTTTAGTGCTATCTCTTTTTTTTTCAAGGTTTGCCAATCTAATTTGTATAGTGTCCAGGGATGCTACAATGATGTCAAGGGATGTTATACGTGTTTCAATGGTATTGACTCTTTCAAACAGGATAATGTATTTTTCTAGTTTGGGTCTGCATGGTGGACAGAAATATGGAAAAGAATTGGCAGATGTTTTTAGGAATAGAGCCATTTGCTTGGGTAATCCTAACTAATTATGGTGAGTGTAGTTGTTACAAAGAGAACATTTGATGTAATCTTCATTCTAATTTAAAGATTCCTTACAAAAAAGACAAAAGCAAGAGTCTTTAGTAGGGGGTTCTTTATTTTTAGGTTTGAGGTTTGACATTGATTGTTTTCCTGGCATGGTGGGTTTGGGTTAGGATAGCAGAGGGATAGATAAACCTCCAGTGCAAGCATAGTGGGACTGTATGGTCCACCCTCCCAGGTGCCACACCTACGGCCCATTATTATCAATAATAATGTAATAATTATCCACACATTTCAACATAAACACAACTCTTTATTAAACGCCCTGTTCATTGTAGGCCAACCAAACATACATGGCCCAATCTCATCCGTGTGATGAGACAGGCTGAAGGAAGCATCCATTAAGCATCTACCATCCTGTCTTGCCACTCCACTGCTCCAGCTGGGGAGTTGCACCAGTTGTTTCAGGAGGTTGCGCTACTTCTTCGCTTCATGTGAGGCTCTGTTGGGGCTTTGCACATCCTCAGTGTTGATCAGGTTTCACCCTTGCCTCCATTCCCCAGGCTCCATGTCCCCATTGGCTTGTTGGAGGTCCACGAGCCTGTTCTGCAACACTGGATAGTGGGTGCGCATGAGATCGTGCAGGATGCAGCAAGCTTCCATGATCCTCCTCACTGTCTCTGGGCAATGCTGCATGGTGGTGAGAAGTACCTGGAACCTGTTGGCCAGGATGCCAAAGGCGTTCTCCACCACCCGCCTTGCCCTGGACAGCCTGTAGTTGAAGATCCTCTCTTCATGGGTGAGGAGTCTGGAGGTGTAGGGCTTCATGAGGTAGGTTGTGAGGGAGAAGTCGTCATCCCCCATGATGAAGTAGGGCACATCTTGCGTGTTGTTGGGCAGGGGTTCTGGATCTGGGAAGCCCACGATGAGGTTGCGTTCCAGCTCCTCCTTGAGGTGACTGGCATTGTATACCTGGGCATCTGAAGAGGAGCCGTTGCCTGAAGCATCGATGTACATGAACTTGTAGTTAGCATCGACCATGGCGAAGAGGATGATGCTGAAGAAGCCCTTGGAGTTGAAATAAGTGGACCCCGAGTTGGTTGGAGATTTGCAGGCCACGTGCTTGCCATCTATGGCTCCAACGGTGTGTGGTAAGTTCCACTTCTGATACCACTGCTCTGCAACTTTTTTCCATCCTTCTTCAGTGGAGGGGTACTGGAGGAGCTCCTCCTTGTATTCTTCGATGATGGCCTGCACCACTTCTCTGACCACAGTGCTGATGGTGTTGGATGGAACCCTCCAGCCATTCTGCATGCTGCTGTAGGAGGTCCCTGAGGCCAGGTGGCGCAGAGTGAGTGCCACCTTGAGCCCAGGTTCCAGGCTGGGCTGGAAGCTGGTGTTTGCCTTGGTCAACCTGGGTGTCAGGCGCTGCACAACTTCGTCAAACCTGGCTGGAGGCATCCTCATGAATTTCTGGAACGCCCGAGTGTCTTCGCTCCTGAGCTCCACCATCAGCTTGTTGTACAGTCCATCCTCTGCTCTTCTGGTGAACCATCTTCAGACCCAGACTCTTTTTGGATGGCTCCTTTTCTTCTCGCAGTAGTGTTCACAGAGCCTGCAGATGGCTTCGCACTGTTGCAGAACGATGGTGGCTGCCGAAAGGACTTTGTTACAATCCACGGTGGACATGACTGGATGCTGTGGAAGAGGAAGAGGCAGATGAAGGCTGCAGAGGTCTGCACCGCTGGGCTGCTGTTCTGAAAGTGCGATGCAGACGAGTTGCTCCCCCTTTTTAAAGGCAGTATAGGTTTTCTGCTAGGCATCCTCTAGGCATCCTCTAGGCATCCTCTAGACATCCTTAATATCCGAGATAGGTCCCCTCTGCGAATGTTTTTTCCATTTTAAACGCTTTGTTTGCGTTCTGCATCTGCTAGGCATCCGTTCTGCATCTGTTCTGCATCCGTTCCGCTTCCTCCCTGCGTCCGGGCGGATGGAGTTGCGCGGATGCACAGCAGGTGCCTAACGGATACAGCGGATGCGTAGCGGATGCGTAACGGATGCCTAGCAGATGCATAGCGGATGCAGAATGGATGAACTGGATACATTTTCCGCGCAAAAGTTTTGAGCAGCCCAAAACTTTTGGAGCGGATGAAACATCCATAAACGGATGCTGGATGGATAGAGAGGAAGCAAAATGGAGGCAGTGAGTACAGAACGGATACATCGCGTTAACCAATGGATGGCAAGGTTTTTTGTCCATTTTACATCCTCTTTGCATCCGTTGGTTCAGTGTGTCATGGGCTTAACTATGAAAGTCTTTTCGCAGAAGGTTAATCTTCACTCGTTACTTCAGATCATCAGCTAGCAATCTTTGGGATTAGGTCTGTCTTTTCATGGATCCCCTTGTCTTTGGTCAGCGATCTTAGAAATTAGGCTACTGCATGAATTAGCAGGGCTGCGCTCTGAGATCAGTTTGTCTGATGTGGGATTTGACAATCACAGATGATTGATGATGTAGGCAGCAGTTTGGGAAGCAGTTTTACTGAAAGGTTAGTGCTCCAGGATCAGACTTTCAGCTGTTGGAACTTTGGTGGTTGGAGCTCTGCTGTTGATCAAGGCTACAATGGGTTTAGGGCTACAGCACTGTTTAGAAATTAGGAGCTTCGGTTCCTCAGGATCTCTGATGCAGACAATGGTTTTATAGGTTTTTACCGGTGGGAAAGGCTCCAATGGGCTCTGGGCTACAGTGTTTTGAAGGAAACAGTAGCTCTGGGATTTCTGGCACAAGCGGTACTTCAGGGTGGCCACAAGGATGGCAAGTGCTCCGAAACTGGTCTTCAGTCACAGGATTGGGTGATTTTTGCCGATAACTGATGCAGGTGGTGACCTAACAAAGTCTCTTTTGATCAGGGATGAACAGCAAATCTTCCCACGATCAACTATTTATTTTAATCAGGAAGGGAAATGGTAGGGACCCACTTGCAATCAAATGACAATCGGAGAGAGAGCCTCTCCTTGCTAGTTATATGCCGCCATCTTTGAACTCCATCCTATTTTCAGCAGTATTTCTGTTGTTGCATTAAGACAGCTACCTCATTACTAACAGCTGAAAATAGATGTCCCTACTGAATTTCATCAGTAAATATTGATGAAAATTTAAAGTCCATTTTCTCTCATTCTGAGTAAGATCTTATCAAATGTCATTGATATTTTTTCATAAATGATAAAATTCAAAAATAAAAAGAAATCCCTTGAAGGTTTGCTGTTGGAGAAACAGAAAACAGTACATGAAGATTATATTTAGCATCTTTTTGAACCCCGAAGGACAATTTATCAATAGGAGTAGTAGATAAAAAAAAAGTCATTTGAAAATCGTACTGATACTGGTCAGCTGAAAAGACTAAAGAGCTGACATACTTCTGAAGTGATGTAATGGCTGGTGTCCTTTGGTAGGAAATGAGTAAGAGCAATACGATGACAATGATGATGACAACAATATCTGTGAATTTTTAATTATCTTCCTATTAGAGGAATCCATGGGATCCAATATTCTCATCCAAATGACAAAAGTAATGTTTTACATTGCTCCTTAAGCTCCATCCCTTTTTTGTGATCTCCCATTGTACTTCTAAAAGGGGAGTAACTGGCACTGAGATGATGCAGAACTGATTCCATCATCTGCCTTACCTTTTCTACCTGTGTGAATGTGTCTCTGAATTGCAACATCAAGCTATAATAACAAAATGTAAATGGCATTATAGTACACAAAACTGCACCTAACCACCAACAGCCAGGTTATATCAATAGTATATTGCATTAGGAGCATAATTAGGAGCATAATAAGTCCAAGATATTACAATAGTAAATCCAAGATATTCCAAAATTATGTTTGTTTTGTTTAAATAATTCTCATTGCATATATTTAGATGTGGTCTTGTATTAATTCCTATATATTTGTAAATACCTGCTAGGAACAATTCTGAGTCCTCACACTCATAAAACATCTCCAACTCTGCACAGTTAATTCATCTAATATTTATTAAACCTTATGTGGATTCATTTCACAGTTATAATTAATTAAACATTTAATATTTATTGTTTATGACAGATGATAACCCAGCAAAAATATCACATGAATATTTTTCTTTTTTTTCTTTGTGAAAAATTGTCAAAAATAAAAAATCACATATTTTAAAGAGAAAGGATTAAAATGCCATTTTTGCATTTATAATAGGCTGATAATATTATTTTTAACTATTGCATGAGAAGCAGGAAGATTTTACTGTCCCAAGTCTAGATAAATATGACACTACACACCACTAGCAACTTGAAAAGATCAAACTGTTAGTTTGTATTTTTTGTTATCTTTGCATAGTGTTACAGTTCTGCTCCATTTCTTATTAATTTGCATTTTTTAAAAGCAATTCTTTCAAAATACAGATTTTTCAGTATGTGTAAATTGTTGGAAACTTTGTTGCAATATTTATAGGAATTAGAGAAATATGTGGTTTGTCAAAATATGATCTGAATGGCATATCAGTATTCATGATATGATGTTTCTTATAGAAATTAGATTTTGCCTGAACACTTATGTTTGTTCATTCCAACAAATTTCTACATTGCTATGGGACTGAAATAAAAAGAACAAGAAACTATAATTTTACAAGTAACACTTCCAATATAGCTTTCTCCTATTTGATCTACTTTCTACATAAGGAATATCTAAATATATAAGATACATTTTTGTGCGATTTTATTTGAAATAGCTTAGCTGGGAATTTAAACAGCGAAGAACAATGCTCATTGGATAATAAATTCGTAGAACAAATCAATGTGAGAATTAGCTCCATTTAATTAAGTGTGCATGTTACATAGAATTCTCCAATATCTTTAATTGGAATTTACAAAGATTGCATTCTTCAAGCATTCCAATCGATCACTTTCCTCTGCATGAGTTTCTGATGGATTCATATTTCAATGTTGCTTAGTTTCATTGACAGTAATTCATTGACAGTAATTCTCAAAACTCCTCATGGTTCTTTGATTCATAAGTTCTAGCTACTGCTGAATTTCTTCTATTCATATTCAAAGAGGACATTAACGTGTTGAAACTATTTCACGTGCATTGTGTTCCATTAATTGATACAACTATATATGAATGATGATGTTGCTTATAGTATAACACATTTTGAAAAGATTTTTTTTTAAACATTATGCCATTTTGTCTGCCTTTTTCTGAAAACAAAATGGAACTAACAACAACTTTCTGTTTAAATGGTATCTTTACTGTTTTTACTCTTAGTGCAGACTGTTAAGAGTGTTGAAGTATTTCAGAAAGGTACATCTTTATTTCCTTAACCTATTTTACTTTCATTTTTTTAAAAAGAACAGATTTTTCAAAACTATGTTTACAATGCTTTTATATTAAAAATTGCCTCCCACCCACTTTCACATACCAAGACCTGCTGTGCTGCTTCATTAGGTGGTAGTCGGGGGAAACTGTTTCAGGGGAAAATGAGTGAACAACAGAGGTGAATGCCTAGAATATATATCTGCAGAAGAATCAGCCCAGGCATAAAAGTCACCCAGCTTCCTAATTAAACAAAAAGGCACCAATGGTGGCATACTGCCGGTTTGGTTCAGTTCTACTGAACTGGTACTAAAAAAAAAATCCTCCCACAATCAGCTGGAAGGAAGAAAAAAGTCTCCACCATCAACTGAGAGGATAAAGAAGAGATAAGCACAGGAATGTCCCTCCCACCCATCCCTGTGCTTTTCTCTTCTTTATCCTCTTAGCTGATTGGCACTGCAGGCCTCAGCAGGTATGTGGAAAGCTGCATGCGTGCGTGTATTAGGTGCGTGTGCGTACATGATCACTGAATCAGTAGTGGAACAGGTAGAATCCCACTGCCGGAAGACACTTATATTGGGCAGCAGCAATATAGGAAGATGCTGGGAGAAGATTATAACTTTAGTGGCAATAAAGGCATCAATTCCTATTGCATGGAAGAACACAATTGTGAACCACTTCTGTATATTTTACCAAGAAAATATGTCTATATGGATAGACAATATAAAATAATTAAAATGATGTCTTCATGACAGACAGCACCCAACTTATTACTAAAGAAGAGCTGAGGATCTTTTACATTATTAATGGAATTTATAATAGAGCTAGAGTAGTTACCAGGATGTCTAGTTACTGATCCTCTCATGCAGGAAAGAATACCCGATGACACCAAGCTCAGCATAGGGAAGGATTAAATGAATCGGCTGCACATTGACATCTTAGGCATCAGCAAATTTAAATGGATCTGAATTGGACATTTTCAGACTGTTTACTACTAAAGATGCAAAATGTAAAGAAGGAACTGCAGTCTTTCATACTCAGGAAGGATATGGAAAGGAGAATACTTGAAAATATTGCAGCCAGTGATTGAATAATATCAATTAGACTTCAAGACTATCCTTTAATGTGACAGCTATCCATATTTATGTTCCATCAACTGATGTATAAGAGAAGGTTGATGAATGCCATAGTCAAGTTCCAGCTGAAATTGACAAAATAGCAAGGAGGAAAACATTGTTGGAGTCTATGGTCTGGGAAACAAATGAAGCAGTAGGATAACTTATCAAGTCTTGCCAATTCAATAAAGTCTTCACTGTTGTCACAATCTTTAAACAATCAAAATGTACTGTATTTGTGGATATTACCAGATGAACTATACAGGATTCGGATTCACTATATTATTGGCAGAAAATGTTCAATGTTATAACAGAAAATGAGTGGATTGAGGTTAACCATGGAATGAATTGCAAACTACTCATGTGAAAGTTCCAAATGCAGCAGAAGGTGAAGTGATGTAGATGAAGAACAAACTATCCAGTTTCTACCCCATAATGCTGAGCATATCTAACATCTTCAAGCAGAGCATCAGGAATTGCTTTGAAATCCTGAACATCAATGGCAGGAAATAAAATTTAAAAAGTTATTAAAAATGCTTGGGGGAAGGGACTGATAAAGGCCAAGAAAAAGAAAGAAGAAAAATTGATGCCATTAATAAATAATATATTTATTATAAATTCTAGTAACTGTAGTAATTCTGGATACTGTACATGTTATTTGATTGATACTATACTGTACTATACTATACTATACTATACTATACTATACTATACTATACTATACTATACTATACTA
>BLBF01000010.1:39217477-39278375 GCA_015471245.1 Laticauda colubrina | reverse complement strand
TATACTATACTATACTATACTATACTATACTATACTATACTATACTACACTACACTACACTACACTATCACTATCACTATCACTATCACTATTACTATTACTATTACTATACGATACTAATTACAGTTAAATGCAAACAGATGCAACTTTCTCATCAGCAAAAATCCAGGGCAAAATGATGTATGAATCTCTGAACATCACCATATCTCTTTGAATGGTCCAACTGATTCAAGATTACAGTATTCTTAGCTATATGTTGTCCTACTTCATCTGATGCAAAAATTAACTGATGGGTTTAAAGAAGCTGCCAATTAATCTCAAAAATAATGTTAGAAAGCTACAGGTGAAACTCAAAAAATTAGAATATCATACAAAAGTTCATTTATTTCAGTAATGCACTTAAAAGGTGAAACTAATATATGAGATAGATTCATTACATGCAAAGCAAGATAGTTCAAGCCATGATTTGTCATAATTGTGATGATTATGGTTTACAGCTCATGAAAACGTCAAATCCACAATCTCAGAAAATTAAAATATTGCATGCAATCAATAAAACAAGGATTGTACGTAGGACAATATCGTACCTCTGAAAAGTATAAACATGCATATGTATTCAGTACATGGTTTGGGTCCCTTTTGTAGCAATTACTGCCTCAATGAGGAGTGGCATGGAAGCTATCAGCCTGTGGCACTGCTGAGGTGTTATGGAAGACCAGGATGTTTCAATAGCGGCCTTCAGCTCTTCTGCATTGTTCAGTCTCGTGTCTCATCTTTCTCTTGGCAATGCCCCAAAAATTCTGTATGGGGTTCAGGTCAGGTGAGTTTGCTGGCCAATCAAGCACAGTAATCCCATGGTCATTGAACCAGGTTTTGGTGCTTTTGGCAGTGTGGGCAGGTACTACGTCCTGCTGGAAAATGAAATCAGAATCCCCATACAGCTTGTCTGCAGAAGGAAGCATGAAGTGTTCCAAAATCTCCTGGTAGATGGCTGTGTTGACTGTGGACTTAATGAAGCACAGTGGACCAACACCAGCAGATGACATGGCTCCCCAAATCAACAAAGACTGTGGAAACTTCATACTAGACTTCAAGCATCTTGCAGTGTGTGCCTCTCCATTCTTCCTCCAGACTCTGGGTTCTTGGTTTCCAAATGAGATGCAAAAGTTGCTCTCATCAGAAAAGAGGACTTTGGATCACTGAGCAACAGACCAGTTCTGTTTTTCTTTAGCCCAGGTAAGATGCTTCTGACATTGTTTGTTGTTCAGGAGAAGCTTGATGAGAGGAATATGACATTTGAAGCACATGTCCAGGATACGTCTGTGTGGTGGCTCTTGATGCATTGACTCAGCCTCAGTCTCCTCCTTGTGACAGTTCCCAACACTTTTGAATGGCCTTTTCCTGACAATCCTCTCCAGGCTGTGGTTATCCCTGCTGCTTGTGCACCTTTTTCTTCCACACTTTTCCTTTCCACATAACTTTCTATGAATGTGCTTTGATACAACACTTTGGGAACATCCAACTACTTTTGCAAGTAGTTTTACCTTTTGAGGCTTTCCCTCCTTATGGAGGGTGTCAGTGATGGTTTTCTGCAGAGCTGTCAGGTCAGCGGTCTTTCCCATGATTGTGATTCCTACTGAACCTGACTGAGAGACCATTTAAAGGCTCAGGAACCCTTTGCAGGTGTTATGGCTTAATTAGCTGATTAGAGTGGGACACTTTAAGCCTAGAATATTGAACCTTTTCACAATATTCTAATATTCATCTCAATTATGATACATCATAGCTTGAACTATCTTGCTTTGCATGTAATGAGTCTATCTCATATGTTAGGTTCACCTTTTAAGTTGCATTACTGAAATAAATAAATTTTTGCACAATACTCTAATTTTTTAAGTTTCACATGTATATGCACTAGCAGCATTGACAGACTTATATGTTTCTCAAACATTACTACAATCCCCATATATGTATCATCATCTTTTAACAATCCCATAATCCCTTGCGGGTGGAGTCTGGGCACCTGAATGGAGCTAGAAGAATGCTTAATGGCTGGATGCCCTTCCTGTCACCAATGCAAAGTTTTGTTCAGCAGATATAGTCTCACTGTGTCCAAAGAGAGAAATATCTGCTTCTACTTACAATCGAATTCACAGCCTCCTGATTGTGAGGTGAGAGGTTCACCTCTAGGCCACTGCACCACCCCAATCATCATATGTGTATAATGTATAATAATGCATAGGGTTCTCAACCCCATTTTCAGGGTTCCCTAGTTTTTCCCTGTAAAATTCAGTTGTGTCTTTATAGATGGAAATGACAAGAAACACGTTAACACATTATGATAATATATGTTAATCTGAAAAAAAACAAACTTCCAAATTCTCCAAAAATAAGGAAAGAAACAAAAGGAGGGGAACCAGTTCACTGCCATATTCCCCAAAACCCACATAAAACTCTTGAATGATTCCCTATGCTCAATATATGGTGAGGGGACATTGATTTAAATTTTGTAAATTGCATGAGAAATCCACAGGTGAAATAATAATTCATAACATACTTACCTGCAATTAACTGGTTATTATTTCTTAGTATGGTTTGAAGACTGACAGTTGTGACAACCCCCTCCAGGCAGTGTAGAATAAGATACCATATGTTATGTAGAAGAGTACAATAAGTGCTTAGAGATTTGTCCTCATTATTGTATGTTCATTGTCTTCTTCAATATCTCAGTGGGACAATACATGTTACTAGAGCACTTTAACTATAGTCTTTGTTGATCTTTCTGTGGTTGCTAATTTGTTTGTAATTTCTGATGTTATATTTTATATTTCCTACAGCTGACTTGCATTAATGATGCTTTTTCAGGCATTAAGTTGATTTGTTTCTCTGTGAGTTGCAATAACAATTGATAATAACATGAGGACGTACTGCATCCATAATAAAATCTCAACAATTTAAAATTCCAGAAAATATTTTCCAGGGAGTTTTCAGTTTGCATTGGATTGTTTCTTTGAAGAAATATATTTAAAGCTAGCCTATAAATTCTAGCCTTATGGTAATTAATCATAAGAATTCAAATGGTTTTGACAACACTTTTAAATTGCCACAACAAACAGGATTGCTTGCTGTATCATTTTCTTATAACCAGTATCATGCAGGAACTTTTTTTTGTTTTAAGATAAAAAATATTTTTATTTGTACTTCTCTTGAACAATTAATGCTTCTTTCTTTATTGTCATGCAACATACAAATCTGGCACTGCATTTTGTGGAGAGTTTTTTTCTGGCAAAATGTCCTCCAATGGTAGCCTCTCCCATTCTCAGTCTTCTATCAGAAGGAAGTTTTAGGCTGTTGCAATGCAAATATTCACTTTCCTAACCTGGGAACAATGCAACAATCAACAGGGCTTATTTGCAATCCCCTTAGTCCAACATCATATTTAGTGCTTTTGCAGCTCTATGGCTATGGGAAAAGATGTGGCTGATTTGAAGAGCCGTACATGCTCTGTGTGCATATTTGCTTACTCCGAAGCATCGTTTTCCATCTGATCCAGTGATCCTGGACCATTGCACAATTTTAGAAATTGCTACTGGCACATTCACTTGTGTTCTACTTTTGGGTGGCAGTACAATACTCTTCAGGTATTCATTTTGGCAGGGAGGCAAGCAATTGGTGCAAGCAAAGAATAGCAGGCATTGCTGCTACCAAGAGATAAAGCACTTCTTTTACTTGAAGAGAGCAATTGTCTTATAGGTCATTTTCAAATTAATGACCATTCATTTAATGATGGTTTGCTCTTACAACAGCCTTAGTAAAAGTGACTTATGGCCCATAGTCAAAGTTATAACTGTTGCCTCACCCCAAGTCACATCTGTGCAATTCAGCTGCTTGCCTATTGATTTGCATTTCCTAAAATTGCATTACCTTGTCAGGTGATCATGATTTGCAACCTTTCCAGACAGCTTTCAACAAGCAAGGTCATTTGAGACAACTGGGTTTACTTAATGATTTATTTAACAACTGTGGTAAAAATGGTTGTAAAATTGGTCATGTGATGACTCACTTAACAACAACCTCACTTTGTGACTCAAATTTCACTCCCTATTATAAGATGAGGACTGCCTGTATTTAAAAAAAAAAAAAAAATCCATAGAAAAGTTCTTTGGATGGTCATTTAAGAATTTGAGTTGGACTTACTTTGTCCTTTTTATCTGATGGCTCAAGGATTTTCCATCATATTCTTGCCTTTGACATATAAAATATCTCCTATTCTTCGAACAATTTGAGACACTTTACAGTTGTATGTCCTCTTGCAATTTTGCATTATCTATGTAGCTCTAAGTCTGCTAGTTGTTTTAAATGTTAACAGAGAATGAGTAATGCCTTATATATCTTGTACAGTGGAGAGAGTAAGTCCACATATTACTATCCAAACCTCATTAAAGTGTCACTGCCTTGATAAATTACTTTAAACTTAATAATGTTGCACCAAGACACCTTTTGTGATTTTCTTTACCAATCAGTCTGTTAAATTTTAGTTACCACATTCAAAATATACAACTTAGCAATATTAATAAACTTATATATCACTCCATAATGCTTTACAGAATTCTCTGAGCAGTTTACAATCTCAGCATATTGCTGCCACCAATCTGGATCCTTGGAAGGATGAAGGGCTGAATCAACCTTGAGCTAGTCAGGAGCAACCTCCTGTCTATAGACACAGTTAGTCTGAAGTGCTGTTGTCCAACCACTCCACCGCCATGGGTACAGATTTACTTCAATATATTTGATTTATTTCAATATTTTTTAATTTTTTTAACCTCATTGAACATGAGTCAGAGATAAAATAAAAATAAAAATATTTCTGCCTTTATTTATAAAACTGAGCTGAAAATTAATAGCATATAAGAATCATTCTCCTTATAACTGGACTTTATTGTAAGTATCTGGGTACACTTGTCTTGTTTCAGACAATTTCTTTCCAGATCTATTACTATGTTGGATGTTTGTTTCCAGGTATATTGAGCATGGCTTAGATTTGTCACTGTCAGATTGGAGGAAAGTGACTGTCTGCTAATTTAGTTTCAGTGCAGTCTGTTTAACCAACTGTACCTAAGGCTGTGAGCAGAACTGTCCTAACTTTAAAACAAGGTCAGATAAAATTGTGTGGTTTTCATGCTGATGGCATGTTAAGATAAAAAGTCCAACATTTGACCCCATCCCTACCACATGTTACATGCCATTGTACAAATCATAGTAACCAAATCAAAAAAAGCTGCTGTTTATGATTTATATCTATGATAATCATTGATTATAAAATCTGATGTCTGCAATCCAAAATTCAACATTGCTGATAGAAGAAAGTATTTGTAGAGCAGAGTTGAACTGTGAGTCCTTGTTGGTCTCTGAGCTTGGCAGTTTTCTTGCAGATGTTTCATTACCTAATTAGATAAGATCATCAATGCAAGACTTGGGTAATGCATTATCTGCAAGAAAAACACTGACCTCAGAGACCAGCAAGAATCACATAGTTCAAAATTATTCTAAGACATTAAGGAAAGAGCAAGGTGCAACTAAAAGCAAAATTGGGTTGTTGATGTTATTTTAGCCTTCCTCAATCTGAACAAGCCAGATGCCTGGAAATTAGTTTCCAGAATTCTCACTAATTCTTATGTTGGTTGGGAAATTTAGGAGCTTTAACCTGCACTTACACTCAACCTGCACTTACACTCAACCCTCACTTACACTCAAATCTATAATGACCAGGTTGGGGAAGCGTGGCTTGGAAGGGATGGGATAGAAATCAGCATGGGACACCCAGGAATTTACTATTTCTCCATGAATAGTGAGACACGTTGCAACCTGCTACTTCCTTTGTCATTGTCTGTTTATAGTTATTCTCTGATAAAAGCAGATGTTTATTACTATCAGAACTTCTTAGCAGCTTGCTTGCTCAATCTCAGTGGAATTCCATAAAACATAAATCTGGCAGTACTCCCAGGATCCATCCAATGGTTATCTCAGCACTCATGCCAGGAATAACATTGGATCTGTCATAGTGAGATAGACTGTTCCAAAATGACCTGTCTCATGAAATTTTAATTGCAATTTCAAGAACATCTGATTACCATTAGAATGCTAATCCAAAGGTGCTTTTTCAGGACACAACTGGACTTACTTGTTTTTTCTTTTGAAGAAAAGAAAAATAGTGCTTTTGAAGCACCTTTGGGACAACCATGATTTGGATGACTGACAATCTCTACAGAACAATAAAATGCTAGTTGAGAACATTTGTAGGAGAAATGTTTATTTCATCAAAATAGTTGCCAATGCCTCTATTAGCATCAAATTGGAGAAATTGAAAATTCCAGAACAGATGACAACCAAAACAATGGATGATTACATTTTTTTTTTCTAGATAGTTTACAGTATAAGGCCAAAAGCATTATTTCTCTAGAACAGGCTTATCATAAGTTAGACCAGTGGTCCCCAACCTTTTTTGTACCAGGGACCAATTTCACACAGAAACACTTTTTCAAGGACTGGCAAAATCAATTCTTCCCCAATAGTAAAGGGCTTCTTTACTATTTCTTTACTAAAAAGATATTTTTATATATATTTTAATCACGATTATTCATTCTTTGCGGCCCGGTACAAAATGATCCACGGACCGGTACCAGTCCAGGGCCTAGTGGTTGGGGACCCCTGAGTTAGACAACAGACAAATGGGTTAACATATTGTACAGCTAAATTATAAAATCTAGTTTTTTATTAGTCTTTATATTTAAAGACATTTTATACTGGAAATATTTCAGGGAGATTCTGTCAAGGTTTATGTCGATATATGGACCATTTGTGATTAAATGCATAGTATGTGAGGTAGACATTAAAAGTTAAATCTGAACTCTATTGGGAAATATTACTAAATAAGATGTGCAGAACAATATATATTGATTTAGAGTAATATTTTTCCTTCATGAATTTTATCCTGCAACTTATATATGGACTGCACTGTTTGATCATGAAAAATTATAAAAATATTTTCACCTGTATATTAAAATGTTTGTGTCCATTTCAACAGCTATGAAGAAACAAAGCAACGGTGGCTTACTAAAATATCTTCATGGCACATTTTGTATGTATTATAGTAAAAGAGTTTAAAAGATAAATACACTTCATCTGAAGTATCTTTGTCTATTAAAAATTGTCTATTATAAATTTATGTATTTAAGTCCCATAACACCTAAATCATATTTACTATTTTCATGAATTCCAATTTCTTGAAAAGTCATTTCCTTTTCACCAATACTTTTTGAGTTGTTTCTCTGGGACATTAGGTTCTCTCCCAAATATGATGGATTGGAAAGTCATTATGTTGTGGGGAAAGAAATGGACATGAGATGTTGTAAACTGCCTAGAGTTGCCTTTGGTGAGACGGGTGGCATATTAGTTTAATAAATAAATACATAAATAGATAAATCTAGCCATTTCCTAGCTGATAAAGTTGACAGCATCTCCTTCCAAAGTGGTTGAGTTGCCAAGATGTTCTTCTGAATCCTTTCTACCTCTCCAAGCTAATCCTCTCTCCAAATTAGTTGTGAGGAGTAGAATCCCAGCTGAGTAAATTGTTACAGAGAGAAAAGCCAAGGGCTTTTTCCCTGTTGCCTCGTGCTTACCGACGAGTATGGAGTAAACACTCATCTGCTGATTCAAAACTTCTTTCTCTCCACTCCCCAAAGTATCTTTCTCACCCTCCAGTCTCCACTCCCAATACCTGAACTTTTAAACAGTAACCAGAGGTGTCAAACTTGCGGTTTGTGTGCCAATGCATCACAAACTCGCCACCCCCAGGGAAAATAGTCATCATATGTCATGTAACATGACATGAGTTTGCCCTAGAGCCTATGATATCTAAAAGCAAGGGCAAGCCATAACATTTCCTACAACCTAACATTTAGCCAGTTATTTTAATCTTCTGCTGACTTTTTCCAATTTTATTTCTCATATATATTTATTCAAACAGAAATGTGGGAAAATCATGATAGCTCTATTTAAATCACAAAATGTATGCTGTGAGAGAAGATGTAATTTTAACCTAACAGAAAATTCATTGAGAACTTTTTCAAGTAGAAGGAAATCAAAGCACCTTTAAGTCCTGACCTAGAGAAAATACAGAACAATTCTATAAATGTTTCCTTGGATTTAAACCCTATTGTATCCAACAGAGCCTGATTGCAGATAAAGGTTTTTAGCATTGCTAGTCATCACAATCTGAACAATCTGTGAATTTTTGATAAATGTTTCTCAAAATCAACAAAATAGTTACCCACACTAATGAATCAAATTAATAGGTTTTTTAGCACTGACAGGACATTGATGCATCTGTCCTATTATTTATACATGAAGATAGCATATCTCCAATACAGTATTATGGGATCATTTTTTAAAAGAACGTAGCACTGAAAACTCTTTTTCTTCAAAAGTACTTAAATTTCAAATTGTCCTCATTCCAGCAGTAAAGACAAACCTTTTGGACACATTTTAAATTGTCAAATTAGTGCCTGCTAAGCAATTGGCAACTAATACAGATCTTTCAGTGATAGATAGACACCATATGATTCTTGTTCTTTCCACTGACTACCACTACATTTCTATGAGTTACAATGTCTGGAAACTTTTCAAGGATAGTCTTGTGTATCACATGTCCCATCTAAAACATTGAAGTGGGCAGCAAACAAATAATGTTAAGCAAAGCATATCAGGAATGATAGCAGCTACTGCACTATGAATCCAGCAATAGCTGATAACTGCAGAACAATTCTAGGCAATACACTTGTTCTTTCAGAGATAGCACATTATCATCCCAAACAGGCTTCACTTAAATCCTTGAGATGAGTTTTATCTTTTCCAGCACCACGTCTATCTTAGTAAAATTAGATTTCATTTTCCTTCCCATCATCATCCCACTATTGAAGTTAAGCAATAATCAAGGTTGTTGATTTATTTTAAATGGTGGAAACTAGCCAATTAGAAATTGCTGAGAACAAAAATTAGAACAAAATTTTGGCACTTCATTCCAAAGCTCTGAATGACTTCCCTAGCAGTCTCATGGAAGTTTTAAAAACAGTAGTAAACAAGGTAGAAAATATGTGATAAACCATGAACAATAACCTAGTTCTTTACTAGTCTCCCAGGAGCACTATCTTATAGACACAGCCTGACAGGAAAAATCAAAACTCACTGCAAAGCACTTTCTCACTAGGTGTCACAATTGGATTCCTTGGTTTGCATGAAAAGCCACCAAGTGATAAAGAAATAGAATCCAAAAAGAATCTATATGATTTGAATAAACAGTGGCCAAAATGATATCCTATTTTTTACCTTAATCTTGGAATCTAAGCCAAGGTGAATCTGAACAACAGATACTTGATACTTGTTAGAGTGAACTTTCATCTGATGCTGGTAAGTTGGCTAAGTTCTTCAAAAGTTGATTTCACAGACACTTTAACCTGTACACTTATACACATAGAATGTTGGGTCATAAGCCAGTCAGCCTGAAGTAGTATCAAAGAAACTGTTATTGAACAAGAATTCTTGACAGATGGCAACCTGCTTTGCCATCTGTCAAGAAGGGAATTTAACCTGGGTATTTTAACAATGCTCATTTCCTCTATGATTTCCCATTGCATTTTTAAACAGATACATTAATAGATATAAGAAATATAAGTAAAAGTGCTTCAAAATATGATATGTTACCATAAGTCTAACAATATTTATAAAAATGCCAACACAGTTTCATTGAGTCCTGCTGAGCTAATGTGGTCATAGGTTGAGGACTAATTGCACAATGCAATTAGTCCTCAACCTATGACCACAACTGAACCCAAAATTTCTGTTGTTAAACAAGACAATGTTTAAGTGAGTTTTGCCCCATTTTATGACCTTTCTTGCTACAGTTATTAAGTAAATTGCTGCAGTTGATAAGTTAGTAACAAGGTTGTTAAGTGAATCTTGCTTCCCCATTGCTTGTCAGAAGATCATAAAATATGTTCACAAGACCTTGGGACACAGCAACAGTCATAAGTATGAACTAGTTGCTAAGCATTTAAATTTTGATCACTTGATCATGGGGATGTTACAAAGGTTATAATTGTGAAAAATGGTCACAAGTTACTTTTTTCAGTGCCATTGTAACTTTGAATGATCACAAATGAACTGTTGTAAGTTGAAGACTACCTGTAATCTGAAGGGTTTCTTTTCACAGTGCTTTCTGAAGTTTGTTTGATTTCAAGCAACTGTAAGAAGTAGCATATGAATGTTCAAATGTTCAAAATTTTTAAACATAAGTTTGTCAAATATCCCATTATATTGTAGTTTTTCATGAACACATACAAATTAAGTTCACTTTAAAAATGTGGCAGGAATCAGTTATACAAAAAAAAAGTTTCTTTTAAATTTTACATGTGTGACTTCTAGTTTTCTGATACCTCTGATGCCTCACCAGAAATAAAAGTAAGGACATTGCATTGGTAATTTTGAACAGGTGATGTGGGTGTCTGATGAGAAGAGATCATGATTCTGCCATTGGCACTTTGGTATTATGCTGTGGGTATTTCTTTGTTAAGATTTCCTTAGATTTTTTCCTCTATGCATGTTATACAGTAGGACCTGAAAAACTGTATGTTGTGGCTATAAGATCATTTAATGACACTACTATTTCCGTAAAAGGAAAGAAAGACTCCTAAGTGTACTACAGTATGCAATAGAGCAATTATTCTGTTAAGAAAAGTTTTAACAAATTTGATTTTCACACCTACACACACACACACACACACACACACACACACACACACACACACACACACACAGAGTGAATGTTAGCCCTAAAATAAAAATATTAAGTTGCTTTCTCTCATCCATTGCTTTCTCTCATTCATCTAATGTCTTTTAAACTACTCTTTTCCAAATAGAGAAAGCCTATGTCAGATAATAATCTTGTCTGGGATACAGCCTCCTGCCTTGCCAGCTTCATCTCTCAGTGATCTATGCTCCTGTCCTCTCCAAACACTATACTGATACATTAAACTATGCTGAGTCCATTAAACTGTACAAAATGTTGGGAGAAAATAAACCAACAAAATTAAATTACAGTGAGTACAAGAAGGGATTCCATTTTATGTTGCTGGGTGGTTTTAAGATGCAATGAAAATTCTCATCTAGCTTTGCTAGTCCACTGTTTGAAAAATTTCAAATATTTAAGCCATGCCATGGCACAATTATTGTCTGGAAACCTGGCACTTGTTAATGCAAAGATTTGGAAGACAGATACATGAAGACTGTACGGCTGAACCTTGTACTTCAAGGTCTAACCTATAAAGTACTAGATGATTAGCATAAGGTCAATAAGTAACATAAGGCTACTTATTCAATCCATCCAGATCTGAAGGCCAAATGTGGTAGCACTAAGCATTCTTTAAGCCCCTGTCACACTGAACCGACGGATGCAAAGAGGATGTAAAATGGACAAAAAAGCTTGCCATCTGTTGGAAAACGCAATGCATTCATTGTGTACTCACTGCGTACGTCTTTCATATGCTCTATCTGTAAAACATGCGTCTACTGCTATTTCATCCGCTCAAAAAGGTTTGAGCAGCACAAAACTTTTTGAGCGGATGAACTTTCCGCCGCGTATGATCTACATCCATGACACATAGGGGCAACAAATGTTCTATGTCCATTGACATCTGTTACACGTCCGATGTATCCTCTCGGCATCCTTTGGACATCCGCGTAACTCACATCTGCTCCAGTGGAAAGCGGAAAGAGGGAGGAAGCGAAAAGTATGCGGAACATCCACACAGTGTTAGTAGCATGGACATAGAAAGGATGTAAGCAGATGCATCTCATATAGAAAGCATTAAAATTGACAAAACGTTCGTATATAGGACGTATCTCGGATATTTAGGATGTCTGGAGGATGTCTAGAGTATGTGGAAGGACACCTAGTGGAAAACCGACATTTCCTATAAAAAGGGGGAGGAAATCACCTGGATCTCACTTTCAGTCCAGCAGCCCTGGTGTGCAGACCTCTTCAGCCTTGCTCTTGCTCTTCCACATCATCCATTGATCTCCACCATGGATCATCGCACACTCCTTTTGGTAGCCGCCATCATTTAACACCAGAACCAAGCCCTCTTCAGACTGTTTCACCTTTTCTATGCAAAGAGAAGGAGACGTCCAAGAACTGTCTGGGTCCGACGATGGATCGGGAGAAGAGCGGAGTTTGGACTCTATGACAAGTTGATGCTGGATCTGAGGAATGAAGACCCTTGTGCATTCCAGCACTTCAGGAGGATGCCACCAACCACATTTGATGAAGTTGTGGAGCATCTCTGAGACCCAGGTTGACCAAGGCAAACACCAACTTCCGTCACAGCCTGGACCCTGGACTGAAGGTGGCACTGACTCTGTGCCACCTGGCCTCTGGGGCCACGTACAGAAACATGCAGTAGGCCTGGAGGGTGCCACACAACATCATCAGCATTGTGGTCAGAGAAGTGGTACAGGCCATCATCAAAGAATACCTGGAGGAACTCCTCCAGTGTCCCACCATTGAAGAAGGCTGGAGGAAAGTTGCAGAGCAGTGGTATCAGAGGTGGAACTTTCCCCACACCGTTGGAGCCATAGATGGGAACCACGTGGCCTGCAAAGCTCCAGCCAACACAGGGTCCAATTATTTCAACTACAAGGGCTTCTTCAGCATCGTCCTCTTTGCCATGGTTGATGCTGACTACAAGTTCATGTACATCGATGCTTCAGGCAACGGGTCAGCTTCAGATGCCCAGATATACAACGCCAGTGACCTCAAGGATGGGCTGGAACACAACCTCATCATGGGTTTCCCAGATCCAGACCCCCTACCCAATGACACACAAGATGTGCCCTACTTCATCGTGGGTGATGACGCGTTCTCTCTCAGAACCTACCTTCAACTACAGGCTGTCCAGGGCAAGACGGGTGGTGAAGAACGCCTTTGGCAAGTTCTGGCAAACAGGATCCAGGTACTTCTCACCACCATGCAGCATCACCCAGAGACCGTGAGGAACATCGTGGAAGCTTGCTGCATCCTGCACAATCTCATGTGCACCCTCTACCCAGTGTTGCAGAACAGGATTGTGGACCGTCAACAAGGCAATGGGGACATGGAGCCTGATGAATGGAGGCAAAGGCAAAACCTGATAGACACTGTGGATGTGCAAGGCCCCAACAGAGCTTCACATGAAGGGAAGAAGCAGCACAACCTCCTGAGACACTGGTGCAACTCCCCAGCTGGAGCAGTGTAGTGGCAAGACAGGATGGTAGATGCTTCATGGATGCTTCCTTCAGCCGGTCTCATCACACTGATGAGATTGTGCCATGTATGTTGAGTAGCCTTACAATTAATAGGGCATTAATAAAGAGTTTTATTTATGTTGAAATGTGTGGATCAATGATTAAATTGTTATTGATAATAAAGGGCCATATGTGTGGCAGCTCGGAGGGTGGACCATACAGTTCCACTATGCTTGCACTGGAGGTTTATCTGTCCCACAGCTATCCTTGCCCATCCCACAGCTATCATTACCCATCCCAAAGCTATCCATCCCACAGCTATCCTTACCCATCCCACAGCTATCCTTACCCATCCCACAGCTATCCATCCCACAGTTATCTTTACCAATCCCACAAGCATGCAAAGGCTTAACCCTTTTTTCAAAGTTTTCCCCAACACTTTATTAAGTAAAAAAAAATGAACCAAGTGTGTGAAGCAAAGATAACCTTTATTAATAACAAACTGTATGACTTTATTATAAAGCAAAATGACCCAAGTAAAGTGTCTTTAAGGAAAGATAACGTGAACAGATAACAACTCAGTCTCTGGCACTCTTTTCAGTCACTCTGAGGTGTACCCATGGTCTCAGATGTAAAGGGGCCAGGGACTGTGGAGGTGGCTGTTGCTGGAGTGCTGGTCTGAGGCACCATTGGGGTGCCTGGCCCCGAATGTACAACAGGAGATGGTGTGTGCAGGAAGCTCTCAGAGAGTTGACTCAGTCCCATGAGGTTGAGAGGCACTTCCTCGAGGACCTGGGATGTGAGGCCCAAGACTGATGACAGATGTTCTGAGGAAGGGCTTGGCTGTGGGGTGGAGAAAGGAGAAGTGTAGTGGGGCTGTCTGGTCTGTAGCTGGGTCAGCTGAGGCGTATGTGGCATCTGTGGCTTCCGAGGAACCTGGGTCTGGACTGGGAAGGGCTGCCAATGCTGTGGAAAGTCCTGGTAGTGGTAGCCTTGGTAGGTGAGGGGCTGCTGAAATCTGTGGAAGGGCTGTGACATCACCTGGGGTGGAGGAGCAGACCTGGAGTGGGTAGCAGCAGGTTCATCTGGGCCTGGAGGGTGGTGCAGAAGAGCTGTGATCCTCTCCTTCATCGCCTGGTACTGGGCCTCGGGCATGTCCATGAGGGTCTGGCTCACGTACATGATGAAGGGCTTGCGGTTGGAGGATGGTATGTCAAAGTGGACCAGCTGGGAGAGGAGATCTGTGCTGGCTTTTATTGTGACCAAGAGGACAGTGTGGCTCTGTCCCTCCGGTTTGCCTCTCTGCCTGCTTTCTGTTGAGGTGGAGCTAGGGGTGGGGGTGGGTTGGTCTCTGGTTGCTGCCTCTTCTTGCTCCATCTGAGACAGGGGATCCTCCACGTCCTCTGGCATGGGGAGTGCAGCTGTGAGGGGGTCTCTGTCGTGGGGCCCTCCAAAGACACCTACCTGGACACGGAAGCTTTCTCCTGGCTGGAAGAGGAGTGGCTCTCTGTGGGCTATCTGAGGGAGAGGGTTGACAGAGGGGCTGCTCCTCGGTGGTGGATCTCACCCTCCAGGAAGCTGCACCTGGCCATGACATAGGTCTCCTGGACAGTGAGCTTGACAGCGGCCTGCCTAGATCTCTTCAGTTGCAGCTTGCCATACCAAGTGTGCATATGCTTCCACCACCCCAGGAGGACATCTGAAGTGTAGCCCAGGCTCTCCGCCTTCTCTCTCCAAGCTTTCTGCTTCCTCTTGGTGTCACGATAGAGCCTGTGGCCCTTCCTCCACAGGTACTCGTTCTCCCTCAGCCATTCCAGCACCTCCTCCTCATGGTCCTCGGAAATGAAGTACTGTTTCCTCTCCCCCTTCTCCTTGCCTTGCCTCTTCCTCCCTCTGGCAGGGGCTTCAGGGCCTTCAGCAGCAGGGCTTTGAGGGCCTTGGGGCTGGTCCACCACAGCAGCAGCAGCAGGAGAAACAGCAGCAGCAGCAGGAGAAGCACCAGGAGCACCACCAGCAGCAGCAGCAACAGCAGGAGAAGCACCACCACCACCAGCAGCAGCAGCAGCAGGAGAAGCACCAGCAGCAACACCAGGAGCACCACCAGCAGCAGCAGTAGCACCAGCAGTTTCAGAGTCAGCAGCAGGGGGTGGGATGGTGGTTCTGTCCTTCTTGCCAGGGCTGGCTGGAGTAGGCACAGGCTTCCTCTTCTTCCCCATGGTGTTCTCTCAAGATGTCTTTGGCAGCAGGTCTTTCCTCTGAATGGGGACCTGCTTGTGAGCTGCATCCTTTTATATCCACAGAGCTTACGCAATTCATCCTCCCCGCATGCGCAGTGAATGCTTTGCATCCGCTAGGCATCCGCTATGCATCCTATAGGCATCCGGGATGCATCCGCGTTATCCGCTACACATCCGCTACGCATCCGTTCATTCCGCTACGCATCCGCTTCGCTGTTCTCTCCCGGAAGCCCTGCGTATGTGTCATCTGCTTCCATCCACTTTCATCCGCTAGGCTTCCTATGAACATCCACTTTACATCCCCGCTACGTCCTCCCCACCTCCGTTCCTTTCCGTTGTTGTCCACTCTGTTTATGCAAATTAGGGGCACTTTTGAGAGCGGATAACAATGGATGGAAAATTTGCTCATCCGCTGTGTCCTTTTTACATACGTTTTGCATCCGTCTGCCAGTGTGACCTAGCCTTTAGATGACTTTTTAAATATATATTTTAATAAAAGGCAAACTATATTTGGATTTATTCTACTTTTTCTTCAGCCTGCCTTTATTAATGTAGCTTTTTTAATAACTGGCAACAGTATTTAGCTATGAGATAAAAGATTTAAATGGACAATTTCTTAAATAGAAGCTGATTACTTACTATCTGCACTTAAGATGCCACTTGAAAATACTTTATCTCCAGATAATATAATTTTTTTTTCCAATTGCTCATAACTTGCCATTTCTCAGCTCTGCAGATCAAAAATGTCTTTGTTTAAAAGAACTGACATTATCAGCGAAACAGACACAATAGCTTTTGTAAATTTTAAATAAATTACATTCATATTATCTAATTAGAATTAGTATTCATCGTGGATGTTAATTAAAATTAAATTTGGATTTGGATTGTGTGCTGAAACAATAATAATTATTTTAAAGGATAGCTTCATCTTTTTTTTAATAATGGAGGAAATGAGATGATCAAAAAGGGTACAAAGACTCTGAGAAGAATTAAGGTGGATAGATAAAGTGATAGTAAATATATGTCCATCTAATTTAAAATGTTCATGTAAGAAGACTTAACCCAAAGCCAGTATTAGTGTGAGCTGCCATTCTTTTTAGTACAGATTTATTGTAGAATGAAAAGAGTAGGGAGGATCTTAGAGATCATTTATGAATAGAGGTGGCCTTGGAAAAGGAATGAGTCAATTAGTAAAAAACAATGATTTAAGACTGAAAAAAATGGTAGAATTTCAATATTTCTTTTGGAGTTTGTTGTCTTGTCTCCTGCAAGTGGGTCACAAACTGGTCCAACCCTTTGTTCAGTATTTTTACTATTACATCACCCTTAACAGATAGTCATCTATCTCCAATGAAAAAAGAAACTGTCCCTGCCATATAAATCTATTTCTAAGTTGCTTGCAGTCAGAGTGGCAGTAAGTTGACTTATGAGTTATAAAAAATAATACAGCATTCCAAAAATGTAGAAAAACTTGCTGGGGTTTATTCTTTTCATTTCCTTAAGCATTCAGGATCAGAGATTGAGTGGGCAGAGTCTTTTCAGAGTGTCAGCAGTTTAAGCACTCAAAAGTAAATTCTCAAAATAAAATATCAAACTAAGTGATAAAAATGGGACAGACAGCAGCAGTTTGAGATTTGTTATGCTCCTTCCCACTGGTAGACTCAATGGGCATCCCATCCTCAATACACAGTCAAATCCCTTTTTGTGAAAACTGTCCCCTTCCTATTCTCACACAAGAGGAGCCCAGTGCTTAACAAATGCACCAGTTCCCAACCAGGCAGCATAGACAGGGAGAGAATCTGTTTATACAAGCCTTGATAATGGTATTTTCCTGTGTAAACTTTTCTTTGTTGTCATTCTCTGGTGTCTGCCATCTTCCTCAACTTTCTCTAATCATCACATCTGCCCTTTTGGCTAGGCAGCTTTTATATTTAGGTGGCCTTCAGCATGTAGCCACTTTCAATCAGAAGCTGTGGTTTTCTCCACATTGTTCTATTGAATAGGCATTACAGCTAGGGTTTGTTTTCCTGATGTCCAACTAAAATTTGCATAGTTATATTTGAAGATCATTGTTCTTTGTCCTTTCTTCTGGAACAACTTTGAACAAGTCTGCTCCAACTTCTATATGATAGCCTTACAAGTATTTTATAATTTTGTTATTTATTTATTTATTTGTTAAGCATGTGTTACATAACAGATATAAATATAAACATGATTATGAATACATGATTCATCTAATACATGAAATGGATACGAATAAAAGGGAACATTAGGACAGGGATGGTATTGGTGCACTTATGCACGCCCCTTTATAGGATGGGTGAAGTCAACAGTAAACAGTCTAAAATTAAAGTGTTTGGGGTTTGGGAAAAAAGTACAGGGTCAGGTAGTGTATTCCAGATACTGACCACTCTGTTGCTGAAGTTGTATTTCCTTCAATTGAGTTTGAGTCGTATTTCCTGCAATTTAGTTTGTATCTATTGTGTGCTTGTGTACTGTTATGGTTGAAGCTGAAGCAGTCATTGACAGGTAGGACATTGCAATAGATAATGTTATGTACTGTGCTGAGGTCAGACCGAAGGCGTCATTGTTCTAAGTTGTCTAAGCCTAAAATTTCAAGTCTGTGGCATAAGTATTCTGTTGCGAGTAGAGGAGTGGAGGACTTTTCTTGTGAAATATCTCTGGATTTTCTCAATTGTATTAATGTCCGATATGCAATGTGGATTCCAGACAGATGAGCTGTATTCGAGAATTGGTCTAGCAAATGTTTTGTATGTTCTAGTTAGTAGTACAATATTACTGGAGAAAAAGCTCTGCAGGATTAGATTAACAATTCTTATTGTCTTTTTGGCAATGTTGTTATAGTAGGCTCTAGTATTTAGATCATCAGAGGTGAGTACTCTAAGGTCTTTGACAGAGTGGGAGTCATGTACAAGGACATGTCCATCCATCTTGTATTTTATTTTCTGATTTTTTGGGGGGCCAATATGTAAGACAGAGCATTTGTTTGTTGAGATTCGAAGTAGTTATAGAAACTGCAAACTTTTCTTCCCCATACTGATCCATTCTAGGGCTAATGGTCAATCTGACTCTGGAAGACAATAGAAACTATTACTGTTGAAATCAACTGAGGTGTGTTCCTGCCTGCAAAATAGTCAAAGTGCAGCAGTTTAGCCTAGAAGATAGTAATATATCACATGTAACATGGACAGCAAAGCGTGAAGTGACACAAGCAGGAAAAGAATACTTTATAAACTGAGGCTTTAAATTAGATTCATGATAGTTGAGGGTTGGGATGTCAGTTCCTGCTATCCAAAAATACTCATTGGTCCATATTGATGGCAGTGAACCAGGCAATGTAAAAAAGCCCAATCTAATAGACCTAAAATATACATTTTAATACAAGCAAGAATTATTATTTTGTTGTTGTATTTATTTTACCTTTCAAAAGAAATAAAAATAACAATAGCTTCAACCTTATTTAGAATATCTTCAATTCAGCAGTTGAGTTGGGGGGGATTGGTTCCATGGTTTGAACAATTATTTGGATCATAAGCTAACATTTCAGGTTTACTGCCATTGCAATCAACAGCTCTGCAAAAGTGTATTAAAAAAATAAGTGCCTTGTTTTTCTGTGCTTTTTTTTTCTCTGCCTCAATTCTGCTTAGGGGCACCTAATAAAATCTTGACCTGCCAAGCACTGAGAATTTTCTAGTTTCGGCTCACAGAAAAATACATCAAGGCCAAGGGCACTGCAGTACAAGGGAAATGAATACCATAATGTCTAATATTTTGTTGGCTACTAGGTAAACACATGGGTCATTTTCTGAGATGAAGAAAATCCTAAATAAAAATTGTTATCTTGATGAATCAAAAAAAAATTCTGAACCAATACACTCAAGGTATGTTGTACTACTACTCCCATAATCTCTGAAGAGCTTGTTTTAAGTATAGCAGAGGCAGTATTCAGCAGGTTCTGACCAGTTTTGGAAAACTGGTAGGGAAATTCTGAGTAAGTTCAGATAACCGGCAAATATCACTTCTGACTGGAGATTTTACAATGTTCTTTCCCTGCCATACCTACAAAAGCCCACCCACAGAACCGGCAGTAAAAAATTTTGAATCCTACCACTGTGTTATGGTAGTGATAGTCAAGAGCTTCAGGAGGTCACCAATTTGGACAAGTCTCAATAAAGTAAAAACAGAGAATAACAACACTTGATATGGCTATTTTTCACAATACAAAAATGACCAAAAATATAAAATTTTCATGACAGCAATAAAAATTTTCATGACAGCAATAAAAGCTATAATCAGATTATATATACTGATACTATACTATACTGATACCCCAGAAGGTATCAGTATAAAAATATGTAAAAACTAGAATTAAAATGATGACAGTGAAGAAATGTAGATAGGGCCCCAAATTTAGATTGTACTGCCAAATGATTTTTATTCAAAAGATACTGCTGCCATAAAAAAACCCTAGGGGATTTGAAGATAAACACTAAATTTTGTATTGAAGTCAGAAAGAGTATGAATGAACTACAAGCAATTTATATTTTCATAAAAGTAAGATTATTACTGGAAGTCATTGGTAGGGATGTGAATCAGCAAAATTTTCATTCAAATTTGAGAATTTTTAGAGGATCTTGGCTAGAGGACCAAGTCTGAGGAATTTGGCCATTGATGCCAAATTCAATCTAATAGAAATCAATTAAAAATCCCTTAAGAATAACAGAGTTGGAAGAGTCCCTGGAGGTCTTCTAGTACAATTCCTTACTCAAGCAGGAAACTCTGTACCATTCCAAACAAGTAGCTCTCCAGTTTCTTTCTAAAAGCCACCAGTGATTATGTAGCATTAATAAACTTTTGGAAAACAGTGCTTCATTACTACTACTTATTTTCCTCTTTCCTTTTTATGCTTTGTAAATCTGAGAACATAGCTTCTCTGCTTTTGTAGCTGTGCATAACTGATGCTGGCAATTTTGTTTCATTTCCCTAATCTGAAAAAATCAGAAGGTTAATTAATTTTATTAAAAGGCATTGATTTCTGGGTACTACAATTCACTTCATCAGATATGTGGAGAGGGTAAACTGTGTCAGATTTAATTTTTTGTACAGATAGGAAAGAAAGGAAAGGAAAGATAGGAAAGGAATGCAGATACAAGTGACATGTGAGATAATTTCATGTGCAAAATTAGAGTTGACATTTAAAATGAAGTCATGGAAGTTTTGTACATTTTAATAATTTTTTTCAATCTGGAAAAAATACACGAGACTCCTGATTTTGGCTTCCATCAGCTTTCCTTATACAATGTCCAAATATAAACATTTTTAGAGATGACTGTTAAGCTGTTATTGATTTAATATAAACTAACTACAATTGACCCAACATTTCTGTTATGAAAGCCCATGTCCCACTGCACCAGCGGATGCAAAGAGGATGTAAAACGGACAAAAAAGCTTGCCATCCGTTGGAAAACGTTGTGTACTCACTGCATACATGTTTCATACGCTCTATCCGTCGAGCATCCATCTACTTATATTTCATCTGCACAAGAAGTTTTGAGCTACACAAAACTTTTTGAGCGGATGAACTTTCCGCCGCGTACGATGTACATCCATGACATATACGGGCAACAAACGTTCTATGTCCGTCATCATCCGTCAAATGTCTGCTGTATCCTCTCTGCATCCTCTGGCCATCCCCTCAACTCACATCCGCTGCAGCTGAAAAGGAAAGAGAGAGGAAACAAAAGATACACGGAACGTCTACACAGCATTAGTAGCATGGAAATAGAAAGAATGTAAGCGGATGAATCTCAGATATAAAGCATTAAAACGGACAAAATGTTTGTATATGGGATGTATCTCGGATATTTAGAATGTCTGGAGTATGCCTAGAGTATGTAGAAGGACACCAAGCGGAAAACCGATGTTTCCTATAAAAAGGGAGAGGAAATCGCCTGGATCTCAGTATGAGTCCAGCAGCCGTAGTGTACAGACCTATTCACCCTTGGTCTTGCTCTTCCACATCATCCATTGTTCTCCACCATGGATCATAAGACAGTCCTGATGGTAGCTGCGATCATTCAACACCAGAACCAAGCCCTGTTCAGACTGTTTCATCTTTTCTATGCAAGGAGAAGAAGGAGATGTTCAAGAGCTGTGTGGGTCCAACGATGGATCGGGAGAAGAGTGGAGTTTGGACTCTATGATAAGCTGATGGTGGTTCTGAGGAATGAAGATGCTTGTGCATTCCAGAACTTCATGAGGATGCCACCAGCCATGTTTGACAAAATTGTAGAGCGTCTGAGACCCAGGTTGACCAAGCCTAGCACCAACTTCCATGCCAACTTGGTCCCTGGACTGAAGGTGGCACTGATTCTGTAGCATCTGGCCTCTGGAACCACATACAGAAACATGCAGGATGCGTGGAGGGTGCCACACAACAGCATCAGCAAAGTGGTCAGAGAAGTGGTGCAGGCCATCATCGAAGAATACGTGGAGGAGCTCCTCCAGTGCCCCACCATGGAAGAAAGCTAGAGGAAAGTTGAAGAAGAGTGGTATCAGAGGTGGAACTTTCCCCACACCGTTGGAGCCATAGATGGGAAGAACGTGGCCTGTAAAGCTCCACCCAACTCGGGGTCCAATTATTTCAACTACAAGGGCTTCTTCAGCATTATCCTCTTTGCCATGGTTGATACTGACTACAAGTTCATGTACATCGATGCTTCAGGCAATGGGTCAGCTTCAGATAGCCAGATATACAATGCCAGTGACCTCAAGGATGAGCTGGAACGCAACCTCATCATGGGTTTTCCAGATCCAGACCCCCTAACCAATGACACACAAGATGGGCCCTACTTCATCCTGGGTGATGACGCGTTCTCCCTCAGAACCTACCTCATGAAGCCGTACAGTTCAAGATACCTCATCCATGAAGAGAGGATCTTCAACTACAGGCTGTCCAGGGCAAGATGGGTGGTGGAGAACGCCTTTGGCATCCTGGCCAACAGGTTCCAGGTACTTCTCACCACCATGCAGCATCACCCAGAGACCGTGAGGAGCATCGTGGAAGCTTGCTGCATCCTGCACAATCTCATGCACACCCACTACCCAGTGTTGCAGAACAGGCTTGTGGACCGTCAACAAGGGAATGGGGACATGGAGCCTGGTGAATGGAGGCAAGGACGAAACCTGATAGACACTGTGGATGTACAAGGCCCAAACAGAGCTTCACGTGAAAGGAAGAAGCAGCGCAACCTCCTGAAACACTGGTGCAACTCCCCAGCTGGAGCAGTGGAGTGGCAAGACAGGATGATAGATGGTTAATGGATGCTTCCTTGAACCTGTCTCATGACACAGATGAGATTGTGCCATGTATGTTGAGTGGTCCTACAATGAATAGTGCATTAATAAAGAGCTTTGTTTATTTTGAAATGTGCTGATCAATGAATAAATTGTTATTGATAAAAAAGGGCCATATGTGTGGCAGCTGGGAGGGTGGACCATACAGTCCTAGTTTGCTTGCACTGGAGGTTTATCTATCCCACAACTATCCTTATCTATCTCACAACTATCCTCATCTATCCCACAACTATCCTTATCTATCCCACAACTATCCTTATCTATCCCACAACTATCCTTATCTATCCCACAACTATCCTTACCCATCCCACAACTATCCTTACCGATCCCACAGCTGTCTTTACCTATCCCACAACTATCCTTATCTATCCCACAACTATCCTTACTTATCCCACAACTATCCTTAAGCCCATGTCACACTGCAACAACGGATGCAAAGAGGATGTAAAATGGACAAAAATCTTGCCATCCATTGGTTTACGCGATATACTCACTGCCTCCGTTTTGGTTCCTCTCTATCCGCCCAGCATCCGTTTATTGACGTTTCATCCACTCAGAAAGTTTTGGGCTGCCTAAAACTTTTGCGTGGAAAATGTATCCAATGCATCCATTCTGCATCCTCTAGGCATACAGGGGACATCCGTTCTGCATCCATTATGCATCTTCTATATCCGCTCGGCATCTGCTGTGCATCCGCACAATTAAATCCATTCCAGTGGTAAACGGACGCAGGGAGGAAGCAGAACGGAGGGGCAGCGTTAGTAGCACGGATGGAGAAAGGATGAAAGCGGATGCAGCTCATCTGCTCTGCATTCGCTCTGCATCCGCTCTGCATCCTCTACGCATCTGCTCTGCATCCTCTATGCATCCTCCACGCATCAGCTCTGCATCCGCTCTGCATCCTCTACGCATCCTCTATACATCCGCTCTGCATCCTCTATACATCCGCTCTGCATCCTCCCCACGTCCATTCCTTTCCGTGTTATCTGCTCTGCTTATGCAAATTTTTCCCCTATTTGAGAGCGGATAACAACGGATGGAATATTTTGCTCATCCGTTGTGTCCTTTTTGCATCCGTTGGGCAGTGTGACATGGGCTTTACCTATCCCACAACTATCCTTACCCAACCTACAACTATCCTTACCTATCCCACAAGCATGCAAAGGCTTAACCCTTTTTTCAAATTTTTCACCAACACTTGATTAAGTAAACAAAATGAACCAAGTGTGTGAAGCAAAGATAACCTTTATTCAGCCCATGTCACACTGCCCAACGGATGCAAAACGGACACAACAGAGGAGAAAAATGTTTCATCCATTGTTATACGCTCTCAAAAGGGGCAAAAATTTGCATAACCAGAGCGGATAACACGGACGCGGGGAGGACGCAGGGCGGATGCAAAGCGGATGCGGAATGGAAGCCCAGCGGATGGAAGCGGATGGGAGTGGGTGGCCCATCCGCAGGGCTTCCGGGGGGCCTCAGCGAAGCGGACTCGGAATGGAAAGAGCAGATGCAGAGCGGACGCCAAGCGGATGAAGCGGATGCACAGCAGATGCACAGCGGATGCACAGCAGATGCACAGCGGAAGCCTAACGGATGCCTGGCGTTCACTGCGCATGCGGGGAGGATGCATTGCATCAGCCCCGCGGATATAACGGAAGCAGCTCGGAAGCAGGTCGCCATTCAGAGGAAAGACCTGCTGCCGGACACATCGGCTGCCTTGCCTGCCCTGCCTGCATGTCTGCCTGCCAGCCTTGCTGCCAGCCTCCCTGCCAGCCTTGCTGCAAGCTGGTCTTGCTGCCAGCCTTGGTTCATGTCTGCCTGCCAGCCTTCCTGCCAGCCTTGGTTCATGTCTGCCTGCCAGCCTTGGTGCCTGCATGCCAGCCTGCCTGCCAACCTCCCTGCCAGCCTTTCTGCCAGCCTTGGTTCCTGCCAGCCTCTCTGCCAGCCAGCAACCCCACAACCATGCGGAAGCACAGCAAGCCTCAGCCCTCTGCTGCCAGCCCTGGCAAGAGGGACAGGGCTACCATCCTGTCCCCTGGCCCTCACTCTGGTTCTGCTGGGGCTTCTGCAGCATGGGCTCACTCTTCTGGGGCTGGCGCTTCTGCTGCTTCTGCTTCTGGAGGAGGAGCTGATGACAAGCACTCCAGCACCAGCCACCTCCACAGCACCTGGACCCTTCACCCCTGAGACTGAGTGACCAAGAGGAGTGCCAGACACTCTTTTTTGTCTTATAGCTTGTTGTTAGTAAAGTCTATTTTTGATTCACACACTTGCTTCATTTCTTTTTTTGAAAAAGTCTTGCTGGAAACTTTTAGAAATGGTTTAAGCCTTTGCATTCTTGTGGGATGGGTTAAGATAGCTGTGGGATGGGCAGGGATACCTTTGGGATGGGTAATAGCTATGGGATAGATAAACCTCCAGTGCAAGCATAGTGGGACTGTACGGTCCACCCTCCCAGGTGCCACACCTACGGCCCTTTATTATCAATAATAATGTAATAATTATCCACACATGTCAACATAAACACAACTCTTTATTAAACGCCCTGTTCATTGTAGGCCAACCAAACATACATGGCCCAATCTCATCCGTGTGATGAGACAGGCTGAAGGAAGCATACATTAAGCATCTACCATCCTGTCTTGGCACTCCACTGCTCCAGCTGGGGAGTTGCACCATTGTCTCAGGAGGATGCCCTGCTTCTTCGCTTCATTTGAGGCTCTGTTGGGGCCTAGCACATCCTCAGTGTCGAGCAGGTTTCGCCCTTGCCTCCATTCCCCAGGCTCCATGACCCCATTGGCTTGTTGGAGGTCCACGAGCCTGTTCTGCAAGACTGGGTAGCGGGTGTGCATGAGATTGTGCAGGATGCAGCAAGCTTCCATGATCCTCCTCACGGTCTCTGGGCAATGCTGCATGGTGGTGAGAAGTACCTGGAACCTGTTGGCCAGGATGCCAAAGGCGTTCTCCACCACCTGCCTTGCCCTGGACAGCCTGTCTTTGAAGATCCTCTCTTCACGGGTGAGGAGTCTGGAGGTGTAGGGCTTCATGAGGTAGGTTGTGAGGGAGAAGGCGTCATCCCCCACGATGAAGTAGGGCACATCTTCCATGTCTTTGGGCAGGGGGTCTGGATCTGGAAAGCCCATGATGAGGTTGCCTTCCAGCCCCTCCTTGAGGTCACTGGCATTGTATACCTGGGCATCTGAACATGAGCCTTGTAGTCAGCATTGACCATGGCAAAGAGGATGATGCTGAAGAAGCCCTTGGAGTTGAAATAAGTGGACCCCGACTTGGCTGGAGATTTGCAGGCCACGTGATTGCCATCTATGGCTCCAACAGTGTGGGGGAAGTTCCACTTCTGATACCACTGCTCTGCAACTTTCCTCGATCCTTCTTAGTGGAGGGGTACTGGAGGAGCTCCTCCTTGTATTCTTTGATGATGGCCTGCACCACTTCTTTGACCACAATGCTGATGGTGTTGGATGGCACCCTCCAGATGTTCTGCATGCTCCTGTAGGAGGTCTCTGAGGCCAGGTGGTGCAGAATGAGTGCCACCTTGACCCCAGGTTCCAGGCTTGGCCGGAAGCTGGTGTTTGCCTTGGTCAACCTGGGTGTCAGGCGCTGCACAACTTCGTCAAATATGGCTGGTGGCATCCTCATGAAGTTCTGGAACGCCCGAGTGTCTTTGCTCCTGAGCTCCACCATCAGCTTGTTGTACAGTCCGTCCTCTGCTCTACTGGCGAACCATCTTCGGTCCAGACTCTTTTCTTCTCGCAGTAGTGTTCACAGAGCCTGCAGATGGCTTTGCACTGTTTTAGAACGATGGTGGCTGCCGAAAGGATTTTGTTACAATCCACGATGGACATGGCTGGATGCTGTGGAAGAGGAAGAGGCAGATGAAGGCTGCAGAGGTCTGCACCGCTGAGCTGCTGTTCTGAAAGTGCAATGCAGGCGAGTTGCTCCCCCTTTTTTTTGGCAGTATAGGTTTTCCGCAAGGCATCCTCTAGGCATCCTCTAGGCATCCTCTAGACATCCTTAATATCCGAGATAGGCCCCCTCTGTGAACATTTTTTCAGCTTTAAACGCTTTGTTTCCGCTAGGCATCCATTCTGCATCCGTTCTGCATCTGTTCCGCGTCCGTTCCGCTTCCTCCCTGCGTCCAGGCGGATGCGCGTTGCGCGGATGCATCGCAGACACCAAGCGGATATAGCGGATGCGTAACAGATGTGTAACGGATGCATAGCAGATGCAGAACGGACGAACTGGATACATTTTCCGTGCAAAAGTTTTAGGCAACCCAAAACTTTTGGAGCGGATGAAACGTCCATAAACGGATGCTGGATGGATAGAGAGGAAGCCAAATGGAGGCAGTGAGTACAGAACGGATACATCGCATTAACCAACGGATGGCAAGGTTTTTTGTCCGTTTTACATCCTCTTTGCATCCGTTGGTTCAGTGTGACATGGGCTTCAATAACTGTCTTAACTAAACTGTATGACTTTATTAAAAAAGCAAAATGAACCAAGTGAAGTGTCTTAAGCAAAGATAAAGTGAACAGGTAACAACTCAGTCTTTGGCACTATTCTCAGTCACTCTGAGGCATGTCCATGGTCTCAGCTGTCAAGCCACCAGGGACTGTGGAGGTGTCTGTGGCAGGAGTGCTGGTTTGAGGTGCCATTGGGGTGCTTGGCCCCGAGAGTACAACAGGAGATGGTGTGTGCAGGAAGCTCTCAGAGAGCTGACTCAGTCCCGTGAGGTTGAGAGGCCCTTCATCAAGGACCTGGGATGTCAGGCCCAAGACTGATGACAGATTGTCCATTGAGGGGTTTGGCTGTGGGGTGGAGGAAGGAGGAGTGTAATGGGGCTGTCTGGTCTGCAGCTGGGCGAGGTGAGGCATCTGTGGTGTGCAATGAACCTGGGCCTAGACTGGGCAGGGCTGCCTCTGCTGTGGGAAGTTCTGGTAGTTGTAGCCTTGGTAGGTGAGGGGCTGTTGAAAGCCGTGGAAGGTCTGTGACATCGCCTGGGGTGGAGGAGCAGACCTGGACTGGGTCGGAGCTGGTTCAACTGGGCCTGGAGGGTTGTGCAGAAGTGCTGTGATCTTCTGCTTCATCACCTGGTACTGGGCCTTGGGCAGGTCCATGAGTGTCTGGCTCATGTAGGTGATGAAGGGCTTGGGGTTCGAGGATGGTATGTCGCTGTGGACCAGCTGAGAGAGAAGATCTGTGCTCATTTTGTCCCTGATCTCCAACAGGACAGTGTGGCTCTGGCCCTCCAGTCTGCCCCTCTGCCTGCTTTCTGTGGATATGGAGCTTGGGGTGGGTGTGGGGTGGTCTCTGGTAGCTGCTGCTTCTTCCTCCATTTGTGACAGGGCATCCTCCACGCCCTCTGGCATGGGGAGTGCAACTGTTAGGGGGGTCTCTGCCATGGGGCCCTCTGAAGACACCTGCCTGGACACGGTAGATGTCTTCTGGCTGGAAGAGGACTGGCTGTCTTTGGGCTGTCCGAGGGATAGGGCTGTCAGAGGGGCTGCTCCTTGGTGGTGGACCTCACCCTCCAGGAAGCTGCACTTGGCCATGATGTACATCTCCCAGTCAGTGAGCTTGACAGCGGCCTGCCCAGATTTCTTCAGGTGTAGCTTGCCATACCAGGTGTGCATGTGCTTCCACCATCCCAGGAGTAGTTCTGAAGTGTAGCCCAGGCTCTCTGCCTTCTCTCTCCAAGCTTCCTGCTTCCTCTTGGTATTGCGATAGAATCGGTGGCCCTTTCTCTACAGGTACTTGTTCTCCCTCAGCCATTCCAGCACCTCCTCCTCATGGTCCTCGGAAAGGGTGTACTGTTTTATCTCTCCCTTCTCCTTCCCTTGCCTCTTCCTCCCTCTGGCAGGGGCTTGAGCAGCATGGCCTTTAGGAGCTTGAGCAGCAGGGCTTTGAGGCCTAGGGGCTGGTTCACCACAGCAGCAGCAGCAGTACCAGTAGCAGCAGCACCAGCAGCAGGAGAAGCACCAGCAGTACCACCAGCAGCAGCAGGAGAAGCACCAGCAGCTTCAGAGTCAGTGCCAAGGGGTGGGATGGTGGTTCTGTCCTTCTTGCCAGGGCTGGCAGGAGTAGGCACAGGCTTTCTCTTCTTCCCTGACTGATGAACCAAGGTGTTATTCGAAGATTTCTGTGGCAGCACATCTTTCCTCTCAATGCTGACTGCTTGCGAGCTGCATCCTTTTATATCCGTGGAGCTGATGCAATTCATATTCCCCGCATGCGCAGTGAATGCATTGCATCCGCTATGAATCCGCTATGAATCCGCTATGCATCCTATAGGCATCCGTGATGCATCCGAGTCATCCGCTACTCATCCGCTCCTTCCGCTATGCGTCCACTTTGCGATTCTACCCCGGAAGCCCTTCGGATGTGTCATCCGCTTTCATCCGCTGTCATCCGCTAGGCTTCCTACGAACATCCGCTTAACATCCTTGCTATGTACTACTCCTGTCCATTCCTTTCCGTTCTTTTCCGTTCTGTTTATGCAAATTTGGGGCACTTTTTGGAGCAGATAACAATGGATGGAGACACCCCCAAATTTTTGCTTGTCCGCTGTGTCTTTTTTGCATACCTTTTGCATCCGTCGGCCAGTGGGACCTAGCCTTAAATGACAGATTTGTTAAATGAGTTTTACCCAATTTTATGATTTTCTTCCTACAGTTGTTAAGTGAATTAAACTTGTTTAATTAGTTCGTGAATCTAACTTGTTAGTGAATCTGGCTTCCCCATTGTCAGAAGCTCATGGAAGGAGATCATATGATTCCAGGACACTGCATCAGTCATAAATATGATTCAATTTACAAGATCTAAATTTTGATCATGTAACCATAGGGATACTGCAAAGGTTGAACATTTGAAAACAGTCATAAATCACTTTTTTCAATGTTGTAATTTTGAATGGTCACTAAATGAACAGCTGTAACTCAAGGACTACCCATAGTAGTGGAATCTTTCTTACTGGATGGTTTCAAGTGAAAGCTAGATAGCCACCTCTGGAAATGCCTTGATTTGAATTATTACATGGAACATTGGGCTTTATGTTAACATATTATGTCACCAGCTGATTCTGACCAATAATTGATATCATCCAAGAGACTATATAGAATCCATTGTGAATTTACACTGCAGTGGACATATCATTCCTGGCAGAGGTGGTATTCAGACCAGTTCTGAAGAACCAGTAGCGGAAATTTTGAGTAGTTTGGAGAAATGGCAAACTACTGAATGGCAAATTCCACCTCTGAATGGACCATCTATCTATCTATGCCCACATCTATTCTCTGCCTCCTGAGTCCCAGCTGATTGGCTGGGTCTTCTTTTGTTGCCCTGCACAGGAGAACGGAGCTCGAAAGCAGGAAGTGGGGTGGGGAGGTAATGGAGATTTTACAGTATCCTTCCCCTGCCATGCTCACCAATCCATGCTCGGTTGCTCAATCAAGCCACTCCCACCAGGCCACACCCACAGAACCATAAAAATGTTTGAATCCCACCACTATTTCCTGGAGTCCACAATTTGTCTTGAAATACTTTTCTTCTGAACAGCTGTTTAATCATATTGAGATAATTGGGGAAATTAATATGACAGAAGGAGGTGGAGATGGAACAGGAGTAAAAAGGAGAAGGAGAAAGAGGAGAAGGAGAAGAAGAAGGAGACTTTTGCAGTAAGCTCATTGATTAGAAAAACCTTTAAAATTGATTATTAAATATACAACTCTGCTAAGTTATTTATCCACTTTTTGATATTTTATCTTTGTATTAGCTTTTTATTTACTTGTTCAGTTTTTTTCCTTCTTGCTAAAATAATAAGAAGAAAGGAAAAACTAAAAGCTATGTATAAATATAGCTTTACAAATCCAATGAATTTCATTTCAAATCATTCATTTGATTTTGGTAATTAATCCAATATGTTTTTTTTTTAATTTGGACATGTCTTTTGACTTGGACATTTAATTTAAACTGGATCAATTTAGTGTACAGTCCTTAACTAATTCAGAAGATGTTGAAATATTTTTGGATTTCAACATAGCTACAGGTATAAAGTGTTTTTGATGAGTGTAGTGTTGAGAAAGAGTATTTTATAAAGTATTGTCAAGATGAATGCTTTAACTTTTTAATATAAAAAAGCATTTAAACTTACTTTGTTAAAAAAAAAAAGGTGCACCAGCTCTTTTAGAGTTCACTAAACCTATCCTGGCTTCTTAGCACAAACAATTTATTGCTTCAGCTCCTCTCCCTTCTAGCCTTCCACCTCCCTGCTCAGTCTTGCTTGTCTTTTAGTTGCTAACTAGTGTTATTCTTATTTCCAGATTTAACTCTAAGTTTTCATTTTCTTGAAGCTGTAAATAACCAATAAAAGAATTATAATCAATTTATACAAATATATTGGCAAGGTTCTGAGATCCTGAAATTTCTTGATTGGACAAGCTAATAATTAAAAAGAGAAGGTGGACAAAAAGTTTGTTTTTTGTTTGTTTAAATTATAGGTTAATTTATAAAGAAGAATTCTAAAACTAAACAAATTGGATTTTACTGAGGCTCTATTCAGGTGATCTCCTGTGCATGAGACAACCATGACCTGGAAGCCTGAAAATCTCCACAGACAATCACATGGGAAGATTCTGCAGATGGAGAATAATCTTCTCTATGGACCATTGCTGTCTAGATGGAGTGAAAAATTTGATATGGCTTGGCAGATATTTAGAAGGCCGCCTCTAACTAATGGACAATTATTTCTTGACATCTTTTTGATACATTTGGTGCTCTGTTTCAGCCAGGAAGGGAGATAAAGTTCTTCACTTTCCCAATCTCCCACCCCCGCCAAAAGCACTTGTGCAGAAACTACTTCCATTGGTATAAAATCACAGATGAACCATTTGAACTTCTTTGCTACATTAATATAGAAAAATTGCATCTACAAGGAAAAGTATCTTAGGAAGTGAAAACTGCACAAGCATGATTCTTGATCTCCCTCTTCATTTTCAGTTTCTATATGAAATAAGTGAGTAAATCAGACTTTGCTGTCCACAGGATTTTGATTACATCACAGCATGGAGTCACGTTCAGAAAATGCCAACCACTTTCTATTTCTAATAACAGAAGCTGCCCACTAGCAGTTTTTGTTTTTTGTAATCTTGTGTTCAAAAAATACTTTTCTATCAATATCACATTTGAGAGGACTCTTTCTTCTGGAATTCTCACACTGGTGTCAACCAGTGATTTCAAATAACAAAACAGTGCAGCAAAAATCAATATAGACTTCAGTTTGTAAGACAATTTGAAGCCTGCTGCTGTTTTAATGGTAGGATTGCTCCTTTACCTCCTCATAGGTAATATGGCTATGTATGTCCTTTATAAAATGGACACAGATAAAAGAAAATATTTCTAGCTCCGTGTTGAATTGTAGGGTCCTTGGTGTTCTCCAAGCTTGGTGGTTTTCTTGCAGATGTTTCATTACCAAACTAGACAATACCATCACAGTAAATCATTCTGAACTGACCAGAAAGATTCTGAAGACAGGCTACAAATGCATAAAAATACAGCCACAGTAGCTTTATTCATGTGCCACTCACTACTGAAACTAAAGCCCCTGTCAAACTGCACCAACAGATGCAAAGAGGATGTAAAATGGACAAAAAAGCTTGCCATCCGTTGGTTAATGCAATGTACTCACTGCCTCCGTTTTGCTTCCTCTCTATCCGCCCAGCATCCGTTTATTGACGTTTCATCCGCTCAGAAAGTTTTGAGCTGCTCAAAACTTTTGCGCGGAAAATGTATCAAATTCGTCCGTTCTGCATCCGCTAGGCACCCGCAAGGCATCCGTTCTGCACCCGTTATGCATCCGCTATATCCGCTAGGCATCCGCTGTGCATCTGCGCAACTCCATCCTCTCGGATGCAGGGAGGAAGCGGAACGGACGTAGAATGGATGCAGAACGGATGTAGAACGGATGCCTAGCAGAAACAAAGCATTTAAAATGGAAAAAGCGTCCACAGAGGGGACCTATCTCGGATATTAAGGATGTCTAGAGGATGCCTAGAGGAAGCCTAGAGGATGCAAAGGGACACCTATACTGCCTATAAAAAGGGGGAGCAACTCATCTGCATCTCACTTTGAGACCAGCAGCCCTGCTGCAGACCTCTGCAGCCTTCATCTGCCTCTTTCTCTTCCACAGCATCCAGTCATGTCCACCGGGGATCGTAACACAGTCCTTTTGGCAGCCACCATCCTTCTGCAACAGTGCGAAGCCATCTACAGGCTCTGTGAACTCTACCACAGGAAGAAAAAGGGGCGGTCAAGAAGCATCTGGGTATGAAGATGGTTCACGAGAAGAGCAGAGGACGGACTGTACAACAAGCTGATGGTGGAGCTCAGGAACGAAGACACTCGGGCATTCCAGAACTTCATGAGGATGCCTCCACCCATGTTTGACGAAGTTGTACAGTGGCTAACACCCAGGTTGACCAAGGCAAACACCAACTTCTGGCCCAGCCTGGACCCTGGGCTCAAGGTGGCACTCACTCTGCGCCACCTGGCCTCAGGGACCACCTACAGCAGCATGCAGTATGGCTGGAGGGTGCCACACAACACCATCAGCATTGTGGTCAGAGAAGTGCTGCAGGCCATCATCGGAGAATACCTGGAGGAGCTCTTCCAGTGCCCTTCCACTGAAGAAGGATGGAAGAAAGTTGCAGAGCAGTGGTATCAGAGGTGGAACTTCCCCCACACCGTTGGAGCCATCGATGGCAAGCACGTGGCCTGCAAAGTGCCAGCCAACTCAGGGTCCACTTATTTCAACTACAAGGGCTTCTTCAGCATCATCCTCTTTGCCATGGTCGATGCTGACTACAAGTTCATGTACATCGATGCTTCAGGCAATGGCTCATCTTCAGATGCCCAGGTATACAACGCAAGTGACCTCAAGGGTAGGCTGGAATGCAACCTCATTGTGGGCTTCCCAGATCCAGGACCCCTGCCCAATGACACACAAGATGTGCCCTACTTCATCGTGGGGGATGACGCTATCTCCCTCACAACCTACCTCATGAAGCCCTACACCTCCAAATACCTCACCCGTGAAGAGAGGATCTTCAGCTACAGGCTGTTCAGGGCAAGGCGGGTGGTGGAGAACGCCTTTGGCATCCTGGCCAACAGGTTCCAGGTACTTCTCACTACCATGCAGCATTGCCCAGAGACCATGAGGAGGATCATGGAAGCTTGCTGAATCCTGCACAATCTCATGCGCACCCACTACCCAGTCTTGCAGAACAGGCTTGTGGACCTCCAACAAGGCAATGGGGACATGGAGCCTGGGGAATGGAGGCAAGGGCGAAACCTGATAGACACTGAGGATGTGCAAGGCCCCAACAGAGCCTCACGTGAAGGGAAGAAGCAGCGCAACCTCCTGAAACACTGGTGCAACTCCCCAGCTGGAGCAGTGGAGTGCCAAGACAGGATGAAAGATGGTTAATGGATGCTTCCTTGAGCCTGTCTCATCACACTGATGAGATTGTGCCATGTATGTTGAATGGCTCGACAATGAACAGGGCATTTAATAAAGAGTTGTGTTTATGTTGAAATGTGTGGATCAATGATTACATTGCTATTGATAATAAAGGGCAATAGGTGTGGCACCTGGGAGGGTGGACCATACAGTCCCACTATGCTTGCACTGGAGGTTTATCTATCCCACAGCTATTACCCATCCCAAAGGAATCCCTGCCCTTTCCACAGCTATCTCAACCCATCCCACTGCTATCTTAACCCATCCCGCAAGCATTCAAAGGCTTAAATCATTTCTAAAAGTTTCCACCAAGACTTTTTTTTTTAAAAAAAGAAATGAAGCAAGTGTGTGAATCAAAAATAGACTTTATTAACAACAAGTATAAGACAAAAATTAGTCTCTGGCACTCCTCTTGGTCGCTCAGTCTCAGGGGTGAAGGGTGCAGGTGCTGTGGAGGTGGCTGGTGCTGGAGTGCTTGTCATCAGCTCCTCCAGAAGCAGAAGCAGCAGAAGCACCAGCCCCAGAAGAGCAAGCCCGTGCTGCAGAAGCCCCAGCAGAACCAGAGTGAGGGTCAGGGGGCGGGATGGTACCCCTGTCCCTCTTGCAAGGGCTGGCAGCAGATGGCTGAGGCTTGCTGTGCTTCCGCATGGTTGTGGGGTTGCTGGCTGGCAGGGAGGCTGGCAGGAACCAAGGCTGGCAGGAAGGCTGGCAGGGAGGCAGGCACCAAGGCTCGCAAGAAGGCTGGCAGGCTGGCACCAAGGCTGGCAGGAAGGCTGGCACCAAGGCTGGCAGGAAGGCAGGTAGGGAGGCAGGCACCAAGGCTTTCAGGAAGGCTTGCTGGCAGGCAGGCCCCAAGGCTGGCAGGCAGGCAGGCACCAAGGCTGGCAGGCAGACTGGCTGGCAGCAAAGCTGGCAGGCAGGCAGATAGCAAGGCTGGCAGGGAGGCTGGCAGCAAGGCTTGCAGGCAGACATGCAGGCAGGACAGGCAAGGCAGTCGATGTTTCTGGATGCAGGTCTTTCCTCTGAATGGCGACCTGCTTCCGAGCTGCTTCTGTTATATCCATGGGGCTGACGCAATGCATCCTCCCTGCATGTGCAATTAACGCTTGGCATCCACTAGGCTTCCGCTGTGCATCCGCTCTGCCTCCGCTCTGCCTCCGCTTCATCTGCTGTGCATCCGCTCTGCATCCGCTGTATCCATTCCGCATCTGCTTTGCTGAGGTCCCCCGGAAGCCTTGCGGATGTGCCATCTGCTCCCATCCGCTTCCATCCGCTGGGCTTTCGTTCTGCATCCGCTTTTTATCCACCCTGCGTCCTCCCTGCGTCCATGTTTTCCGCTCTGGTTATGAAAATTTTTGCCCCTTCTGAGAGCGGATAACAACGGATGGAACATTTTTCTCGTCCGTTGTGTCCATTTTGCATCCGTTGGGCAGTGTGACAGGGCCTTTAGTAAGCAAACATTATAACACTAAGAACAGAATTCCTTGTCTTAGTCAGATAATCATTAATCATTTCATTTTACAATCTCCTTCATATCTATTTGCCTGTGGGCATGGACTGGTTGTAATAAATTGCAATAAGGTAAGGGCAAGAATAAAATATAATAAAGTCTGATTTCTTTATTATGAATTTCCACAGGTGATCATCTACTCTGGCACATGAGGTTTGATGTGACTTTAATGAGACAAATGTAATCAACATGTGCAATAACAAAAAAGAAGAGCAACAAAACAAAAGCTTGAGTGCTTTCTGGGCCATAGAAAGTAGAGAGATTTTGAAAACATTAAGGAAATGTCAGTTTAATAATTCCCATAGCTGGTATATTTTCTGTTATGAAAATATCTAAGAAAATTTAAGAAAATCATGAAAGCAGTCACAAGGACTCTTCATTCTTATCATGCTCCCAGCTCAAGTTGTCCTTTGCCACTGAAGGGAAATAAAGTCTGAAAAATTGAAATTGGCATATTTCCTCCCTCAACATACATACGAATAAATAAGAACACAAAGTTCATTTGAGAAAATATGAATCACTCATATTAGTTCTGATTTGTAAGTTAGCCTTATGATAATTTTGTCCTTTTTTGCTTTTTAAAAAAAAAGATTGTTGTCATGATCATTTTCTTTTATTTCAGAAACAGAAAATATTGTTATCTTAAAATGGAAACTAACAATCATTGCTAGTTAAAAATAGGCCCCTACTTTATGTTTATACTAAGACTAGATTTTATTTCACAGTTCTTTGGAAAGCCAAGGATCACTGTATAAAATAATATAATAGATTATTTTATACATAAAATGTATTTTTTCTAGTGGAAAACCAATTTAATGAGATAATTATCCATTGAGATTTATGTTTCTTTCCATAATTATTACAAAATATGCCAAACCACATAAAAGAATTAACCTTGGTGAAGTAATTACCGCTTAAGAAAACATGAAGGTTTTCTTTACAACATATAAAAAAAGCACAATGGTTTCTGCAGTTGTTAAATAAAATATCACCAAACAGTCTATTTACTATCTACAGAATTCTGGAAGAAGTTGATACTGAGTGTAGCACAAATTGTGTCCCTTTACCCCCTGTGATATTGTCCTAGGCAGCACAAGACAAAGTCAAAAGGCTTTCTGAATAGGAAGAGACTAGAGAATCCAGTCTTAAAATATTTATGATTGTTTCAAAAGAAAATTCTGCAGCCATGGTACAAAACTACAATAGTAGGGGAAGGGGGGAAAGATCAGAATCCCAGCCATTCCAGTTGAGTAATTCTGGAACTGCAAGATACAAGTCCTTTCATATCCTCTACATTGCTTCTAACTTAGCAGAAAGTGTTATCTAGAATAGGGGTGTCAAACTCACATCATCACAGTGGCATCACATAACATATCAAGACTCCCCCCCCTTTACTAAACTGGGCATGGCCAGAATGTGACACATCCAGCCCATGGGCTAGGAGTTTATAGCCCTGATCTGGAACATTGAATTTGGAACATTATAAATGCATTATCATGGGTCTTCAAACTTGACAGCTTTAAGACTTGTGGACTTCAACTCCCATAATTCCTCCTCCAGTCATGTTAGCTCAGGAATTCTGGGAGTTGAAGTCTACAAGTCTTAAACTTGCCAAGTTTGAAGACCCTTAGACTAAATGGACTTGAAAAGAATCTCTTGAAACTATTGCAATAAACTACATAATTGGGGGTATTGCTTGCAGGAAAACAGATGAGAAAAAATGTGAAAATGAAATGTTATTGTTTAAATTTAGATTATTATTAATGGCACTTTATCAAATAGTTTGTTTCAGGCAGAGAATGGGAGTAGTAGGTCTTATTGTGTATCACTCTTGTTAAACTGATATGTTATTATGCTGAGAGAATCGTGAAAAATCTGCATAACTGAACAATGACAATTTGCATTACAATATAAACAAAATTACAAGTTGAGAAAGCTGAATCATTTTTCACAGAATTTTTCAGAGGGAAAGAGGAAGAGGCAAAAAAAGAAATTTCACTAATTGAATTCCAAGAGGATTGCCAAATGACAACTGAAAAAGAGGAAGGTGCAGTAGGTGGAAATTATGGGAAGCCAAAGAACAATGTTAACCAAGATCTACGAGAGCTGCCAAACCTAATTATAAAATATAACCATGGAAGAGAAAAAATTGATTACAATTAATATAAATGGACTTTATTCAGCCATTAAAAGAAGGAAAACTTTCCATAAATTAGTGAAATTAAAATTTGATATAATCTGCCTACAAGTACATATTAAAAAGCAATATGAACAATTGTTGATACAGCCAAAACTAGGGAAAATATTTACCTCCTTGACACAATGCAAGAAAAGAGGGGTGGTTTTACATATTAAAAACCATTCCAGCAAAATTGATTTATACTGATGATGACGGAAGAATACTAATGGTGAAAATAATGGACAATAATATGAAAACACTCCTGATTGTAATCTATGTCCTGAATAACAAACAAGAAGAATTTTATAAAAAATTGCATATGAAAAAATATAATTGAACTGGACAATGCTAAAAAAGTTATAATGGGAGATTTTAATGGAATTGTAGACAATAAACTGGACTATACAGCACAGAAAACAAGAAAGCAAAATTGAAAGACTCTCCCTAAATCTTTTTTTAAAGTGGTAGATGAAATAAGATGAACTTAAAAGATACATGGAGAGAAAGAAATGCTAAAACAAAACAATACACCTTCCACTCAAATAGACACTTATCATGGTCCAGAATAGATATGATATGGATGTCAACAGAATTGTGAACTAATATTCAAGAAATAAATATTGAAACAAGTCCTTGAGCAGATCACAATCCAATGACAATTAAATGGAAAGGACAAAGAAGAAGATCGAGATGGACGTTAAATAATACTATTTTAAAAGGAAAAAGACTTCACACAGTGGATGGAGAAAGAACTGGCTTTTTTCTTTAGAGAAAACAAAAATGAAGATACATCAATCCATAATATATGGGATACAATGAAGGCATATGTCAGAGGTTTGATAATAGACTATACAAGGAAAATAAATACCATGAAAAGATTAGCCTCTAAGGCATTAGAGGATGAGTATAAGGGACTTGAAAAAGAGCTACAGAAAAAGGACATTGTTAAAAATGGATATAACCAAACATAAAATGGGTCTAATACAAAAAGAAGAATTAGCACAAAAAATTAGAGGTGCTAAACAGAACTACTTTGAAGATGCAAATAAACCAGGTAGATGGTTGGTATATTAATTGAGAAGGGAGAAAGAATCAAGGAAAATATTGCAATTAATAGATGATCAAGGCTAAGTTTGCTATGGTAGTAAAGAGAAGAAGGAAATCATTTGAGACTATTATGGGAAACTATACACACAAGAGAATATTGATGAAGAAAGAATCAAACAGTACCTATAGAATGCTAAGTTACCCCAGATACCTAAAGAGATTGAAACAATGTTAGAAAGTAATATAATGATGATGGAGTTAACTGAAGCACTCAAGAAGCAAAATAATGGAAAGGCACCAGGCCCAGATGGACTTCTGGCAGAATTTTACAAAACATTACAAGAATCGTTGAATCTTCCATTGCTAGAAGTTATGAATAAAGTTATGTTAAAGAAGAGGATACCTAAATCATGATCAGAAGTTTATATAACACTCGTTCCAAAAGAGGAAGCCGATCCATTACAAATCAAGAACTATAGACCTATTTCCCTACTAAACTCAGATTATAAATTTTTTGCTTCAATATTGGCAGAAAGACTTAAAAAATACTTGGATAATTTTATTCATCCTGATTAAAATGGATTTCTGCCAAAGAGACAAATTAAAGACAATATGAGAGTAATCTTGGACACTTTGGAACACTACGAGGCACATCCTGAAAAACAAATGGCTCTGATATTTCTAGATGCACAGAAGGCATTTGATAATATGAATTGGTGATTCATGTTATTACTGCTGGAACAGATGGGCTTTGCTAGAAAATTTATTCAAGGAATAGAAGCTATATATCACAAGCAAATGCCAAAGGTAACGATAGAGGGAGAACTGACAGACTCTATCGATATAAGAAAAGGAACAAGACAAGGGTCCCCACTATCACCTCTGTTGTTTGTGTTAACTTTGGAAGTGCTAAATGGAAATATTAGAGTTGAAAAGAATATAAAAGGGATGAAAATTAAAAAGGAAGAATTTAAGTTGCAAGCATTTGCAGATGATCTGGTTTTTATCTTAGAAGACCCACTAGGAACAGCATCAAAACTGATAGAAAAGATAGAGACAAATGGGAAGGTGGCTGGTTTGAAAATAAATAAAGATAAGACAAAGATCTTGACAAAGAATATGCTATCAAGACAAAAGGAAGAACTGGCAGACCTACTGAAAATTCAGGTCAGGAATAAGATCAAGTCCTTGGGGATATACTTGACTAAAAGAGAATAATTATATCAAACTTAAACAACAGATAGCGCTAGATTTGGCAAAATGGGAAAATTTACAACTGTCATAAATAGGGAGAATATCAACAATCAAGATGAATATATTACCCAGAATTTTATATTTGTTTCAAACAATTCCAATTAGGCTTGGAAAAGACTATTTTGAAGATTTAAATAAAATTGTGTTGAAATATATATGGCAAGGTAAGAAAGCGTATATAGAATAAAGTTAAAGTTTAAACTTTTTTTAAACTTTAAAAAGAATAAAGTTAAAACTTTTACAAGATGCTAGAATTAGAGGAGGATTTGGTCTGCCTAACTGGGAGTTGTACTACCAAGCTACAAATTTGATGTAGGTTAAGGAGTGGATAACATTAAGAAATACTAGATTGTTGTCATTAAAAGGACATGATCTGTTGTTGGGGTGGCATGCTTTTTTATGGTATAAAGGAACTAAAACACAGGGGTACTTTAGAAGACATTATATACGGGAGTCTCTGTGGTTCAATTGGGAGAAGATTAAAAGACAATGTTATTTGAAAATTCCAGTCTGGCTATCAATTATTGAAGCATTTTCTTTTCCTATAATATACAAAAAGGAACAAACAGTTAGATATGGTGAAATATTGAATGAAAAGGGTGAATTTAAATCTATACAAAAACTATAAGAACAAGGTATAAAGATGAATTAGTTTTCATATGCGCAAATACATTCAAAGTATAAACAGAAGGTTTCTATGATAAACTGACTGACTTAGATAAGATTTTGACAGGTACTGATGAAAAGGTGATTAAAAAATTGTATGGATATTTATTAGAAATTAAACTAGAAGAAGAACAAGTTAAAGAAACTATGATTGCTTGGGAGAAGAATTTTGGACATAGGATTGAGAAATGGCAAAAATTGTGGTCTCAAAATTATAAAATGACAATGTCAACAGCACATGAAGAAAATTTGTATAAGATGTTTTACAGGTGGCATTTTCTCCCGACAAGAATAGCAAGAATGTTCAAGAATAAATCTGAAAAATGGTGGAAACATCATCAGACATCTGGCTCATATTACCATATGTGGTGGACTTGTGCGGATGCTAAAAATACTGGACTAAAATCCACACGTGGTTGGAAAAAATGACAGAAAAACATATAGATTTGAAACCAGAGATATTTTTATTGGGAATTTTACCTGAAATATATAGTAAAGACTTGAAATACCCGATTGTAAATGTATTAACAGCGACTAGGATTATATTTGCTAAATACTGGAAAAATGAGAAAACATCATCACAGGAGGAAATCATTAAGAAAATATTGGAATGTGCTGAAATGAGTAGACTGACATTTGAAATGAGAGAACAAGATGATAAACAATTTTATAAAATTTGGAATCTATTCTATCAATGGTTAGACAATAAAATATAGTAACGAAATATGTAGACTTTTAGAAAATACTAAATGTATAAAGATGTATTCTTTCTTTGTTATATCTACAAAATGATTTTAAGATAGATTTGGGATGATAATATGAATTGTCACAAAAAAATTAAGTAAAATATGATTATTTCATAAAACATGAATGAATAAAAGTATAGTCAAACGATTGATTAATAATGATATTAATGTATTTAATATTTGATTGAAAGTACGAGAGTATATACAACGTAATTGTAATTGAAGACTACGAAATGGAAGCACAAAAGAAATTGTAAACCAACCGGCACACTGTATGTACATATATGGAATATGGCCTGATGTTTTTATATTTGGTTTGTTTATGTTTGTTTTTAAAACCAACAAAAATTTAAAAAAAATTACAAGTTTAGGACATTATAAGTTCTATCGTGCAAATATGGTTGGTATAAAAGCAACATTTTCTGATTTATTATGCATATGTTAAAATTAAAAAATTATAATTCATGCCCATCATATATTGCTAAGCTATACAAATTTATTTTCTTGAAAGCTCAATTTAAAAAAGATAAATTAATTTTAATACTGAATTAGAACAATATTTTGTCATTTTTTAAGTGTAACTATATTCTGTCTTCTCTAAGAACCCCTAGTGGAAATTTATTTACAAGGAGGGAATAACAGTTCAAATTGCTAAAATAATTCTCTGTAAAATAATGTTATTGTAACGTGGAATTTTGAACATAAACATCGGAATGATTTTTTCCAATATTTTGGTATGGATCTGGGATACCATAAAAGGCTACTACTGCTATTATTACTATTACCAGTACTACTACTACTAACAACAACAACCCCACTGGGCACTAGTTTGATATGGTTGTGGGAGTTGTGTACTCTGAGGAAGACGAGATCTATGCTAGAGTTTGAACAATACAGGACAGATCTCATTGGAGACCCAGATAGCAAATCTCTCTCCCATAAACAATATGGTAAGACATAATTTACAAAAACCCATACCAGATCTGTTATTGCCTGGTCAAGAATGACTGTGCTAGGTGTTGGAGTTCCTGGTTATCAGGTGACAAATGAGTTATCGGAGTCAGGATTGCAAGTTAGCAGTTGTAAAAACTGTTATCAAATACCTGGAATAGCCAAAGATCTTGTATGTTTTGGTCAAAAGACTAATGGAACACTTAGGCAAGAAAAACCAAAAGTATACATTTAGACTGGGTGAAACCAGACTCAATAGCAGTAACTGTAAGGGGGATCTTAGTGGACAACCAGCGAAATATGAGCCAGCAGTATGCAGCCACCACCAAAAAGACAATGCAATCCTAAATTGCATTAATAGAGGGATACAATCAAGATCAAGCGAGGTACTACTACCACTCTATAAAGTCTTAGTAATATCACACCTATAGTACTGCATCCAGTTTTGATCACCACACTGTAAAAAAGGATGTTGAGACTCTCGAAAAAAAAAAAAATCAGAGAAGAGCAACCAGGATGAATAGGGGACTGGAGACTAAAACATATGAAGAACAGTTACAGGAACTGGGAATGGATAGTCTCATGAAGAGAAGGACCAGGAGAGACATGATAATAGTGTTCCAATATTTGAAGGGCTGCCACAGAGAGGAGGGGGTCAAACTATTTTCTAAAGCAGTTGTAGGCCAGACAAGAGTAATAGATGGAAACTGAACAAGGAGCGATTTAACCTGTAAATAAGGAGAAACTTTCTGACAGTGAGAATAATTAACCAATGGAACAGCTTGCCCTTGGAAGTTGTGGGAGCGCCATCACTTGAGACTTTCAAGAAGAGATTGGACTGCCATTTGTCAGAAATGGTATAGGATGGGGGAGATTGGAGTAGATGACCTACAAGGTCCCTTCCAACTCTGATTATCAGTTATCTGTTAGGTTGCCCCGAGATACATATCACTCCCATCCTCATAAAGTTACATAAAATCACATGTTACAACATCTTACCAGTTAATGAAATTTAACCACAACAACACAAGAACACACAACAGATATAAACTTAATGTAAACTACTCCAAACTTGATTGCAGGAAGTACGATTTCAGCAACAGAGTAGTCAATGTCTAGAACTCACTACTTGATTCTGTTCTCACCTGCTCAAAGCCCCACTCCTTTACCCTCAAACTAACTTCTATTGACCTCACCCCATTCCTGTAAAATAAGGGGTGTGCATAAGCGCACAATTGTGCCTACCATCCCTGTTCTATTGTCCCCAATTATTAGTTCCTATTTCTTATATTTAAACTTATGTTTATTCTTATTTATATTGTATTGTAAACTTTTGACAAAATAAATAAATAAACAAAATAAACAAAATAAAATGTTCTGGAAGGCTTTGGTAAACCTGGTTATTTACCCAGATTAAATAACTCCCTCATCTGTGATGTTTTATGTTTGCTTTGGTTTTTTTGGATTGTCATGTAATAATTAATTTTAATTATTTCATACCTTTCTGGTTGTTTTATCGTGTTTTGTTGTACTACTCAAAGCTAATTGAAGTTGGATGGAAGCTAAATTGAATTTAGAAATAAAAATAAATAAACATCCAACTTCTGTGATATGATTCAGAGGATTTTATAATGACTCATTAATATAATGAAAGGGTTTTTTTAAAAAAAAAATATCTAACAATAGGTTTGAAACTGAGAGACTATGAGTTTTAGACCTGCCTTATTCAACAAAGCCAGCTGATGACTTGAACCAGTCCTTCTTTTCCAGCCCTAGGAAGGAAGCAATGACAAACCACTTTTAAAATCATGTCAAGAAAGCTGCAGGGACATGTCCAGGTAGACACCAAGAGTCCAGACTAACATGAAGGACCTACCTATATACTCTAAGGATTTGTTGCAAATAACAAAGTAGACATAAGGGAGACATGCACAGCTGTGATAATGGTCACAAAAGAATTCAATAAGATAGTGTTAAACTTCTTTTATTTGCAAAAATAGTTATGTAAAAGGAAAAAAAATCCTCTATCTTGATACTGTGAATTGCGTTGCCTACAGATTATATAAGTGTGTTGATATATCTGAGTAATCTCTCTTTTTCTCTCTGATTTTCTCTCTCTTTCTTAGAATTATATACAGCAAATTGTTTTTTCTCACAAGAAAATTGTAAAATATGTTTTTGCTGGTGAGCAATTTATGTTAAATAAATGCAACAAAATAAAATGCTGTCAGTTGCAAATATTGTTTACACTCTTACAACATTACTGAACATTACACATGGAAACAGGTTATTCATTCTATTTCAATTGTTATAATTGTTTTATGTTTGGAGTTTAGCAATATACAATGCAATGATAAAAAAAATCCACTTGATTGGGGATATTGTGGAAAGTATGAAGGGAAAAGAATACTGTTTTGGTTAGTTTGCGATATGGGAATTAAAGCATGGCTTATAGGCTGGATGGACAACTGAGCACCTGCCAGCTATTACTGTATTACAAATCTTATCATCAAGAAAGCATATAGAAAATAACATTGTTATACTATGTAACCACAATTACTTCCAATTAATTGGCTATTTTGAATGGGCATAATTGGAGTTGTAGTAGCTAAAAGAAGTAGCTAAAGGTTATGATGTAGAAAACTAATTAGTATTTTTGTTACATATATATAAAATATATAACATATATCATGTGACATGTCATCAGTTGTATCTTCCTTGAGAAAACTGTTTTGTCTTAAAGTCTGCAGATATTCTCAGTCATCCATGTCATGGTTGTCCCACAGGTGCTTTTTCAGGAGGCAACTGGACTTTCTTCTTTTTTCTTTAAAGATATTTCATTTCTCGTTCAAGAAGCTTCTCCAGCTCTGACAGGATAGTGGGCAAACTATATAAATCCTTCCATTCTCCACTATCCTGTCAGAGTTGAAGAAGCTTCTTGGATGAGAAGTGAAATGTTTTCAAAGAAAAAACAAGAAAATCCAGTTGCTTCCTGAAAAAGCACCTTTGAGACAATTGTTTGTCTTATAATTCAGATTAAAAAATCCTCAAAGTATATGATTTACAACAGGGGTGTCAAATTCGATCAGTTGACAGGCCTAAGTTACAAAATAAAATAATGGTCATGGCCAGCCATACTATCTTGTTATGGCACAAATATTAGATATTGTGTTTTTCACCCTAATTTCCCTTCTAATATAGGACTGAAATATTAGAATCAACATCTATTTATTTCTCCTGTTTGATATCATTATGGGTCACAACTGCTGGATGCTAATTCTTTTGATCATTTGATGAAGTAAAAGGAGCCAATTGAATCCGACATCAGTCTCTTTTACCAGGAACAAAAATTGCACTAGTTGTCCAATAATGATTGTGCACAAAGTACAGAAAATCTTCTACCGATGTGGAGCATTACTTTGCAATCTGTCCATTTAGCCATAGAGGAAATTTGGTTATCAGTGATCCAGCCAAGTGTTGAGAAGAATTTCATTTCATATTCACAGCTAATCAAGAATCTGGTGAAGCAGGAGAAAGGTAATTTATCTCATCACTTGGGTGGATAACTCTACTGAGGAAAAATGAGAAAGGTATTATGAAGGTTTCAAAAGAACAGAGATTAAAGAGACTAAGTATATTTTGCCTGAGGCTGTTTCTTTTCTTTTCTTTTCATAAAGATAGGAAGACTTCCATAACTGCCCATATTTACTTTCAAGAGATGCATTTCCTACTACCTCAGAATCATTATCCTGGAAATTAGAAGATGGAGAAATTGAATGCTATTTTGCAACCCTGGAGTCACTATAATGCTGAAAATTGACATTTTTACAGGCATTGTTTACAAGAGATATTATAAACAGTGGTGGGATTCAAATTTTTTAAATACAGGTTGTTAGGGATAACATTGTTCACCCTAACTGTTTTAGGTGAAATACTAACTATGAATCATAGTTAGTGTATGCAGCTTTAACTGTAAAATAGCAATTGTGGGTGTGGTTATGAAAACCATATAAAAGTAGCAAGGCTACAGCTTGCTCTCTCTCTCTCTGGCTTTGATGATCCCTGATTACTGCTTGGAAGCAAGACTGCATTGCTCGAACAACGGACTGATTTATATGAACTGACAATAGGATATTCTACATGGACTTTGCTAACTGAATATCCCTGAATGGACTGACTACATGGTAAATGAATATTGGACTGTTTTTGACTATGCTATAAACTTATACTGGAATAAAATATATTCTTGATAGCACAAGCGTATCTGTTATTTTTACTGTATGTTAATAAACATACAAGCTTAGCTCACTCATTTATCTGTGTGCCTATCTGACTAACGCTGCACATTCTGTTTAGCTTGTTTACCTAACCCTGGTTGGGGAACCCAGGCTTAACACAGGTTCTGTAGATGTGGTTTAGTGGGTGTTGTATGGCTTGATGGGTGTGGCTTGGTGGGCATGGCAGGGGAAGGATACTGTAAAATATCGATTCCTACACTACTTCAGGGAATGGATTCTGAAAATTTCCATTCTCTGCTCACTCCTGGGGGAAGTTACTGCAAATTCCCATTTCCTTCCCATCCCACTAACCTGATTTCCAGCTTCATTCTCCTGTGCAGGGCAACAAAAGAAGATCCATCTAATCAGCTGGGACTCGGGAGGCAGATAATAGATGGGGCAGGGACAGTCAGAGGTGGTCTTTGCTGGTTCTCAAAACTGGTCAAAATTTCCACTACCAGTTCTCCAGAACTGGTCAGAACCTGCTGAATACAACCTCTGATTATAAGTGTAATACAAACTCTAAGAGGAATTTGACATTTTTAAAATGTGGATCTCCCCAAACTGAGGAAAATTGTTTTGAAGACATTAAGACTTGCTTATAGTTGCCCAACATAATATTTTTTAATGCTTGATTATTTAGGGGAGGGTTGGCTGTACCTTGATCAATGACTGCAAAGGTACTAAGGTGTTTTTTTTTTTTTAACTTCTTCATTAGGACTTGTCTTCCATAGCAATGCATATGACTTCAAAATTATTGTTATTTGATACCTGAGGAAACAAAAGAAACTTCTGCTTAGATATAGCACATAATTCTGTCAAACAAAAGGTATTTGTGATTGACTGTATTGGCCCAACAATAAGAATTCTCTTGCCAGGTTATACAAAACCAATAAGAAAAGAGAAACTGGTAAAATATGATAATAGCCTAAAAAACAAAACAATAGAACATAAAGTCACTATCTCAATAAAATGCAGGCTCCAAAAATTTCAAAACTAAATCCTCAAAATTTATATCATCCCAAAATGAAAAATCTGTACATAAGGGAACTATTTATTTCTTTAATGACTTACCTCATCCCAGAATCTTCTTCTCAAAGAAAACAGTGCTGTAAAATCACAAGACAAAGCCTGTCACCATAAAAACCTGTATATGATTTAAAAGCCTATTATGAAGTCATAATATAAGAAGAAAAATAATTGAGCAACACAGGACCAACAACAGCTAAGAAAGAATATTCAAAGTGTGCAGCTTCTTTGATGAGATTTTCCTTTGCGATTAGTTTCACGGTTGTTTAAAAATTGTTTCTTTATAAAGAACAACATTTCCTTGTGCATCAGACCTGAATGAATTTTGGTAGTGTGAAGAAATAACAAAGATGTTTTTTGTAGATAAAAGGCAAACAATGAGGGCTGTGCTTCTTATTTCTTTATACAACAGAACATCACAGAGGCAGCCTTGTGTACAACTTGTTCTTTCTGCAGGATTCTGGGTGAAGATAAGATAAAAACTGTTGAAGGGTCATTCTAGTTCTACATCCAATTTCTAAGTGGGCAGAACAAATTATTCTTAATAAACAAGCTACCTGTAAACAAAAAAAGCACAATTTACTGTTAATATTGAATCTATCTGCAAAAATTCTCTTCCTGCTCCTCTCTCTCTCTCTCTCTCTCTCTCTCTCTCTCTCTCTCTCTCTCTCTCTCTCTCTCTCTCTCTCTCTCTCTCTCTCTCTCTCTCTCTGTATGTGTGTGTGTAAGACAGAGAGAGAGAAAGAGAGAGACACACACAGAGAGAGAGACTGTCTCCTTTTATTTGCATCTAAGCAGGTAAGATTTCCTGCAGTTAATATCTAGGAACTGTTAATAAAACCTTGTTTTTCTGTTCCAGATCAGTAGAACACCAAACAGCATCTATCTACATATTCTTCTTACTTGAAATGGACTCTCTGTTCCTAAAGCTTTTAATTTTAGACTGTATGCCACAAATTCAATATTCATGTTTTCAAAAGGTTGTCCCCGAGACATTGAATCAAGTATTGAGTACATCCCACTTAATGTAATAATCTAATAAACAATTTGGTTTCAAGAAAAAAGTATCCTGTAATCTACAATTCTTACACTGCAAAAACATATGGACTACACAACTCGATCAGGGCAAAGCAATAGATGCAATCTACATAGACTTCTGTAAAGCCTTTGATTCACTGGTACATGACAAACTACTCCTAAAACTAAAATCTTACGGTATCTCTGCACACCTGCATAACTGGATAGAAGCATTCCTGTCAGTGTTCTCTTCGCTGATGATGTAAAGTTATTCAATACCACAGACAACACTGCAACCCTTCAAAAAGACCTTGACTATATATCAGAATAATGATACAAAAAAATGGCAACTTCAAATCTGAACAAATAAATGCTCTGTCTTACATACTGGCAAAAAAATATCAGAAAATAAAATACAGGCTGAATAGTAAAGAGCTTGTTGATGATCCAAAATCTGTCATGGATCTTGGAGTACTCATCTCTAATGACCTAAGTGCTAGAGTCACTGTAACTACATAGCGAAAAAGGCATTAAGAGTTGTTAACCTAATCTTACATAGCTTTTTCTCTGGTAATATCACACTAAGAACTAGAGCATACAAAACATTTGCTAGACCAATACTAGAATATAGCTCATCAGTCTGGAACCCACATTACGTATCTGATATTAGCACAGTTGAGAAAGTCTAGAAATATTTCACAAGAAGTATTATCCACTCCTCTACTCATTGTAGAATACCTTATGCCACCAGACTTGAAATTCTAGACCTAGAAAACCTTGAATTATGCCATCTTTGGTCTGATCTAAGTATGGTATATAAAATCATATATTGCAATGTCCTACCTGTCAATGAATACTTCAGTTTCAACCATAACAACACAAGAGCACACAATAGATACAAACTCAAGGTTAATTGCACCAAACTTGATTGCAGGAAATACGACTTCAGCAACAGAGTGGTCAACGTCTGGAATACTCTTACCTCACTCTGTGGTTTTTTCCCCAAACCCCAAAAACTTTAACCTTAGACCATCTACTATTGACCTCACCCCTTTCCTAAGAGCTCTGTAGTGAGCGTGCATAAGCGCACCAATGTGCCGACCGTTCCTGTCCTATTTTTTTTCTTATATGTATCCATGTATTCATAACTATGTTTTTACTTATACCTATTATCTTGCAAGTAATTGACAAAATATAAATAAATAAGTAAGTAAGTAAGTAAGCAAGCAAGCAAATAAACAAACAAACAAACAAACAAACAAACAAACAAATAAATAAATGTCAGGCCAAGTATTCTTCAAATCTCATTCCCAGGGCTGTGCAGAGAGGCAGCTTCTATGATTTTTGAATTAAGCAATAAAAATGCTAGTGTGCTGACTAGGATGTGATATGCCATCACATTCTGTGATGGCATTTCAGGGAATTACAGAATTTGAGATGAGTCATACTATTATTTGAAGCATTAACTCTTTTCTGTTAAAATTGGGAGATCCCACAAATATCTGAGGTAAAGTAAATGAGGCCAAGATAATTTCTCTCCAAGGCTGATTTATATTTTAAGAGGTCATCTCATCCCCTTTCTATTCTTTTGTGTTATTTTATGCAAACTAACTTTGACAAGGACATTCACCTAGGTTTTTGTGGCATAAACTTCAATTACATGTAGAGCAAGGAAATCTTCTTCCTTTCTAAGCTTATCTCAGAAGATATATCTTAATTTCTGTTACAGGCTGGAAAAGAGTTCCTTCTCCTTTGGGCTCATTGGAGAGTTATTACTCTTAAAATCTTGGCAGATTCTATGTTCCTTATTTGCTTAAAGTGCTGTTTCATTATCTACTGAAAGATATACATGGAAAAAGATATGGTCATAGGCTTTGTTTTGTTGTTGTTGCTAACTTGTGAAAAGCTGAGGTGGAAGGTGGAATCTTATCTTAAAAATAGATCATACATCTTTTTAGCAGGAAATTGAGCTTCCTATAATATTCATATCGAATCAACTGCTTTTAGTTTGATTTATTTAAAACTTAAGAATAAAAATAGAGTTGGAAGGGATCTTGAAGCACTTCTAGTGCAACCCTATGTTCAGGCAGGAAATCTTATATATCTTAATTTAAAATATATCATTTTCCAGCAATGTATGCAACGTAATCAGTTGTTTTAGACTTTTATGTATTTATTGCTCCAGAAGCAGCCTCTTTGTAACTGCTTTTGGATCCTGTATTAAATTGTAATTTATTTTTTCCAGAAATGGAAAAGTGTGAGTATATTGTATTAATTTCTTCAAAGAGCTATTATTTTAATTCAGTATTGGACTGCTCTGAAAGCAGTAGAATGACCATTACATTTTATTTATTTATTTAAGCATTATTTGCTCCTTCCTATAAAATGTATTTAAACAGATTTAAGATCAATACTCAAACAATAGCATAATAAATGTGACTACCAACTGGCTAATACCCCAGTTAAATTTGAAGCAATAATATGATGAAGCTACCAAAACAGCAAATCTATTTTGAGATGTATGAACAGGAGGGGTTAACTGGCTAGATATCAGGAAACTATGGGTTCTAATTCTACCCTAATGCAGGAAAGTTGGTTCAGTGGCTTTGGGACAACTGCTTTCTCTCAGTCCAATCTACCTCACAGGAATGTTGTTGTAGGAAAAATAGCAGGTATATTTGCTATTTTGAAACAAATAAAGAAAATAAATAGATCATGGGAAAATGTTACAATAGGGTGGGACTGGATAAGTCAGTATCTCTTAGTAGACTTAATTATGGATAAAAATAATTCTGTATTTATTTGTTTATTTCAATTTAGGTACTACCCAACTCCAAATGAGCTTTAGATGGTATGTGTTACAGGAAGAAAGATCTCAGTGAATCTTAGAAAAGTCTTAACAGTAACAGAATTCAAGAGTGAAATGCATTGCTGAGGTATTACCATTGGTATTCAAGTAGAACCCATCTAGCCATCTGTTCGTTAAAGAAAACTTTAATTTAGATCCTTTAATCTGGATATCAAAACCTCTGACAATCACATTGCTGGTTCAAATACATACTTACTGAGTACTCAAAATTTGTTTCACAATTACTATTACTAGATTAGATATTTTTAAAAATTTTTGAAGAACAGATGGCAAAAGATTTAACATTATAGCATCCCACTTGATATCTCTCTGATGACTTGTTGAGTTACTGGTGGTGAGCAATCAATTGAAGTTGAAATTACCAACTGCTCTCAGAGCAGCCAAATTGTTGAGTAAAAACTTTGAATCAGTTATGTATTAACTTAAATCATAGGCTACCCAGCCCACATTTCATTTGCTTACTAATCAGAATGTCATTAGGAACTTTCTCAAATGTTTGCTGAATCATGATACTGTATATCACATACTGAAAATTTTCTAAATAAGTTATCTGATCAAAAATGAGATACGTCTCGTGCTGATCCCTGATAATTCATACATTGTTTTAAAGTTGCTATGGATAAATCTTTTTATGAAGAATTTTACTCAATCTTCATGTCAGAGGGTTAGATGTTTCTTTTTAAATATTGTACAGGCAAAATACTATTTGTTTTTCTCATTCAAGACTGTTTTATTTACAAAATTAAACCACTAGCTTATTTTAATATTTTACTGTTGCTATAAGTGTACAATTATTTTTAGTCTTAAATTTCTATCTCTTGGTTCTATTCTTATGTTCCTATTCCTATGCATATAATCTTATAGGGTTTTATCTTAATTATTTCTTAGCTGTTCATTTTCTGAATTTTTGCCCTTTCCCAGGACTTTAGCTGTTGCAGTTTTTTGCTCTTGTGTCAGAAGCACTGAGGAGTTTCTGGGTTGAAAGAAATAGCAGGTGACATTACCATTGCCAAGGGGATGTTGGGGGCATCTTTCATATTCATACTCCCACTGGATATTTAAATGTTCACTTCTTTATAGACTTCCTAATGATTTTTTTTTTTTACTCTTTCCTACAGTCTTCTGTTCATGAAGCAGGTTTGTAGAACTCTGCATCTGGGTTGCTACAATCAGTGTTCTTGATTTGATTTTCAGACTTTCTTGGTTTTAGTTCTGGTCAGATCTTCTTCCCCTGGTTTTCAGCTCTAGCACTAAACAGTTTTGCAGCTCCAAGATCTGAAATTTTTTCCTGCTTTCAGAAGAGTTCTGCTGAGATCCTTGCCTCTTTTCTGAGTGTTTGCTGTCTTCCAGTCATAATTCTTTTCTTGACACTCTCACATATATATTCGCTTTCAGTTCTCTTTTTATAAAACAAACACTCCAGTGAAGGAAAGGTTTTGGCTCTGTTAACTCTCCAGGTGGCATCAACACTTGGTCCCAGGAGGAAAAAATGCTTGCTTACCCCTGGTGATAAGCTCATTTTACGACACAGAACAACTAGTTTATTCTTTCCAAGATCCACTCTCCATCTAAAGATCAAACATTTATTGTCAACACACAACATGTGTACAATGAAATTGAAGTATGTCTGAACACATACTAAGAAGAGATATAGATACTTTTTTAAAAATAAAGGATGCTTTCTTTGGTAACATTTGTGTACATTCTGCATGGTTTGTCCTTGAGCTTTATTTTTAGTTAAAACAAAGCATGACTATATTGGGAACCAAGTCCACCAAAGAGGAGTACCTTCACCTTCTGATAAATTCAGCATAATTCTTGGAATCATGGCAATGTCATTTTTGAATGCACCAATTATCTTTGCTACAATGAGATTTCAGTGGAGTTCTTTCATAATCATCCATGTTCCTGCACTACATCCTACAACATCTTGGATCTCCAAAGATCTACAAAAGGGTTCTCTTTGTAGAGAAGCTTCCTAACAGACAGGAAGTAGCAGGTGAAGCTAGGCAGAATCATATCTAATATCTGTAGAATAAGCACAGCCCCTCCCAAGACTGTGTGCTGTCTTCACATCTTTTATTTCTATACCCTCAAACAATCCATCTATTACACTTCTGAAGTTTACAGATGATACAACAGTGATTGGTCTCATCTGTGACAATGATGAATCCGCTTTCAGATGGGAGGTTGAACAACTAGCCTCATGGTGTGACTGGAACAATCTGGAACTGAACGCATTCAAAACCATAGAAATGGTGGTAGACTTAGGAGAAACCCTCCCATACTGCCATCTCTTACAATACCAGACAACATAGTATCAACAGTAGAGACCTTCAAAATTCTAGGTTCTATCATATCTCAAGACCTAAAATGGACACCTACATCAAAAACATCATCAAAAAGCACAACAAAGAATGTTCTTTCTGTGCCAACTCAGAAAGTTCAAGCTACCCAACTGATACAGTTCTTCAGAGGAATTATTGAATTTGTCATCTGCACCTCTATAACTGTCTGGTTTGGTTCTGCAACCCAACAAGACAGACAAACTTCACAGGATAATTAGGACTGCAGAAAAAATAATTACTACCGGTCTGCCTTCCACTGAGGACCTGTATATTGCATGACTCAAAAAGAGGGCTGTGAAAATATTTACAGACCCCTTCCATCCTGGACATATACTGTTTCAACTCCAACCCTCAAAATGATGCTATAGAGCACTGCACACCAGAACAACTAGACACAAAACTAGTTCTTTTCCAAATGCCTTCATTCTGCTAAACAAATAATTCCCACAACACTGTCTAAATATTTACTAAATCTGCATGACTATCACTATTAATCTTCTAATCATTCGTATCACCCATCCCTTCCCACTTGTGACGATATGACTGTAACTTCATTGCTTGTTTTCTTACAATTTATATTGACTGTTTCCAAGTATGATTTGATTGCCTATTTGTACCCTGTGACTATATTAAAGGCCCGGTCTCACTGCACTTACAGATGCAAAGAGGATGTAAAACGTTAAAAAAAGCTTGCCATCCATTGGAAAACGCTATGCATCCGTTGTGTACTCAATGCATACGTGTTTCATACACTCTATCCGTCGAGCATCCGTCCACTGCAATTTCATCTGAGCAAGAAGTTTTGAGCTGCACAAAACCTTGTGAACAGATGAACTTTCCGAAGTGTATGATGTACATCTGTGACATATACAGGCAACAAATGTTCTATGTCCGTTATCATCCGTTAAACGTCCGCTGTATCCTCTCTGCATCCTCTGGGCATCCTCGCAACTCACATCTGCTGCAGCTGAAAATGGAAAGAGGGAGGAAGTAAAAGGTACACGGAACGTCTACGCAGCGTTAGTAGCACGGAAATAGAAAGGATGTAAGCATATGGATCTCGTATATAAAGTATTCAAAATGGAAAAAAACATTTGTTTCTGGGATGTATCTCATATATTTAGGATGTCTGCAGTATGTCTAGAGTATGTAGAAGGACACTGAGCGGACAACCAATAATTTCCATAAAAAGGGGAAGAAAATCATCTGGATCTCAGTATGAGTCCAGCAGCCGTGGTGTACAGACCTCATCACCCTTGGTCTTGGTCTTCAACATCATCAATTGTTCTCCACCATGGATGATGACACAGTCCATATGATAGCTGCGCTCATTCATCACCAGAACCAAAACCTGTTCAGATTGTATCAAGTTTTGCACAGAAGGAGAAGAAGGAGACGTTCAAGAGCTGTGTGGGTCTGAGGATGGATCATGAGAAGAATTGAGTTGATGGTGGAGCTGAGGAACTGTTAAGCCTGGGTTCCCCAACCAGGGTTAGGTAGACAAGCTAAACAGAATGTGCAGCGTTAGTCAGATAGGCACACAGATAAATGAGTGAGCTAAGCTTGTATGTTTATTAACATACAGTAAAAATAACAGATACGCTTGTGCTATCAAGAATATATTTTATTCCATTATAAGTTAATAGCATAGTCAAAAACAGTCCAATATTCATTTACCATGTAGTCAGTCCATTCAGGGATATTCAGTTAGCAAAGTCCATGTGGAATATCCTATGTCAGTTCACATAAATCAGTCCTTTGTCGTCTCTCCCGTTCGAGCAATGCAGTCTTGATTCCAAGCAGTAATCAGGGATCATCAAAGCCAGAGAGAGAGAGCAAGCCGTAGACTTGCTACTTTTAAATGGTTTTCATAACCACTCCCACAATTGCTATTTTACAGTTAAAGCTGCATACACTAACTATGATTCATAGTTATTATTTCACCTAAACCAGTTAGGGTGAACAATGTTATCCCTAACAGGAATGAAGACACTCGTGCATTCCATCACTTCATGAGGATGCCACCAGCCATGTTTGATGAAGTTGTAGAGCATCTGAGACCCAGGGTGACCAAGCCTAGCACCAACTTCCATGCCAAACTGGACCCTGGACTGAAGGTGGCACTGACTCTGCGCCACCTGGCCTCTGGAATTACATACAGAAACATGCAGTATACATAGAGGGTGCCACACAACAGAATCAGCAAAGTGGTCAGAGAAGTGGTGCAGGCCACCATTGAAGAATACGTGGAGGAGCTCCTCAGGTGCCCCACCACTGAACAAGGCTGAAGAAAACTTGCAGAAGAGTGGTATCAGAGGTGGAACTTTCCCCACACCGTTGGAGCCATAGATGAGAAGCACGTGGCCTGCAAAGCTCCAGCCAACTCAGGGTCCTCTTATTACAACTACAAGGGCTTCTTCAGTATTATCCTCTTTGCCATGGTTGATGCTGACTACAAGTTCATGTACATCGATGCTTCAGGCAACGGGTCAACTTCAGATGGCCAGGTATACAATGCAAGTGACCTCAAGGATGGGCTGGAACGCAACCTCATCATGGGTTTTCCAGGTCCAGAACCCCTACCCAATGACACACAAGATGTGCTCTACTTCATCATTGGTGATGACGCGTTCTCCCTCAGAACCTACCTCATGAAACCATACAGTTCAAGATACCTAACCCATGAAGAGAGGATCTTCAACTACAGGCTGTCCAGGGCAAGACAGGTGGTGGAGAACACTTTTGACATCCTGGCCAACAAGTTCCAGATACTTCTCACCACCATGCAGCATGACCCAGAGACTGTGAGGAGCATCGTGGAAGGTTGCTGCATCCTTCACAATCTCATGCGCACCCGCTACCCAGTCTTGCAGAACAGGCTTGTGGACCTCCAACAAGGTAATGGGGACATGGAGCTTGGTGAATGGAGGCAAGGGTGAAACCTGATAGACACTGTGGATGTACAAGGCCCCAACAGACCTTCACATGAAGGGAAGAAGCAGCGCAACCTACTGAGTCACTGGTGGAACTCCCCAGCTGGAGCAATGGAGTGGCAAGACAGGATGATAGATGATTAATGGATGCTTCCTTCAGGCTGTCACATAACACTGATGAGATTGTGCCATGTATGTTGTGTGGTCTTACAATGAATAGGGCATTAATAAAGAGCTTTGTTTATTTTAAAATGTGTTGATCAATGAATAAATTGTTATTTATAATAAAGGTCCATTTGTGTGGCAGCTGGGATGGTGGACCATACAGTCCCACTATGGTTGCACTGGAGGTTTATCTGTCCCACAACTATCCTTATCTATCCCACAAGCTTGCAAAGGCTTAACCAACAGGTTTTCACCAACACTTTATTAAGTAAAAAAAATGAACCAAGTAAACTAAGTGTCTTAAGCAAAGATAACCTTTATTAACTTTCTTAAGTAAACTTTATGACTTTATTAAATAAGCAAAATGAACCAAGTAAACTGTATTAAGTGTCTTAAGCAAAGAAAAACTTTCTTAGGTAAACTTTATGACTGTATTAAGTAAGTAAAGTGAACCAAGTAAAGTGTCTTAAGCAAAGATAAACTTAACAAGTAAACAACTCAGTCTCTCAGACTATTTTCAGTCACTTTGAGTCATGTCCATGGTCTCAGCTGTTAAGCAGGCAGGGACTGTGAAGGTGGCTGTGGCTGGAGTGCTGGTCTGAGGCACCATTGGGGTGCTTCGCCCCAAAGGTACAACAGGTGGTGGTGTGTTCAGGAAACTATCCAAGAGCTGACTCAGTCCCGTGAGGTTGAGAGTTCCCTTCATCAAGGACTTGAGATGTCAGGCCCAAGACTGATGACAGATTGTCTGTTGATGGCTTTGGCTGTGGTTTGGAGAAAGGAGAAGTGCAGTGGGGCTGTCTGGTCTTCAGCTGGGTGAGGACTGGCATCTGTGATGTCCGATGAACCTGGGCCTGGACTGGGAAGTTCTGCTTCTGCTGTGGGAAGGCCTGGTAGTCATAGCCTTGGTAGATGAGGGGCTGTTGAAAGCCATGGAAGGGCTGTGACATCGTCTGGGGTGGAGGAGCAGACCTGGACTGGGTAGGAGCAGCTTCAGCTGGGCCTTGAGTGTTGTGCAGAAGTGCTGTGATCTTCTGCTTCATTACCTGGTATTGGGCCTCAGTCAGGTCCCTCAGGGTCTGGCTCATGTAGGTGATGAAGGTGTTCCAGCCTGAGGATGCTCTGTCCAAGTGGACCAGCTGACAGAGAAGTTCTGTGCTGGTCTTCATTGTGTCCCTGATCTCCAACAGCACACTGTGGTCCTGGCCCTCCAGTCTGCCTCTCCGCCTGCATCCTCTGGAGCTGGGGATGGGGGTGGGGGCAGGTTGGCCTTTAGTGGCTGCTGCTTCTTCCTCCACTTGTGACAGCAGGGCGTCATCCTCCACGGGATCCTCCAAGTCTGCCAGCATGGGGAGTGCAGCTGTCGGGGGGTCTCTGTTGTGGGGCTCTCTGAAGATACCCGCCTGGACAGGATAGCTGGCTCCTCGATGGAAGAGGACTGGCTGTTTGTGGGCTGTCTGAAGGAGAGGGGTCTCAGAGGGCTGCTCCTTGGTGGCGGATCTCCAGGAAACTGCACTTGGCCATGACGTGCATCTCCTGGTCAGTGAGCTTGACAGTGGCCTGCCCAGATTTCTTGAGGTGTAGCTTGCCATATCAGGTGTGCATGTGCTTCCACCATCCAAGGAGTACATCTGCAGTGTACCCCAGGCTCTCTGCCATGTCTCTCCAAGCTGCCTGCTTCTTCTTGGTGTCCCGATACAGTCTGTGGTCCTTTCTCCAGAGGTACTCATTCTCCATCAGCCATTCCAGCACCTCATCCTCATGCTCCTCGGAAACGGTGTACTGTTTCCTCTCCCGCTTCTCCTTCCCGTGCCTCTTCCTCCCTCTGGCAGGGGCTTCAGCAGGGCCTTCAGGGGCTTTAGCAGCAAGGCCTTCAGTGCTTGAGTAGCAGGGCCTTCAGGGGCTTGTGCAGCAGGGCCTTCAGCAGCAGGGCTTTGAGGGCCTTGGGGCTGGTCCACCACAACAGCCGCAGCTTCAGAGTCAGTGCCAGGGGGTGGGATGCTGGTTCTGGCCTTCTTCACCTTGCCAGGGCTTGAACAACAAATAGGCATGGACTTCCTCTTCTTTCCTGACTGATGAACCATGGTGTTCCTGCAAGATGTATGTGGCAGCACATCTTTCCCCTGTATGCTGACTGCGTGCATGCTGCATCCTTTTATATCTGCGGAGCTGACACAATTCATACTCCCTGCATGTGCAGTGAATGCTTTGCATCCGATATACATCCGCGCGGCATCCCCATTGTTTCCTATAGGCGTCCGTGATGTGTCCATTTCATCCGCTATGCATCCACCCCTTCCGCTATGCGTCCGCTTTAAAATTCTCCACCGGAACCCCTTCAGATGTGTCATCCACTTCCATCCACTTTCATCCGCTAGGCTTCCTATGAACATCCATTTAACATCCCTGCTACATACTACCCACATCCGTTCTTTTCCATTCTTTTCCATTCTGTTTATGCAAATTTTTGCCACTTTTTGGAGTGGATGACAACGGATGGAGCCACCCCCAAAATTTGCTCATCTGCTGTGTTCTTTATGCATACGTTTTGCATCCATCGGCCAGTGGGACCAGGCCTTAAGTGTTGTACATTATAATTCTTGATGAATGTATCTTTTCTTTTTATGTACGTTCTCAGCATAAGCACCAAGACCAATTCCTTGTGTCTAATCACACTTGGACAGAGGTGGTATTCAGCAGGTTCTGACCAGCTCTGGAGAATTGGTAGTGGAAATTTTGAGTAGTTTGGAGAACCAGCAAATACCACTTCTGCCTGGAGATTTTACAGTATTCTTCCTCTGCCACGCCCACAAAGCCATGTCCACAATACCAGTAGTAAAAAGATTTGAATCCCACCACTGCACTTGGCCAATAAATATTTCATTAATTCCATTGCAAGGTCTTGGAAGATCCAATTTCCTCATTAAAATGATGGAGATCTTATTTTCAATTCCAGTTTATGTGATGGCAATACAGTTCTTTTGGAAAAGGAATTATATTGGAAAATTAATAGTACTAGCTAACAGAATTGATGTAACAATATCCTTTTATCATTCCAGGGGAGCATCTAATGCATGTGGAATTGATTGTATTTATCATTTCATTGATGGAACCAGAGATGCCTACTATTGTGTAGATAAAATCTATACATTTTTTCATAATTCTTTCTGGTAGAACCACATCTTCAGCTAATTCTATTTCATAATTTTGATTTTTTTTTTGTGGAAATCTTCAGACATTGCATTATTAAACTGGTTCCACAATTATCATGGATTGTTGATTTTAGTGTTTGTTAGCAAAACAATAAACAACTCTCTCATTGCTCTGGAAATCCTTGCTCTTTCAGCATATTCCACAGTTTGTTGCCAATGCTTATCAGTTTGCAACAATTCTCTCTCTCTCTCTCTCTCTCTCTCTCTCTC
>BLBF01000010.1:39169306-39217467 GCA_015471245.1 Laticauda colubrina | reverse complement strand
CTCCCTCCCTCCCTCTCCCTCTCTCCCTCTCTCTCTCTCTCTCCCAATGTCTTTGAATTAGAATATTTTTGAATATTCTAGAGACTATTTTCATAATGTGTCTTCAATTATTCAGAAAACATCGGCCCCATTATGTGATGAAGAAGCAGTCCTGAATAATAGAGATCATCACTTTGTGGAGAGATCATATACACTCAGTCCAAACACTGCCTTCAAAAATTCTGAAGAGCTTCTCCACTCGTTCCTCAGCCTGCATTCTTTCCCACCTTCTTTTAGTCCAAAAATAGAATCTTTGGCTTTGACAGTGTACAGTATTTTTGCAAATGGATTGGGTTTGCAAAGACCCATTGATTCTATTGAATTAGTTCTTATCATATTGTTATTAAATTGCACAATAGGATTATCTCAAAACAACACTTGATGATGTTCTGGGAGTCATACTTGAAGGCTACTTTCCTCTCATGAATTTAAAATTCGAGTATCAATGCAACAGATACTTTGCAAAATTAGTTAATATTTTAATTAGTGTAGAATAGCAATTTTATTGACAGGAACTAGGAGTAGATGGAGTAAAACTTTCACTTTGGACTTATTTTTGTTATTCTAAGAGCAGAAAATTGAGTATGCTAAATGACAGACATAAAAAGTAGCCATTCCAGATAAATAATATCACTTATCTGATTGTAAATATTGATAATTTAGTTATCCATTTTGGTCACCATTACTCCAAGCAGTTGATAAACTAGAGGAAATACTTCGCTTTTAGTAGGAAAAAAACCCATAAGATTATCTTTCAGTGCAGCAAATTTGATTTTATTTATTTTTGTATAATCAGAGTAATTTTTAATAATGACACATATTTTAATATAAGTTAACTTCTCAAGCTTTATTCTTCTGGAAAGGCAAAAACCTAGGGTCCATGTGGAATTTTCAGAGCACATAAGGACCAATAGGATACATTTTGCATGGTAGTTTAAAGACTCTTGTTAAAGCCCATGTCACACTGCCCAATGGATGCAAAAAGGACACAGCGGATGAGCAAAATGTTCCATCCATTGTTATCCGCTCTCAAAAGGGGCAAAAATTTGCATAACCGGAGCAGATAATACGGACGCGGGGAGGACGCAGGGCGGATGCAAAGTGGATGCAGAACGGAAGCCCAGCGGATGGAAGTGGATGGGAGCGGATGGCACAACCGCTAGGCTTCTGGGGGGGCCACAGCAAAGCGGACGCGGAACGGATACAGCGGATGCAGAGTAGACGCCGAACAGATGAAGCGGATGCACAGAGGAAGCCTAGCGAATGCACAGCGGAAGCCTAATGGATGCCTGGCGTTACTTGCGCATGTGGGGAGGATGCATTGCGTCAGCCCCGCGGATATAACAGAAGCAGCTCGGAAGCAGGCCGCCATTCAGAGGAAAGACCTGCTTCCAGTCACATTGACTGCCTTGCCTGCCCTGCCTGCATGTCTGCCTGCCAGTCTTGCTACCAGCCTTTCTACCAGCCTTGCTACCAGCCTTGCTGCCAGCCTCCCTGCCAGCCTTGCTGCCAGCCTGCCTGCAAACCTTGCTGCCAGCCGGTTTGCCTGCCAGCCTTGCTGCCTACCTTCCTGCCAGCCTTGGTTCATGTCTGCCTTCCAGCCTTGGTGCCTGCCTCCCTGCCAGCCTTGGTGCCAGCCTTCCTGCCAGACTTGGTGCCTTCCTTACTGCCTGCCAGCCTCCCTGCCAGCCTTCCTGCCAGCCTTGGTGCCAGCCTTCCTGCCAGCCTTCCTGCCAGGCTTGGTTCCTGCCAGCCTCCCTGCCAGCCAGCAACCCCACAACCATGCAGAAGCACAGCAAGCCTCAGCCATCTGCTGCCAGCCCTTGCAAGAGGGACAGGGCTACCATCCCACCCCCTGGCCCTCACTCTGGTTCTGCTGGGGCTTCTGCAGCACGGGCTCGCTCTTCTGGGGCTGGGGCTTCTGCTACTTCTGCTTCTGGAGGAGCTGATGACAAGCAGTCCAGCACCAGCCACCTCTACAGCACCTGCACCCTTCACCCCTGAGACTGAGCGACCAAGAGGAGTGCCAGAGACTCATTTTTGTCTTATAGCTTGTTGTTAATAAAGTCTATTTTTGATTCACACACTTGCTTCATTTCTTTTTTTTTATAAGTTCTTGCTGGAAACTTTTAGAAATGGTTTAAGCCTTTGCATGCTTGTGGATGGGTTAAGATAGCTGTGGGATGGCTTGACATAGCTGTGGGATGGGCAGGGATACCTTTGGGATGGGTAATAGCTGTGGGATAGATAAACCTCCAGTGCAAGAATAGTGGGACTGCATGGTCCACCCTCCCAGGTGCCACACCTACGGCCCTTTATTATCAATAATAATGTAATAATTATCCACACATGTCAACATAAACACAACTCTTTATTAAACGCCCTGTTCATTTTAAGCCAACCAAACATACATGGCCCAATCTCATCCGTGTGATGAGACAGGCTGAAGGAAGCATCCATTAAGCATCTACCATCCTGTCTTGCCACTCCACTGCTCCAGCTGGGAAGTTGCACTTTTGTCTCAGGAGGTTGCGCTGCTTCTTCGCTTCATGTGAGGCTCTGTTGGGGCCTTGCACATCCTCAGTGTCGATCAGGTTTTGCCCTTGCCTCCATTCCCCAGGCTCCATGTCCACATTGCCTTGCTGGAGGTCCATGAGCCTGTTCTGCAAGACTGGGTAGTAGGTGCGCATGAGATTGTGCAGGATGCAGCAAGCTTTCATGATCCTCCTCACAGTCTCTGGGCGATGTTGCATGGTGGTGAGAAGTACTTGGAACCTGTTGGCCAGGATGCTAAAGGCATTCTCCACCACCCGCCTTGCCCTTGACAGCCTGTAGTTGAAGATCCTCTCTTCATGGGTGAGGAGTCTGGAGGTGTAGGGCTTCATGAGGTAGGTTGTGAGGGAGAAGGCGTCATCCCCCATGATGAAGTAGGGCACATCTTGTGTGTCCTTGGGCAGGGGGTCTGGATCTGGGAAGCCCACGATGAGGTTGCATTCCAGCTCCTCCTTGAGGTGACTGGCGTTGTATACCTGGGCATCTGAAGATGAGCCGTTGCCTGAAGCATCGATGTACATGAACTTGTAGTCAGCATCCACCATAGCGAAGAGGATGATGCTGAAGAAGCCCTTGGAGTTGAAATAAGTGGACCCCGACTTGGCTGGGGATTTGCAGGCCACGTGCTTGCCATCTATGGCTCCAACGGTGTGGGGGAAGTTCCACTTCTGATCCCACTGCTGTGCAACTTTCTTCCATCCTTCTTCAGTGGAGGGATACTGGAGGAGCTCCTTCTTGTATTCTTCGATGATGGCCTGCACCACTTCTCTGACCACAATGCTGATGGTGTTGGATGGCACCCTCCAGCCGTATTGAATGCTCCTGTAGGAGGTCCCTAAGGCCAGGTGGCGCAGAGTGAGTGCCACCTTGAGCCCAGGTTCCAGGCTGGGCCGGAAGCTGGTGTTTGCCTTGGTCAACCTGGATATCAGCCGCTGCACAACTTCGTCAAACATGGCTGGAGGCATCCTCATGAAGTTCTGGAACACCCGAGTGTCTTCGTTCCTGAGCTCAACCATCAGCTTGTTGTACACTCTGCCCTCTGCTCTTCTGGTGAACCATCTTCGGACCCAGACTCTTTTTGGGTGGCTCCTTTTCTTGTTGCAGTAGAGTTCACAGAGCCTGCAGATGGCTTCGCACTGTTGCAGAACGATGGTGGCTGCCGAAAGGACTTTGTTACAATCCACGGTGGACATGACTGGATGCTGTGGAAGAGGAAGAGGCAGATGAAGGCTGCAGAGGTCTGCACAGCTGGGCTGCTGTTCTGAAAGTGAGATGCAGGCGAGTTGCTCCCCCTTTTTATAGGCAGTGTAGGTTTTCCGCTAGGCATCCTCTAGGCATCCTCTAGGCATCCTCTAGACATCCTTAATATCCGAGATAGGTCCCCTCTGCGAACGTTTTTTCCGTTTTAAGCACTTTGTTTCTGTTCTGCATCCGTTCTGCATCCGTTCTGCGTCCGTTCCGCTTCCTCCCCACGTCCGGGCGGATGGAGTTGTGCGGATGCGTAGCGGATGCCTAGCAGATATAGCGGATGCATAACGGATGCAGAATGGATGCGTCACGGATGCAGAACGAACGAACTGGATACATTTTCTGCGCAAAAGTTTTAGGCAGCCCAAAACTTTCGGAGCGGATGAAATGTCAATAAACAGATGCTGGACAGATAGAGAGGAAGCAAAACGGAGGCAGTGAGTACATCACTTTTTCAAACGGATAGCAAGGTTTTTTGTCCGTTTTACATCCTCTTTGCATCCGTTGGTTCAGTGTGACATGGGCTTAAGCTGAAAGGTTGGGAAGTTGAAAGGAAATAATTTTTAATAAGCTTGCACAACATTCGGTGGCCAAGGTGGATTCTTTCCTTGTTGCACATTTTGACCTTTAGATTTGTACCAGCTTTCCCTTTACCAACATGATAATTTCAGATATCACAGAAAAAATAAATCTATCAGCCTTTTTGTTTTTGAATGACCAAATGGCATGAATGTGTATAATGGATTTCAATTAATCATATTGGACAGCAATAAATAAAATTTAGTGCTACCCATTATTTTTGACTGGCAAAGTTTGTAAAAGCTAATACAATTTGGAAAGTAGCAGAAAAATCACACTATGAGAAATGTTTTTATTTAAATGCTAATCAACAAAAGAAAAGTACATATACAACACCATTAATAAAGCACTACAGTCTCTATATTGATATAAATAGCAGTAAAGAAAATTTAAAAAGGAAAGGGAAAAAAAGCCTAGGAATTAAATTATAAATAGGGAAAGCTCCAAAATCTTTGATTGTATTATTTAAAGTCTTTTTCCCAATTAAATATTGATATATCAGCAATCCATTGCTGCAAATTTGCACACTCTTCTCCTTTTAGTATTACATAACCACAGTTAATGATACCTGAATTCCTTCACACATACAGTATACACATATACACAAATGGTAATGAGTGAAGACAAAAGAGAAAAATAAGAGCTCATGTGATATAGTGATATAGTAGTTAATGTGTTTGACTGGGAGCAGGGACAACCAAGTCCCCCCCTTAAGCACATAAGTCAGCTGGATGACTTTGGACTAGTTATTTTCTCTTAGCCCTAGACAGGCCAACATAATAAATCATGATGTTAAGCTTCAAGGAAGAGGCCTTCATGGTACAGTGAATTGATTCATTTTCTTAGATAAAAAATATGTATATGCATATATGCTTGATGGTTTACAAGAAAAACGTATATTGCAGTAGTTATGTATACAGTGATGTTAACTATGTATAAAAATGTTCAGATGTCTTTGACTTCAAGGCAGGTACAGGTTTTTAAAGTGCTGACTGCCTATAAACTGTGAAACTCACAATATTTTTAAGGAAAGAGTATTTATTAGTATATTCAGAAACATCTCTTTTTAAAAGGATACATAATTTCCTTATATTTAAGAAACTGAATCTCTTTTTGACACGTCAGCATTCACATTCTTGTTAGCCATGTATCAATGTTCCGACTTATGAACCCAATCAAAACAAGTACGATCAAGACCTTCCAATCCATTAATGCAAAATTTTATTGACTATTTTGGAAATGATAAAGGTAATGATAAAGGCAAAACCAGATCTGCCTAATTCCTGTGTAAACCCACACAGTGAAAATATAGATTTGTCCCTTCCCATATTAGTGTAGATTACATTGCCCAATTGACGCCATTGTATTGTTATGAGAAAAGGTTTCTGGTCTTTGTAAACATCGGCCAAAGTATCCATGACTTTCAGTGCTTGTTTCCTTGAAGTCTGGAGCCTACATTCAATTTCCTCCTTCCCTTGCCCCTTGTTCTTAGCCAGGTTGAGAAGCAATAATAGTTGCAGCAGCATCAGCATCCTTTGAACTTGACACCATGTAGATGTTAACTTCAGATGTGATTAAATTGAATTAAATTGATTACTATTCGTGGTTAAAATTTCAAATTGGAAAAAAGAAAATAGAAAATGTTTAAACATCAAAAGACACTATTAATCCTGATGCTATGATTTTGAGATCCTTCCAATTTAAGAACACATCCTGCCCCTCTCTTACTTCCCCTCCCAAAGAATTCCTTTCTGGATGATTTAGTGAATATAGCCTTCAGTATTTGGATGGATGATTTCATTACATCAGCCATGATCATGACCTTGGACTCTGACAAGATACATATCACCTCAAATAGTAGCATCAAGTAAGTGATATGCCCTTTAGTATTTTCTGTTTTTTTCTTTCTGCTAGGCTATTAAAGATGAAGAAAAAATAATCCAACTTGGATCACAGGTTGAGAATAGAATTTTTAGTAGCTGCAGTAACAGATACAATTAATATCACTTATATATCATTGAAAATAATGTGGATACCTTTCCTCATATTTTACCTGGTGAGACCTTTTTTAAAAAATTGAGATTGACATTATCAATTGCCCCTCAACTGACACCAATTTTTTTGTTATTTATAATGGATATTGCATTGATTTAGACACACAGTATCGTTTTCACTATCCTCTTTCAATTAAAAACTTCCTGATTCTTATTTTCTTTCTTAAACTTTCAGAAATGTGGCTATCTGCAATAACAATCACATAGAACCTCTAAAATGGAATAATCTTTAAAATATATGAATGCATGCAGATATTTAGTTTCTTATGTGAATCATATAGGATGGGCATATAGGGCATTAGTAAGGATACCATGCACTAAATTTTCCAACTTAACTTGGTCAATTTTTATTTTTTGTGTGATGGAATGTAATAGACTGGACCTCGGGAAAGGCAATTCAGTCCAGATATTTTGTGTCAGAGAAATAGTGCTTCACAGCCCTCTTTAAGATTGTTAAGATTGTTTAATAGTTCTCAGAATATATGTTTGTTGGAGTCTTCTCCAATAGCAAAATTCAAATGCATCAATAGTTTTCCCTTCCTGCTTCTTCAAAATCTAACTTTTCTTTTCATAGAGTATCACAGGGAATGCAATGGATTGAACGATTCTTATCTTTGTACATATGGACACATCTTGGCATATAAATAACTTTCCCAAAGCCTTCATCACTGCTCTATCAAGTGCTCTGCAAGTGATAAAATCAAAATAAGTTAAAGTTCTAACCAAATTTTGCCAGCAAATCTGGAAATGACACAATGGCCAACACACTGGAAGAGGTCAATCTACAATCCAATACTAAAACATAGAGAGAGAAACTCAATAAGCTGTGCAAACTATTGTATAATATTGTTAACAAAGTAATGCTTAGGATCATCCAAAATAGTTTAAAGCCTTCCATTAAAAATTAGATGCCAGGTGTTCAGACTAGTTTTACTAGTAATGCAAGCTCAATAATTGAGAATGCCAAGAATATCCAAAATAAGTCACCATCCACTTCATCATTTAGAAAAAGGATTTGATTGTACCATTCATATCAAATTGCGGGAAAGTGTTCAGAAAAAGTGAGAGTTCTAGAAAAAATTTCTTAATGAGAAACTTATATCACTTATAAGACCTAGGATGGTGCAATGGTTAGAATGTAGTATTTCAGGCTAATTCTGCCTACTGCCAGAACTTCAGTCCTACTGGATCAAGGTTGTCTCAGTCTTCCATTCCTCCCAGGAGCCAAATTATTGGGAGCAATATGCTAATTCTGTAAACCACTTAGAGAGGGCTGTGAAGCACTGTGAAGCAGCATATAAATGCTATTCCGATATGCAGGTTAGGAAGAATGTATAGAACATGGTGAAACAGACTGGTTCCACTTTTGTCAAGGGGTGCAATAAGGTTGTCTACCCTCCCTTATTTATTCAATGTATGCATTGAATCTATATTAAGGAAATCTGTATTAGATTGTTATTGTGATCGTAAAAGTGGAAATAGAAACCTTAATAACAAATGCTATGCTTATGACACTACCCTGATTACTGAAAATGCAAAATATCTGTAAAATCTAGTAATAAAAGTCAAAAAGAACAATATGTTATTAAAATAATTATAAAGCAGTCCCAACTTCTGACAACTGATAGAACAATAGGTAGACTTAGACCTGTCAATGAAGATCTGGTGGATAGCTTCTGTTTTTAGGCTCAACTATCAACAGTAAAGAAACCAGTCTTCAAGAAATAAATTGCAGACCAGTAATTTGATAGAGCAGCCATGAAGGCTTTGGAAAAGATATTCAAATGCCAAGGTTATCGGTACCTACAAAGATCAGAATCATTCAAGCCATGGTATTCCATGTGACTTGCTATGAATGTAAAAGTAGGATTTTGAAAAAGTAAGATAGGAAGAGTGTTGATGCTTTTGAACTTTGCTGTTGGAGAAGAGTTCTATGACTATCATGAACATCCAACAAACAAATAAATATGAATCACTGAACAAATCAATCAAGAGGCTCAAATGACCAGGTTCAAATTATCCTACTTTTAGACTGTGGGATGATCTAACTGTCTCTTGTGCTGGGAAAGGTGGAAGGGAAAAGATGAAGAGGATAACAGCAGAAAAATAGATGGACTCAGTTACAGTGACTGTGAGTGCACCACTGAAAGACCTAAAAGAACAGGTTAGGCATAGGCAGAATGGAGAAAATTCATTTTAACTTGACAGCACCTAATCAATCAATCATACTTGAATGTTGATATCAATTATTTGAACGTTGAACTATATTCCCTTCCTGTAAAACAAGATCATGTTGCTTTCAGAGCAATCTTTTGAGCCTACAAAAGCAGATGGTGGCCTGGGCAGGATGAAAAAGGTAATGTGGTGCACCACAGGAATTGTGGTGTAATGCTGAAGCAAGCAGTGGGTAGAACTAAGCCAAAACAAGGCAATTAGACCCATTTTTCTTCCCCTAACATCTTTTTTTTGCTCTATTTATATTACTTTCTATTTCTCTTTTCAGGACAGTAGACTTCCAGAAAAAAAGCAGACTGTTCTCAAATAGAGGTCTGAACTTAATGATTTTAAAGATTTTTGAATTTAGCTGAGAGTTGCTTAGAGCTATAGATTGCTTAGCCTTCATAAAGGAAATCATTTATTTCTTTACTGCAATTTGATTCTTTTATTCATCCTTGAAGTGTAACTTTTTGAATCTTGTAGAAGGGAACACTAAATCATAAATTTTGAAAATATGGTTTGTCGTGCTTTTGATAACATTGTGAAGCTGCTATGAGAATAAAGTAAAAAGTTTTCGAATTTTTGTGACAGAACAGCATAGGTATCATTGCTCTCTTGACTGGAGGTCAAGCAAAGCAGTGATGCCCATGCTGCTCTGTCACAAAATAAGTATTGATTTCATTGAACTTTATTTTTTTTAATAGCTGAATGACCCTCGAAAAATATATTTACCCTCAGAAGAGAAGGATGCAGTGTGTGAGTAGAATAAAAGGTTTATTCTGTTGAATTTCTCAGAGTTGGCAAAATTATATAAGACTGTTGTCCTACCTCAATTCAGCCCTGAATTGACTCTTTTTCTAAGAAATAGCAAGGTCTTACTTTTGCAGAAACCCAAGTCTATACAGTTCCTTCTTCTTAAATGCTGGGTCAATATTTTACAACATAAATCAGACTATAGTTTCTAGTCAGATTTATCCTCTCTGCTACTACTTCTCTCTTTTTAATATGACTACAGTCTTTTGCTCATTTGCCTATAAGCCAGTCACAGAGAATTTAGTGAAACTTCTGGAAAAGTAGAAAAAAATCTTACTGAAGCAGAATTTAAGGAAAACTTTTAATGACATGAGTTATTACAATTGGACCAGATTACAAAGGAAGGTGGGAGGGGGAGGCAAACTATTTTCCAAAGCACCAAAAAGCAAGACAAGAAACAATGGTTGGGCATAACTAAGGACAGAAGCAACTAGAACTAAGGAGAAATTTCCTAATAGTGAGTGTGATCAACCAATGAAACAACTTCAAAAGTTGTGGGTGCTCCATCACTAGAGGCTTTCAAAAAGATACTGGACAACCATTGGTCTGAAATGATATAGGTTGTACTGCTTAAGCAGAAGGTTAGACGAGAAGAACTCTGAGGTCCCTTCCAACTCAATTATTCTATGTACTGCTATATGTATGTATTTAAACATAGGTTGGATGGCTAATTGCCAGAAAGTTGCATTTTGTGTAACAAATACTAAACTGAGATGAGTATCCATTCTTCAAAGTTTACAATTTTATGAATAGACCTTTGGAAACTTCCTTTACTTACGTGATTTAAACATCTTTATCAAGACACACAACAGCAAAGTGGAGCATGGTTTGGTTCTTCAAGTTGGGAAAAAAGGATTTTATTTGAAGTGGAAACAAAGGATTTAATTTAAAGTCTGAGTCAAAATAAAGTGGTAATAGGTAGAGTCATATAAAATGGAAATTAAGCCTTGGAGAGAATAACTATGAAAAAAAATTAGACAGAGCTTTCAGAATATCCAGAACTAACTAATATACTCTGTTATTTCTACATCTAAAAATATGAGTGTGTATGAAGGTGATTTTTTCCCCCTAAAAATAGAATTACTCCACTGAAAGCACCATTTTTTTCTTTCCAGGAACCACATTGCTTTTCCCCAGAGAAGCTTAAAGACAAAAGCTTCTAAGCAAGCTCATTCCTGGTTAATTAACCTCAATTGGGCATGGGAGTTGTACTTATACAGGAATTAGGCAAGTGTGTCTCCTGCATTTCCTTAGAAGATGGGGAAGATATTATGTTTTAATTGTTCTGGTTCAATAGGGACCTCTAGAAGCTTAGCTATCTGGAGAATTACAGTTACAAATGAATTAAGATTCTTATACAAAAATTTTTCATAAATGGCCATGTGATAAGAAGAAAGTTCATTAAAAATTCTCATACTGATATGGCTAATAGACAAAGATGGGAATTGGAAAATCTCTGGTTTGAATTCTGCTTCTGCTATGAACACTAGCAGAAGTTTAGGATAAATCACCAAATATTATTCCTTTCTGTAACATAGGAGTAATGAAATCTTGATCTGGACAACAGAATTACTGTAAACACTAAAACTAGATAAATAAGTGGCATATTTATTATTTTAATACATTATAGAGATATTAATCCATGGTGATTTATGAAGAAAGATTAGATTCCAGTAGTCGGATTAGTTCAGAATTTTTAATGAAGGACATAAAGTCGAGAAGTCTGACAGAAAGCAAATTTCTCTATCAGAAAAATGTCATGTATGTTTAGAAGAAAGAAGAGGAACAGTAAGTCAAGGAAGGTTGGAGTGGGAATCTTCTGGCCATAGTGTCCTTCAGATGAAATCAGAACCAATGTAAGACATGTTCGAAGCTTTTGTAAGAATATACAAAATATTTGGGGAAGGGACTGAGTGGGACAATTGGCCTTTAAGATTTCTGCAGGGTCCAGATCTGTCCATCTTAAAAGCAGTGACTTAATTTAATTAAATTTAAATTTCTCCTCACATAACACATAATAATTCACCCATAATAATTCACCCATCTAAAACTACAGTTTTAGAAAGTTTCTGGGAGCTGAATTATAGGCTTATGGGAGAGCAGGGATGAAGCTGTGGGATACCTTTGGCCTAAATGAATTTATTTGTCACATTGTGATATAAGACTGACTGAATTGAAATATCACTCATGACAACGGCTACCTTAGTTCATTCAAAGAAGTTAACTAGTAATTTATCTTCATTTAATTATATCTCTAATTGATAGTTATTTAAATTGTACATCAATTTGTAGGATAAACTTGATAAACCTACATTAAACTCTATGCACAAATTTATTAAGTTTGTTTTCAAGGTAATTTTATTCTGTTATTTTCTCTTGTAGAATACAGAACACCAACTTCATATTCTTTTCTATAATGCTTTCAACTGGACATCACTATATCATTTCCCATGAAATCCTATGACACTATTTTGACACAGCAGCATTATTTAAAGAGACATTTATTGAGACTAATTTTTATTTTAGTTTAATTTAGCATTCAGAGGAACATCTCCACAGGTATACAAGGACATTGTTTAGTCTTGATGTTATTAAAAAATCTGCATAAATTTGCATAAAGTAATTAGACAGGGCTTGTGAATAACAAGAAATTATTGTATGTGGTCTGTCATGTAATCTCAGCTGACAAAACCTATATACATTTTTCATTGCTGTTGAAAGGTAATAAAGAAACTGAAACTTTATTCTGAAGTCTCTTTCCAGAACACAAGTATTTACAAAGACCATGAGAATAAATGAAGATGGTGGTGAGTACTACCTGCAGTAGAAGGGGACAATATGATAGCTAATTCCAGGTACAACAGAAGCAATTCTTTAATAATAATTAAATCATTTCCAACAAACAAACAAGATAAACAGGATCAAACCAGTTCTTAGGAAAATTTGTTGGATGATGTAAAACAAGATGTAGTTCTTTAAAGCCATCTCATACAATGAGGTACCATGGACAGCAGATGTTTCCCTCTCTTCTTTTGGAAGTCATAATCACTGTGGCTGCTAGACATTGATTAGGATAGTTTTGCACAAATTTATGAATGGAATGTTTAATTTACTTTGTTTAATGTTACTTTTTGTGAACAATACAAGTTGTAATTATTTTATTGTGTATTGGGTACAGAGCTCCAAAACACACATCTCTTCCCACACCTGTGTCAACACTGCAACTTTGTTGTGAACTCTGCCATACAATGCTGGGAGGAAGGCTCAAATGGAAGGGAAAGATGCAGCACAGTTGCCTGCAATTTTGTTTGAGAAGTCTATCCTTCACAACATGCCATACCAACTAAAGGCCATAAATTCCCAAATCCAGATGGCCTCCAAAATTTCAAGCAATTCAGTCTGAAATGAAGCATTTGTTCCCTCCAATTCCCAAAGCCTCCAGACACTGAGATAGGACATTAACAGAATTAATAGCATGGTTTATTTCAGGGATGGTGATATACGACTCTTAATGTGACAGTACTTAGTCATTAGTACTAGTACTAATATTTAGTAAGCAATTAGTTATTAAGTAAGGACTATTGTCATAATATTTTAGAAAGCTGGACAGAGAGCAAAAGAGAGAATGAACTATGTTTTTGATTACACTTATTTTTTCTGTATTCAAACAAAACTTTGCTTGGGATCAAGTTGATTGTTGTGATACAGGGCTTGCATCTCAATGGCACATTTGACATCTTGATGATGATGATGATTATTATTATTATTATTATTATTATTCTCCATTATATCTGGATTTAATGAATGCATAAGGCATAGGACCAATTCTGAGTATATATTTATTTGGAGAAAGGGATGCTTGTTTCAGAATTTAAGCAGCATAAAAAAATAGCTACTTTAAAAAAAGCTATATTCAAAATCTAGTTGTAAAACTTGTGGTCATTTTTTAAAAAAATGCATGCACAATTCTGCTGTTAATATAGTATTAAGGAACCTCTGTGGCACAGTGGTTAGAGTGCAGTGTTGCAAGCTACTTGTGCAGCCAGTTCAAATCCCACCAGGTTCAAGGTTGACTCAGCCCTGCATCCTTCCAAGTTGGGTAAAATGAGGACCCAAATTGTTGGGAGCATAGGCTGATTCTGTAAATTGCTTAGAGAGGGCTGTAAAGTACTATAAAGCAGTATATAAGTCTAAGTGTTATTGCTGTTAACATAGGACAGATTTATATAGCTTTAGATATTCCTACTCAAAAGATTCATGCCTGTCACGTTATTGTTGAAGGCACAAGGCAAAAAGTTGAAGGCAAAAAAAGGTAGGAATAGTAACTGAGTTCTACAAACAAGTTTGAATGAAATTTAAATTCATACTTCAAAGGATAAACAAAGACATCTGCCTAAATAGATGTCAAGCTAGCATTCCTACATTTTCATTAAAATAATACAACATAAGATCTTGTTTTTCTTGTCATATTTATTAGGAAATTATTTTTTGTAAATTCTGTTTAATATGAATCCTTACCTATTTTGTTGGTGGAAGGCTAATAACTTTTGACAGAGAGAATGAAGCAGAAGAGTGAAACTTTGTTGAGTAAAGTGTTCTGCAAGATTTAGTAGGCTATGGTAGTGTGGTAACAAGCTTTTTTTTCTAATTAACACATTTATTAAAAGATCTAAGCTTCTGTACAGAGAGTGGCTAAACTGATGTAGGATTTAAATTGGGGTGAGATAGGAAGAAAAGCAGAGAAAAGGGAGGAGAAAATGTTAGTTATGTACATACAGATTGTTTCAGAAATTGTGAGTGCTCTATCAGTGGAGGTTCTCAAGAAAAGATTGGAAACCATTTCCCAGAATGATATAAGGTTTCCTATTCAAACATGGGATTGAACTAGAAAACCGCCAAGGTCCTTTCCAATCCTGTTATTCTGTATTCTGTGTTCTATGTTCTAGTTGACATATAATCTTATTAACAATTGTAATATGTGTATTAAAAACCCATTGTGTTAAAATTGCCTGAAAACTTTTGCTGTATGTATATTTGTAAATGATTGAAGGAAACCCTAAACAGATACACTTCACAAACATTTCAGAAATTATACTGAAGGCCGTACTTGAATAACATGCCCCAATATGTTATGTCCCAATATGAGAGAGTAGTCAATAGTTATCCAAAGCCTTCAAAAGACCTTGTTTACAAAACTTGGAAGAAAAGTGTCTGTGTGTACACTACACAAGAACACAAGTCTTAGAAATGATGCACTCATTTTTTTCTACACTGAATGTAATTTATGTTATGTAGCAGAGGTGGTATTCAGCAGGTTCTGAACAGTTCTGGGGAACTGGTAGCAGAAATTTTGAGTAAGTTTGGATAACTGTCAAATACCACCTATGACTGAAAATTTTACAGTATCCTTCCCCTGCAGTGCCCACCAAGCCACAGCCACAGAACCAATAGTAAAAAAAATGTGAATCCCACTAATGTTATGTAGGTGAGCGTTTTTATTGCCAAGTTCTACAAAGGATCTAAAGATCAATACAAAGTTTCAGTGTATAACTTATCTATTTCTTGAAAGTTAGTAATGACAGTATAGCTCAGGTATTAAGAATAGTCATTTTATATTTTCTGTGACATACCAATTAATTTTTGTGGTGTTAATAATTCCAAAACTCCCTGATATTTTAATGAGTGACATTTAACATTTATTGATATGCATGTAGAGCATCAATACATTAAACAGAAAGGAAAAATATTCTTTGGAAGGTACAGTTTATTTAAAATAGTTGCCTTTCATTCACCAGAACTGTGGTGACACAGTGGTTAGAATCCAGTTCTGCAGGCTAATTCTGCTGAGTGTCAGCTGCCAGCAGTTCAGCAGTTTGATTCTCAATGGCTTCAGGTTGACTCAGCCTTTCATCCTTCTGAGGCTGGTGAAATGAGGGCCCATATTGTTGGAGCAATAAGCTGACTCTGTAAACCACATAGAGAGGGTTGTAAAGCACTGTGAAGTGGTATGTAAGTCTAAGTGCTATTCAGTGGTGGGATTCAATTTTTTTTACTACCGCTTCTGTGGGCCTGGCAGTTGAAGGATACTGTAAAATCTCCAGTCAGAGGTGGTTCTGCTAGTTCTCTGAACGACTCAAAATTTCCGCTACTGGTTCTCCAGAACTGGTCAGTACCTACTGAATACCACCTCTGGTGCTATTGCTATTTTAACACCAATAGAATATTCCAAAAATGTGTGAAAATACTGTTACAAACTGCACTGTGGTGTTATCCAATCATTATCTTCATAAAAAACATTAATTACCAATTAATGAGGCCTCAATAAAAGAAAATATATTGCAGTTTAAATGTTTGATTTTTCTGTTATGCAGATTTATTGTTTTTCATGTAATTGTACTGTCAGTGTAATCTTAATGGATTATGATACATTGTGTTTTAAACAAAAGTTATTTGTATGGTTTTTGCATATAAAGTTTCTATCCTTTTTGGAATTTATATAGCAAAATAAAACACAAGATATGTAATTACCTTGGAAGTCTGATATCAAATTTGAAAGCTTCACAACATTTCCCTTTTTATATCAGAGAGAATATCTTATACCAGAGAGAATCAAGGTGGAATCTTCTTCCTTTCCTGGGTTTAATTCATGTTTTGCTACCTCCTGCATTCCTTTTCCAAGGTCGCTTCTGTAATAGTCGAAAGTTTTCAACTAGAGTGGGAGGGGGCAGAAAATACAGATTTAAATTCTCATTCAGTCATGAAACTCACTAAATGACTCTGGACTCTCTCCTGCCTAACTGGCAAAATATGATTATTGGGAACATAAAAGGAGGAGGGCATGGTATATTAAACTCTTGAAAAACAGAGACGAAATAAATGCAATAAACAAATCAGAAGATTAATGCTACAGGCTTGTATGTCAGGGTGATTGTTTCACAAATGGAAAGCAATTCAGTAGTTCAGTATTTTTCCTTTAAAAAACTCTTATTTTCAAATGAATGAGAATCAGTATAAGGCAATACAGCACATTTCAGCCTTAATCCAAAGCTTTATATTTCCAGGTATGTCAGCTACAACACAACCACAAAATTGCTTTTTTATTTGTATTGGAGCAAATAATCCCAACCCTTGTTTCTCACCATTAGCAATTTAGAGTTAAATTGGCTTTCATTTTCATGAAAAAAAAAATATTATCATACTTCATTGTAAATATATAAAAAAATAATTTGTTGAAATATACTGAATATTATATTTTTTTAAAGGTAGTAATAACGCTTAAGATAATTATTACTATTAAACATAGATTATTTATGAATTACAGAAGATTTTTTTGAAAAGATAGGAAACAAACCTGCAAAAGTAGGATATAATTGCAATTTGCTCTCCTAGCCACTATAATTAAACCTATTATAGTTCTGGCAAGATTCTGTCCACACAGCATGACCAAATAAAGAACTGAATTTTGTCTAGGTTATTCCATAATATTCTTAGGTTGGAAGTGATATGACTTCTGTTTCTGTAGCTCAGGGGTGCCCAAACTTGGCAATTTTAAGATTTGTTGACTTTAACTCTCAGAATTCCTCAGCCAGTTATGCTAGCTGGAGAATTCTGGGAGTTGAAGTCCACAAGTCTTAAAGTTGCCAAGTTTGGAGACCTCTTCTGTCGCTCATTGGAGGTCTCCTCCCTCTCTTCACAGAATACAGTGATTCCTTTCTGGCTAAGGTTCCCTCCCTGCCTCCTGTGAGAGGAGTTTAGCTCTAGTGCAGATGGCAGCACATGACAACTTCCCTGCCAGCTTCACAAACAGAAAAATTTTAAATGGTGATTACATTATGACAGGGCGCTTGACAATAGATCATAAATGGTAATGCAAAATTTTTACCAGTGGTAAAACACCCATTTGAAAGTTATCATAATTCTAGAGAGTTATTAAATGAATAGGCATAAGGTATATTTCTGACCTATAATCAGGATTAAATGTTCTTACTTTTTGTGTTGGGACTTGCTTTATTTTCTAATTGTTAGAAAATCAACATACTTTTTCTTAAATGAATCTAATAAGGTATTTGCCTTATATGGAGTTATTATTTATGATAATGGACTTAGAAACCATTTAGAATAAAATTGACTCTGAGAGAAGTGTATTCCAACCACTGTAAATGTTTACAAACATACAATATTCAGATCAAGGAATTGCTATTTTATTCCAGCATCATTTTGTTAGAAAAAACAAATGAAAACTTTATAAATAATTTGAGGATTCCTTCAATTATTCACTAAATCATGAAACCTGATCAAGATTATGGCCATCCTTGGTTTCTGTGACTTAGAAAACTCAAAATAAATCCAAGCTTCTTTACAACAGATTCCATTATAAGGCTGGTAATCAACATTTAGCAGCACAATAGGAACCAGCAACTCTGTCTCTAAGTAGAAATCTGTTCACTAAGTAGAAAAGCTCATAACCATGATGGCCTTATGATGTGATTTCCCATTCAGTTGTTAAGCAAATAACTGTGGTCATTAAGTGAGATATCATGAAACAGCCACTTGCAATTTTATTTTCGTGTTTTCCATTAGTTTTCTTGGAAACCAGTTATTATCATGTGAATGGCAATCATATGAAGTCAGACCCTGCAATGATTGATCACAAATGCAAGGACTGATCACAAGACATTTTTACACCATCATAATTAATAACTAACCAAGGGAGTCCTTAAATGAAGACTTGCTATATGTGGGAAAGAATAAATTTCTGATCAATCACATGCCAAATGTTCTCAGAACCTAGACATTCTGGAAGGAGATCCAATGCCAAGAAAATAATAGAAAGGGAAACTTGTCTTTTTTAATATAGTATGCATGCCAGAAAGACTCTTGCATTTGAATAATTTCTCACCCATCAATATCAACTTTAAGAAAACCCAGCAAAGAAGACTGAATAACAGTAGTGAACTATGTTTCAGGATTTTCATGCATCAATGCCATTCGACATGGCAATGTGGAGCTTCCTTGCAAGGTGGGTACAATTTACACTGTCTTGCCAACTCTTCTCATGCCTGTTGTAGACACAGTCTTGTTCAATTCTAATTACTCTAAATGAGAGGATTGTTGTTCCAGCAGACAATAGCCTTTTAAAGTTCTTCTAGGAATGTTCTTCTCCAGGCAATATCAGTTAATACTAGACAGTTTATTGAATGACTCAAAGTGTGAACAGCAGGGAGATATTTTTCCCCAAATGGATAGGTGCACATTTTACTTTCTCAAAGGCCTAGAAATTAATTACTAAATGAAAGCTGAGGGAAATAAACAAAACTGATCTTCAGGTGCTGCACAGATCTTTGAAGGAATGTTTCATCTCAGCTAAGGCTTAAACCAAATACTTCTTCAAAGCTGATCTGCAAAGTGCTTCAGTGTCCCATTTTTCATTGCTGAAATAGATGCAGTGGTTTTCTTCATTTATTTAAAAAAAAGGGGAGGGCTTCTGCTTATGTTCAGAAGCCTCTTTTAGTTGTGAAACTTGACAAAGGCAGACTTTCTTGTTTCTTCAAGGAGTTTCAACATATGGAAACTTAGCAATGTGACTCCATGAGGCAAATCAGCTGCAGGTAGATTGAGTACAATCTATGTAGACCTACAACTGTCACATTTATGACCTATTGGACATTTCCCAGAAATATTTGGTTGGACTAGAATTCTTGGCTAGTTCAGTCTTTGGTTTTATTCAGCAGAGTTCTTACATTTTAATTAATAATTTTCATATTTAAAAGCTGGACATGAGAAAAAATATTGATTCCTTTGTTGCTTTCTCTTTCTCCTATCTATCTATCTGTCTGTCTGTCTATCTATCTATCTATCTATCTATCTATCTATCTATCTATCTATCTATCTATCTATCTATCATCTCTTTTATTTATCATTAGATTAGAACAATTAGATCCTCCTCAGATATAATATTTAAACTCTCATAATTACATTCTCATTTTTTCCTTTGAATAACATAACTCAATAGTGATACATTATTAGAGGAAAAAACTGCGAGGGTGCATTGTTTTCTAAACAGAAAGATATTGTCAGACATTGCAGAGCCTCTTGCCATTTTACATTCTTCTGACAGATTACGCAATCTCAGCTTCTTCTTCTCAGTCAGATTTTTTGTTCTTTCTTGTGATTGAAGTGAAATAAAAGCACAACTTCTGTTATTGGAATCATTTCATTAAGCTACCACACAGCTATCCCATGTATGTAAATAATAATATATGTTGAAAAACAAGTGAATTTCTGAGTGATTTATTGAGACAAGAATGTGTACTATTCAGCTTAGTTAAATTTGAGAATGAGTTGATTATTGTGAGATGTGAAATTATACAAATCATGTTGAATACTCCCAGAAAAAATATCTATAACACTGTAGCCAAAATTGATGTGCTGTTTATCTCCAAGAATTAAAAACAATGCCCCATCTGATTTTCAAATAATTTTCAGATTTTCTTGAAGCAAAGATTCTGCTCTGTAATGTAGAACTGGTTTCCCAGTTTATTTATTTATTTTATTTTATTTATTTTGATTTGTCAATCACTTACAAGATAATAGGTATAAGTATATACATAGTTATGAATACATGAAATGGGTACATATAAGAAAAATAAAAGAAACAATAGGACAGGAATGGTAGGCACATTGGTGCGCTTATGCACGCCCACTACAGACCTCTTAGGAAAGAGGTGAGGTCAATAGTAGACAGTCTAAGGTTAAAGTTTTTGGGGTTTGGGGAAGAAACTACAGTCAGGTAGAGTATTCCAGACACTGACCACTCTGTTATTGAAGTCGTATTTCCTGAAATCAAGTTTGGTACAATTAACCTTGAGTTTGTACCTATTGTGTGCTCTTGTATTATTATGGTTGAAATTGAAGTATTCATTGACTGGTGGGACATTGCAATGTATGATTTTATATATTATACTTAGATTGAACAGAAGACGGCGTAGTTCTAGATTTTCTAGGTCTAGAATTTCAAGTCTGGTGGCATAAGGTATTCTACAATGAGTAGAGGAGTGGAGAACTCTTCTTGTGAAATATTTCTGGACTTTCTCAACTGTGCTAATATCAGATAGGTAATGTGGGTTCCAGACTGATAAGCTGTATTTGAGTATTGGTCTTGCTCTAGTTAGTAGTGTGATATTACCAGAGAAAAAGCTACGTAGGATTAGGTTAACAACTCTTAATGCCTTTTTGGCTATGTAGTTACAGTGGGCTCTAGCACTTAGATTATTAGAGATGAGTATTCCAAGGTCCTTTACAGAGCTTGGATGATCAAAAAGGTCTTGACTATTCAGCTTGTATTTTATTTTCTGATTTTTTTTTGCCAATATTTTTTTGCCAAGACAGAGCATTTATTTGTTGAGATGTGAAATTGCCATTTATTTGACCATTCTGATACATAGTCAAGGTCTTTTTGAAGGGTAGCAGTATTGTCTGTGGTATTGAACAGCTTTACATCATCAGCGAAAAGAACGCAGTTGCTCTTAATATGATCACAGAGGTAATTTATGTAGAGCATGAAAAGAGTTGGTCTAAGAACACTGCCTTGGGGACTATTGACACCACTGTTGACAGGTACAGAATTTTATAGGACACTCCCAATTTTGACCATTTGTTGTCTCTTTGACAGGAATGCTTCTATCCAGTTATGAAGTTGTCCAGAGATACCTAAGATTTTATTTTTAGGAGTAGTTTGTCGTGTACCACTAAATCAAAGGCTTTACAGAAGTCTATGTACATTGCATCTATTGCTTTGCTCTGATCGAGTTGTGTAGTTCATATATTTTTACAGTGTAAGAGTTGAAGATTTCAGGATAGTTTTTTTCTGAAACCAAATTGTTTATTAGAAAGTAGGTTGTGTGTCTCGAAGTGGAGGATAATGGATTGGTTAATAATTGATTCCATGACTTTACAGGTGATGCAGCAAAATGAGATTGTTCTGTAATTTTCAACTAGACTGGGTTCTGCCTTTTTGAAGATGGGGATGACCGTGGCTTATGACCATAAGTCTTGTTTTGGCAAGGAGCTGGTCCTGAAAGATTTTTCAAAAAATATGCTTAGAGTTTCTGCTATAGTAGTGGATAGCTTTTTAAAGAAGTAGGCACATATTCCGTCTCGTCCAATAGATAGAATTCAGCAATATCTATTCAGATGGAATATCATTTTTATATAAATATATATTTCATTCACTGAAACCCAATCTGATGTAGTGGTTAAGGCACCATGCTAGAAACTGAGACACTATGAGTTCTAGTTCTGCCAATTATTCTCTCTCAGCCATAGGAAGAAGCTAAGGGCAAACTGCTTCTGAAAATCTTGCCTAGAAAACTAGTGCAGGACAAGGAATGGTCCAGGAGCATCAAATTGGCTCTCAATGAAAAATGTACTCTTTCTTTAATAGTCACCTGCCTTTTGACAGATCATTTGTTCATTAGACAGCATTTCTACTGTGATTGGCTGAAGTTTCAAGAGATCTTACTTGGGTTTTCCATTTAACCGAAGATAAAAGGGGATGTATGTATTTTACACATTTATAAATGGGTATAAAAGTTAAGGAATTTTTTTAGTTTACTATTTTAAAAATGAAAGATGTCCACTTCCAGGTAGTAATGTTTGAATTGTCCATTTAGAACATTCTGTTTGTTTGTTTTTCTTTCAGCATGTTCAGATGTTCACTTGAGCTGATATGAATCTCTGGACTGAATTTTTGGCATATTGTTTTTTCCAATGCTTTACAGCTCTATCAAGTATTAAAGATATGTAGTGTGGAAGAAGATGAAAATTACAGCTTGGATTCTTGTAATCTCCACATAGGCTAAAAAGAAAAAAGAAAACTATTATATCAAAACAACATAGTATTTTGACTCAATATTAGATTCTTATGCTTTATGAAACAGTTCATGGAAAAAAACAGATATTTCAATATTCAAGCAATAGATATGAATGTTACACTTACTTTTAGGGAAAGTAATTTAAATAATGTTTATGTTACAAAATGTTACAGTTTTAAAAAAGAAGTTGATTTGAAATACAAGAAAGCAAACCAGAGGTTTACCTGGAGAACAGATTAAGCAGCAGACCTGAATCATTTTACAACTTAAATTACAATATTTTGCCCTAAATTCATTCATTCTCTCTCCCCCCCCCCCTCTCTCTCACACACACACAACATCAGCAGGTTTTATTCAAGTTTCTGCCATTTTATTCTCCTCCTCTCAAATAACGTCAATCACTTGTAGAACAATATATGTGTTGCTGAATTCCTAACTCCTTTGACTCAAGTTTCATGATACCACTCTATTCCATAGTAAGACTATGTGAGAAAGATTGTCAGTAATGGTTAGGTCCACCTGAAGAAATTCATGTTCCAATTGCTTTCTTGTCAGTAATGAGTAAGGAAAGCCTAAAGAGTGACACCAGTAAGATAACTTCCTGTTTCCAAGGCTATACCTCAATTTTACCTTCAGTTCCAGACTTAATTTGGAGAAGAGTGTAAAAATATTTTGTTAGTCAAATTTAAGTTATATAATGTTCAGAAATTAAAGGGTGCTGTTTGAACATCAGAAAGTCATTATATTTTGTACCTTCTTACCAAATGAAATAACAAAGCCTACTTTTTCTTTTAACAAATTTCCTTTCCTCTTTCACAGTACATATTTAAACTTGTCAGTGAGATACATTTGTTTTGCCAACAGCTAATTAAATAAAATTGAATTAAAATTGCTGTGTGATATTAATAATTCATTGGAAAGGCACTGACTTAAAAGCAAAGCATATCTGCCTTGCTTTCTTGGAATATAGGTGGAATGGACTTGACCTACATTTTATAAAATCAAGCCAAAAATCCCCTGGGAAAAAAGAGTGATGAAACCAAAACAATCATATATGTCATGAAGGTTGATAAATCTGGAAAATGATGAAAATATTGGGGCAAGGTGAATGGAAGAAGAAGAGGCTGGCAGTTAATAGATGGAATATTGGGAGCCATTGCAAGAATTGCAAATGCAGGAAGAGATTGGATAGCTTAGAAAGTTTTCATTGATAGTCACCGGATGTTAACATCTATACAACAGTGTATGTTTCTGAAGGGTTAGAAATCTTACTATTCCCTCTTGTCAGCCTGGCTGTGTAATGTTATAATTTAGTCACACATTCCCTTTGCAGAATTCTGAATTAACATGGAATACCTCAACTCATTCAATACATCAGAATATGAAACTTTTTTGCTAACTTTTTAAAAATATGACTAGACATAGAGAGACCACAATGATGATTTAATGATGATACTAGAGATTGAGTTATTTATTTATTTTTATAAATATATGTATCTTGTCTTTCCAATAGATAAAAATTAAATACAGCAGCTAAAAGCAATTAAAACTAGTATAAATTTAAAATAAAAAGAAAATAATGTTACAAAAGCAATTAAATTAAATTAAATTAAAAGAAAAAATATTGATAAAACAGAGGAACATTAAATAAGACCTTCATGGAAAATCTATGCTGCCCTTCTTCTTTAATTATATTTGATGTATTTTAAGCTTTTAGAAGTAAGATACAAACCTATTTCCTATAATCTACTAGTACAACTACTGGCAATTGTGCCACCATTGTTTGGTTTCCAATTGAATTTCAGTGGCAGTTATATGGAGTTCAATAGGTAATCCATTAATTATCTATCATTCTACATGAGTGGCTTATTTATTATGTGTATTTCAACCTTAAATACATTATGGAAACTTATTCACAGGAGAAATTGGACAAATATATTAGAAGTTAAAGGATCTTCTCTAGTCTTTCTGTTTCACTTCAGTAGCCAACATCACTTGCCATACATTTCACTTTTTTTCTATCCAAAAATAAAGGTGGACAAATAATCTTGAGGATTAGTTATACTTTCAAGCAGAATGTGCCATTTTCCGAGGGATTGCTATAATTAGGTTTTGTCATACTCAGGATTTTTATTTGAATGACATTGGACCTGCTTATGTTTATTTCTTGATGGCTACTGAACATTTTTTGGTCAATGAACCTTTGATCTTCCTTCCTCAAGTTTTCATAATTACTCTATCAGATAGAACAAACTGGCAGTGTTTTGCCCCAAGAACTTTGCGATAATCTTCCAGTGGCATGAATACATGCATGGCCAAGCTATTGAAAGACTGATAAATGAGGCACTGATTTGACACCAAATTAATCTGATTTAGAAAGGCACATGCATTGACTGGTTTGCAGATGTATTAATCAGCTGAACTCCAGCTGAACTTCCTGAAGGTGAGCTAGCTGTCTCCTTTCAGAAGTCCAGTTTGTGTATATGTATATGCTATTTTTCACTGTTACAGAAACTCGAACCAGAAATAATATATATAATTTGCAGTTACCTAGTTTTGTTATAACTTCTTATAATAAAAAGAAGTAACAAAAACCTTTTGGATGGTAAAATCAGTACTATATTGGAATAATCTAGCTACCATTGCATATAAACTGAGGTTTTGCCCATTCCAATATTTCTAGGTAGAGGTTAGAAATCCATTTCTTTGCTTAACTGACTTTCCTGCTAATGCAGAAAATTAAAATACATGTTCCTTGTAGTCCATTTCAAGCCCACAATTGTATGATTCTATGCATGAACTACATTCCCGGAAGAGAAAGAAAGATACCTCACAGATTTAAAATGACCACCTAAAATGAAAATTGTAAACAAGATGTATGTCTATATATGCAGTGCTACTTTCCATCTTTATTGTCAACCAAAAATCACTCACTCCAATTTAAATCAAATCTGAGTATTCATTCACCTAACAGTGACACTCAATTTTGTAAGTGCATATGGGTGGCTATGGGTGTTAATGTGCATAATTTCCAGATAACATACAATTCACCACTAAATAAAAAAGCAATTACAGGGCAAGAGAGCATGCATTAATGCTGACTAATTACAATTATTTGCCTATAAAACAAATTTTACAAAGAAAGATCCTCATGTAATCAGAGAATGGCAACAAACTGCACTGAGAAGGGAATAAAAGGGTCTTAAGGCCCTGTCACACTGCCCAATGGATGCAAAACGTTAACAACAGACGAGAAAAATGTTTCATCCGTTGTTATCCGCTCTCAGAAGGGGCAAAAATTTGCTTAACCAGAGTGGATAACACGGAAAGGAATGGACGGGGGGATGATGCAGAGCGGATGGAAAATGGATGCAGAGCGGAAGCCTAGTGGATGGAAGCGGATGGGAGTGGATGGCACATCCACTAGGCTTCCGGGGGACCTCAGCAAAGTGGACACAGAACGGATACAGCGGATGCAGAACGGATGCCAAACGGATGAAGCGGAGGCACAGCAGATGCACAGCGGATGCACAGTGGAAGCCGAGCGGATGCCGAGTGATAATTGCGCATTCAGGGAGGATGCATTGCGTCAGCCCCACGGATATAACGGAAGCAGCTCGGAAGCAGGTCGCCATTCAGAGGAAAGACCTGCTGCCGGACAGATTGACTGCCTTGCCTGCCCTGCCTGCATGTCTGCCTGCAAGCCTTGCTGCCAGCCTCCCTGCCAGCCTTGCTGTCTGCCTCCCTGCCAGCCTTGCTGCCAGCCTCCCTGCCAGCCTTGGTTCATGCCTGCCTGCCAGCCTTCCTGCCAGCCACTCTGCCTGCCAGCCTTGGTGCCTACCTTCCTGCCAGCCTTCCTGCCAGCCTTGGTGCCTGCCTGCCTGCAAGCCTTGGTGCATGCCTGCCTGCCAGCCTTGGTGCCTGCCTGCCTGCCAGCCTGCCTGCCAGCCTTGGTGCCTGCCTCCCTGCCAGCCTTCCTGCCAGCCTTGGTTCCTGCCAGCCTCCCTGCCAGCCAGCAACCCTACAACCATGCGGAAGCACAGCAAGCCTCAGCCATCTGCTGCCAGACCTTGCAAAGGGACAGGGCTACCATCCCACCCCCTGGCCCTCACTCTGGTTCTGCTGGGGCTTCTGCAGCACGGGCTCGGTCTTCTGGGGCTGGGGCTTCTGCTGCTTCTGCTTCTGGAGGAACTGATGACAAGCACTCCAGCACCAGCCACCTCCACAGCACCTGCACCCTTCACCCCTGAGACTGAGCGACCAAGAGGAGTGCCAGAGACTCATTTTTGTCTTATAGCTTGTTGTTAATAAAGTCTATTTTTGATTCACACGCTTGCTTCATTTCTTTTTTTTAATAAAGTCTTGGTGTAAACTTTTAGAAATGGTTTAAGATTTTGCATACTTGTGGGATGGGTTAAGATAGCAGTGGGATGGGCAGGGATACCTTTGGGATGGGCAGGGATACCTGTGGGATGGGCAGGGATACCTGTGGAATGGGCAGGGATACCTTTGGAATGGGTAATAGCTGTGGGATAGATAAACCTCCAGTGCAAGCATAGTGGGACTGTATGGTCCATCCTTCCAGGTGCCACACCTATGGCCCTTTATTATCAATAATAATATAATAATCATCCACACATGTCAACACAAACACAACTCTTTCTTAAATGCCCTGTTCATTGTAGGGCCACTCAACATACATGGCACAATATCATCAGTGTGATGAGACAGGCTGAAGGAAGCATCCATTAAGCATCTATCATCCTGTCTTGCCACTCCACTGCTCCAGCTGGAGAGTTGCACCAGTTTTTCAGGAGGTTGCGCTGCTTCTTCCCTTCATGTGAGGCTCTGTTGGGGCCTTGCACATCCTGAGTGTCTATCAGGTTTTGCCCTTGCCTCCATTCCCCAGGCTCCATGTCCCCATTGCCTTGCTGGAGGCCCACAAGCCTGTTCTGCAAGACTGGGTAGCGGGTGCGCATGAGATTGTGCAGGATGCAGCAAGCTTCCATGATCCTCCTCACGGTCTCTGGGCGATGTTGCATGGTGGTGAGAAGTACCGGGAACCTGTTTGCCAGGATGCCAAAGGCGTTCTCCACCACTCGCCTTGCCCTGGACAGCCTGTAGTTGAAGATCCTCTCTTCATGGGTGAGGTATTTGGAGGTGTAGGGCTACATGAGGTAGGTTGTAAGGGAGAAGGCGTCATCTCCCATGATGAAGTAGAGCACATCTTGCGTGTCATTGGGCAGGGGTTCTGGATCTGGGAAGCCCACAATGAGGTTGTGTTCCAGCCTACCCTTAAGATCACTTAGGTTGTATACCTGGGCATCTGAAGATGAGCCATTGCCTGAAGCAACTTGTAGTCAGCATCGACCATGGCGAAGAGGATGATGCTGAAGAAGCCCTTGTAGTTGTGATAAGAGGAGTTGGCTGGCGCTTTGCAGGCCACGTGCTTGCCATCAATGGCTCCAACGGTGTGTGGGAAGTTCCACCTCTGATACCACTGCTCTGCAACTTTCTTCCAGCCTTCTTCAGTGGTGGGGCACTGGAGGAGCTCCTCCTTGTATTCTTCGATGATGGCCTGCACCACTTCTCTGACCACAATGCTGATGGTGTTGTGTGGCACCTTCCAGCCATACTGCATGCTTGTGTACGTGGTCCCTGAGGCCAGGTGGCACAGAGTGAGTGCCACCTTGAGCCCAGGTTCCAGGCTGGGCCGGAGGTTGGTGTTTGCCTTGGTCAACCTGGGTGTCAGCCGCTGCACAACTTCGTCAAACATGGCTGGAGGCATCCTCATGAAGTTCTGGAATGCCGGAGTGTCTTCGTTCCTGAGCTCCACCATCGGCTTGTTGTACAGTCCGTACTCTGCTCTTCTGGTGAACCATCTTCGTACCCAGAAGCTTCTTGGCCGCCTCTTTTTCTTCCCGTAGTAGTGTTCACAGAGTCTGTTGATGGATTCGCACTGTTGCAGAAGGATGGTGGCTGCCAAAAGGACTTTGTTACGATCCACGGTGGACATGACTGGATGCTGTGGAAGAGGAAGAGTCAAATGAAGGCTGCAGAGGTCTGCACAGCTGGGCTGCTGGTCTGAAAGTGAGATGCAGGTGAGTTGCTCCCCCTTTTTATCGGCAGTATAGGTGTCCCTTTGCATCCTCTAGGCATCCTCTAGGCATCCTCTAGACATCCTTAATATCCGAGATAGGTCCCCTCTGCAAAGGTTTTTTCCGTTTTAAATGCTTTGTTTCCGTGCTGCATCCGCTAGGCATCCGTTCTGCATCCGTTCTGCTTCCTCCCTGCGTCCGAGCGGATGCGAGTTGCGCGGATGTGTAACGGATGCCTAGCAGATATAGCGGATGCGTAACGGATACAGAACGGATGCCTAGCGGATGCGTAGCGGATGCAGAATGGACGAATTGGATACATTTTCCGCGCAAAAGTTTTGAGCAGCTCAAAACTTTCTGAGTGGATGAAATGTCCATAAACGGATGCTGGATGGATAGAGAGGAAGCAAAACGGAGGCAGTGAGTACAGAACGGATACATCGCGTTAACCAACGGATGGCAAGCTTTTTTGTCCATTTTCATCCTCTTTGCATCCATTGGTGCAGTTGACAGGGGCTTTAGATGAGGAGAAGAAATGGATGAATAAAATATGTAAGAATAGGAAAGAGAGATAATTAGATTTGTGGTGCAAGAATCCAGATGATTAGATGCCAGCAAAGACAAACCATTTTAACTTTGTTATTATCCTGCGATAATAAGAATTCCTGAAGCTTGGAATTGCCTGATTCTAGTTCAATATTTCAACTGTTACACACATCACAATGTCAGTTGTACATATATTTAAGAACTCCTGATAGTGGCATACACAAAAATATCTGAAAAATAGAAATTCTGTTCCAGTTTTATTTATATAAGGGCATCCTGTGCTATACATCAGCCAGTTTTACACACTCTGATTTTTTTTTAACTTCTTCCTCCTTTTTTGATTAGCTGCCTCTATTCTGATAAACAATTCAGATGGAAATGTTGTAGGTGGAAAAACTTGTTTTTATACAAGTCAATATGATATTCATTATTTAGTTTCTTATATTTCTGGATTCTTATTTTTTCTGCCAAAACATCTCCATAACATGTGTTAAAGCAAATAATTAGACAGACAAAGAGACCTTTATAACACAACTTAGTAGCTGTTCTGGTCTTTTAGAAAATATTTTCCTTTTAATTCCAGCAGGCACTCTTCCAGAAAGTCATTAAGAGATGGATGTTTCCCTATGTACTGGGAAAGTGTATAGTTGCAGTCTATATAGATTTTGGACTGGTACCTGTTGCTATTATTATTATTTGATTATTATCACTATTTACTTTTTTATTGATATCGCGGTACTAGAGACGCCAGAGTGGAAGAAAAAGAACTGGAAAAAAAATCATGCCCTGGCCATCAAAACTATGAGAATATAGATGAAACATGTAAAAGTGATACCCATTGTCATCAGGGCACTAGGTACCACATTGAAGAATTTTATAAAATACATCAAGAAACGACAGCTTCCTGCAATAACACCAGCGGTACTGCAAAAAACTGTGCTCCTTGAAACATCATATATCTTAAAAGGTACTTGGTTGATACCTAGGATGCTGGCAGCAACCCATATCAACCATTAGTACCACTCAATGCTATTTGTGATGCATTTTTGAATGTTCAGTTTTAGTATTATTATTTTATTCATTAAACATGAAGCTCAGTCAACTGAACATTTAAAAATGTATTACAAATAACTTTACTGATGTTGTTGTTATTGTATTGTTGAGTGGCCATATAAACATTTTAATAAAATAAACAAAAATAAATAAATATATTATTTCTATAATGTAAAGGATATGCAGTATGGATTATGGTGAATGCTCATCACTCCTAGTATATCGTCACAAGTTGCCCATGAGGCCCTAAAAGTGATACAAAAATTATGATTTCTTCTGCATTGTACCTTCAAATATTAATCAAGCAATCATACAATCAAATGTATAATTAATTATTGTATAATAGAGTGAATTTTAGCAAACAAAAGGGGCTTTCACTTTGAATGATTTGAAGTCCAATAACAATTCAGTTGTTTCACATAAATTGTAATCCAAAAGTTATCACTTCACTTGAATGGTCTGTCAGTAACTGCTTTGCTGTAATATTGAACTTTTATCACCAGTGATTGTACCTAGCCACCTTGTCTTCTGTCAAGCTTTTTGTTTTCCAAGGCTTTCAATTTTTGCAACCATCAGTTTTCTCCTTAAAAAATAATGAGAAGAAGAATAATTCTTGTCCTTCTGATTAGATTTTTATTTGGATATAGCCATTGTTTGGACATTTGATGTCTATCATTGTCACAAGAAATGGTCAATGGAAACTCACTGGAGCTATTCCCTGTAAAATCAGTTATAGTCTCCACATGAAATGCCATCAGTATAATTGCATAAGGATAAGTGTTTTGGTTACTTGATTAATTTTATGTAAAAATTTAAAGATATCTTAATATTATATTAATATTATTGGATAATATTATCCAAACTTTATTTTAAGTGCAGCAAACCATTTTGAAATTCTGATTAAAAGGATTAAATATTTATTGTCACTAATATAAACATGAAGAAGAAATTTATACTGAATCACAAATACTGTGATTAAGGGTATTAAAATCAGAGAGTGCATCTAAATTAATTATGATTTGTATATATAGCATATGGGTCCAGACTGACTGCTATTGGCATTTAAAAAAACAGCATGCCTCATCTAGTTTTTGCTATGCTTATATAATTGCTGATTGAAAGTGTAAATAATCTGAATGAAAATCAAGAAGCACAGTAAAAAAAAAAAAGTCAAGATTAGGTATAAAGACCAGACTAGTGACAAGAGCTATAGCAACTGGCCTTCAAAATGATAATGTGTATATTGAAGTGGTGAATAATATTGGCATTTTTTGGATCACTGTAAACAATAAGGAATGAGTAGGCAAGAAATATAGTCTATAGTCTATATTAGTAAAATAGCAATGAAGGACTTGAAAAAGATTTTCTGATTCCCGAATATATCCACAGATAGTCCTTGATTTACGTCCATCAGTGGAACCATAGGCAAGATGGCTCTTAAGTGAGTCATGCCTGATTGTACTATGTTTTGTGCCACAGTTGTCAAACAAATCACTGTAATTGTTAAGTGAATCACATGGTTGTTAAATGAATCTAGCTTTCCTCATTGACTTTGTTTGTTGGAAGGTTCCTGGCAAAATTGCAGATGGTGATCATATGACACCAGGATGTTGCAACCATCATAAATGCATAAATGTTGCCAAGTGCCTGAATTTTGCTCTCATGACCATTAGGATGCTGTGTGAAGAATGGTTGTAAGTTAGTGCCATTGTAACTTTGAATAATCACTAAATGAATGGTTGTAAATTGAGGATTACCTGTACACTTACAAAGATCTGAACAGTGCAAGCAATGATATTTCTTCATGAATCAAAAATAAACTTTGAAGCAGTAAAAGAGAAAGAGTATTATTTATGCCTTTGAAATTTGGATAAGGTACTGAAGAATACCATAAATATCCAGGAAACTGAACAAATCGACCCAGAGTTCTCACTCAAAGCACAATGATCAGATTCATATTTTCCTATTTCAGAAACATATGGATTTTTTTACTGAAAAATTAAGATTTCATAGTCAATACCAAGAAAGATCAAAACAATAAAATCTAATGGAAGTAATGCTTCACTGCTCAATAACAAAAAGCAAGAGAATTTATACATATATCTAATAGCTGAAACACTTTAATCTAATATAAAACTGAATGAATTCAAATATCCCACTCTACATGCAAAAAGCAATTGATAGGTGCTGGTGATGTTTAAAGAAATTGGTGTTATATATTCCACACCCAACACCAGAACTTTCACTGAATTTCAGTATTTGACATTTAGTCCAGCTCATAAAGATGTGAATGAGGCAATAAATCACAGAATGAGGGGAAGCAATTGTAGTACTTGCCAGAAGGAAAGGCCAAATGTGATGAAACTATATGCTGGTAATTTTTATCTGTGTATAAGCCTTCCTCAGCTTCTTTTAGCCATACATGTTTGATTTCTTAGATGAGAAAAGGCATTTGTTTGGGACAGTTTAAAATTCAGGTTGGAAGCATTAATTTTTCTTCAAGTTGATGACACAAAATTTGTTCTATGCTGGTTGGTTATGCTTTGCTGCTTTTAATGTCATGTATTGATGATTTTAGCCATTCGGAGATTTCAAGAATTTTATCTTGAAATCTTATTTTTTTATCTTTAGTCTCAGATCCATTAACCATATAAAATGAAATAGAATAGCCATTGAGAATTGAGCAGTGCATAAGCCATGATAAGTAAGCAACAAAGCACATCCATGTAAGAGAACATATGTAGTTTAGAGTTGAACTGTGTGGAGTCTTAGTGCTTTATGAGCCTGAGTGTTTGTTTGCATATATTTCATTACTCGCTACAGCACAATACCTGTTATAACAAAGGCAATACTATCAAAAATAAAAAACATTTCAAAAGCAACCATGTGGCAACATAGTAACACATAAACAAGTTAAATAAAGCTTAAATTTTATTAAACACCTTCAATAAATAAGACAGTTAGTAGGCTTAGAACAGGGGTGTAAAACTTGCAACTTGTGGGCTAGATACGTCACATGCTTGTCACACCCACTAACGGTTTAGCGAAGGAGAGAAATGTTGCAATACATCATGTGACAATAATGTGTTGTCACAAGTTTGATACCCCTGGCTTAGAAGAATTAAAAACAGGATCATCTACAACTGACTGTAACAAACATTATGTCAGACAGAAGAGAAGTAGAGTTCATTCATTAACACCAGCTAGACATGATAAATATCCATAATCTCACAGTCCATGAACAGATGAAATCATAATTCCAACTGGAAAACTAGTTCCTAGACCAAGTAAAATCCAAAAATGCTACAGAATTCCAGGATGTTTGGCATTCAAATAAAACAGTGATCCATAGACACATAGAGGCAAACTAATCTAGATAAAATACATTAAAGAGACAATTAAAAAGCCAAGAAAGAAACCAAATTACCAGAACACATCTTCTCTAGCAGGTAAGTAGGGATAAGCACCAGGCAAACAATCAATCAGAAAACAACATCCCGATTAAGCAATTACCAAGTAAGCTACTGTATATAAACAGGGAGCAAACCCTACACTCACTAGCACTGATGATGTTATCTAGTCAGGTAATGAAACATCTGCAATCAAACAACCAAGCTTTAAATGGGTCCAAAGTACATCAATAACTATGGAGCATAATATTAAGAATTTTATCTGTGGGTGTTTGGAAAATAATACATTGCTCAAGAAATGTCTTGCCAAATGAACCTGAACTTTTTAATGAATGATATAGTGCATCTTCACTTGAGCAGAATATTTGTCTCCTATGAAATTTTATTAAAGATTACAAGATGTGTAATGAAACATGTTATCTGTAGATGAATGTACAGCTGGTTGAATAATCATACGAAGCAGTACACATCACTGATTCCACAATAAGCTGATCATTTGCAAGTAGTCTACTAACGGGTTATGTTCTAGGCTTCTACTAGTCAATTTATTTATAGGCATTGTCTAGGATAAGATATTAGAATATATAACTATCAATCTGGCAAATGACACAAAATTGGGGATATAGAAATCTTCTAGAGCAACATAAAGATTCAAGAAACAGAAACCAGTGTATTGAACTGCAAAATAAAAATATACAGTCTTTCATTTATGTACGGAAAATCAAAAGTATCACTGAAGAACACACGAAAAGACTCTGCATGTTGTACTGGATTGCAAGCTAAAACAAATGTGCAATGCAGGTAAAAATAAAATAAAAAACAAATACAATCCTAGTCTGTGTAATAAAAATATAATGTTAAGATCAAAATCATATCACACTTAGAATATTGCATTCAATTATGGGCACTGGATTTTAGCAGGACCTGAACAAATTGTAATCTATTATAGTTGCATTAATGTCTCACTATAAATAAAACAACACAAAGATGCTTTATTTTGTTTTTTTTTAACTTCTTTTCTGACTCTGGGTTGTCATATTCTAAATGAGTCATTTACGATAGGAGCAGGTCTGAAATATAGTAGTATATTGCCTGTTATCTAACAATTCTGTTTTAATTATATGCTGTCTATATTTTTGCATATATAGTAGTATACTATTGCATTAAAACAATAAAAATATACACAACTCTTGCATTCTTTTCCATCTAATCAATTCTGGGTACAAATAAAACCAGTCCTCAAAATTTTCCTTCCTTCCTTCCTTCCTTCCTTCCTTCCTTCCTTCCTTCCTTCCTTCCTTCCTTCCTTCCCTCCTTCCTTCCCTCCTTCCTTCCTTCCCTCCCTCCCTCCTTCCCTTCTTCTTTCCTTCTTTCCTTTCTTCTCTAGCATTGAACAGAATCAGGACAAATAAATAAATAACATTCATTAACAACTACTGAATGCAATTAAAAATGGGTACATAAGGTACCTTGTTTATAAAATTAATTGATTTTCCAATTTGCATATTCCAAACATTTTCAGACCAAATTGCCCTGAGGAATTTTCAGAAGGTATTTTTATCAAGAGATTGGATGATTATTAAGCAAATAAATCTCCTAGCTGTTGCATGCTTAGAATCAATAGCTACCCAGCATAGTTGGTAGAATATGGCTCACATGGGAAACCTATGTTTATATCTCCCTTTAGCCTGAATTACAATATGAGTGGTCTCAGCATGATCAGGATAATTAAATGAAATAACCTTTGTATGATGTTTACTGGAGATCCTTGAAGGAATTACAGGATGGAAGTGTAATTGACAGTTGTCTAGATGAGTATGCGTTGCAATTAATTCTCATAAGAATTGGGTATATATTTGTTTAGGAAACCATACATGCTAGTTTAGATCCATTTAATTTCATTATGAAATGAATACAGTCATAATTTTGATCCATTGAATATCTTAATCATTCTGAAAATGTGCACAAAGCCATATTTATTTGAAACACAGAATTCTCTCACATATGCCTCTAGGTGTGTGTGTGTGAATCTGTAATATAATGTATGCCTTGTTGCATTTGTTTTGATTCAACATCATAAAATGCAGAAAGTATGGAAATTTGGAGGACAATTTATTTATTATATTTATATGTCACCCATCTCACTGTTAATGACGACCATACAGCTATGTTCAATTTGCCTAGCTGAGAGGAATCACTCAAGTGATTAAGCAATCACTTTTGCTGCTTAAAAAATGCAATCAGACTGAACAGATGGAACCAAGCTTAGATGGAAAATTAAATAACGTAATGAAAAAAAGTTTATTTTTAACTTTTAACCAGGCTTCAGTCTGGTGAAGCAAGAGAGTGGCTACATTCTGGATATGGGTAAACTACTTATTATATTGATATCATTTTTGAATGCTAGTGTTCAGTTGTTATAACAATTGGATTAATGATTTACTTTTTTACTGGTCTGAACAAAAAAGTTTTCAAAAGGTTTAGGGCCTTAAAAAGATTTTCCAAAGTCCATTTGATTAATAAAAAAGATTTCAAGGAACAGTAAATGAGTAATTTAAAAGTCCATGGCTGCTGCTCTGACTATTAAAAAGAATAGTTCTGACATTATTGGTAATGCAGATATTCTTTTGGCTTACATCTACTATCAAAGTTTTATCAAGACCCAGCAATCAATGATGCAAATAGCAAGGCACAGCTGCACAATCTTAGTTTGGAAGGTTCATCTTTGAGTCCTTTTAATAAAACTTTTATTCTTTCCAACTACTACAACTACTGTTTACAGAGGATCTTTAGAAGGTTTAATGAAACACTTACTTTACTTCAAACTGGTATCCTTTTCCTGACTAAACATGTCTGCCAAATTGTTTCTAGTTCATAAAAGTGTAAATTACTGCAAAATAGAACTCTTCCATGAAATTGAGGTGGAGGTGCAGTGGCTTAATCATGCTGGAGATAGTCTCAGCTCCAGCAGTTCAAGCCTAAGTGCTGTGTGGCAGGATGAGCTCCTGTCATTCACCTTAGCTTCTGTCTACCTAACAGTTTGAAAGAATGTTCTATGCAAGTGGATAGGTGGTTACTTACTTCAGTGAGGAGATGAACTGGTGCTCTATGCTGACAGTCAGTTTTGTTCTGTATGTAAAGTGGATGACTCCAAATCTACCATTCTGATTGGTTAAGGAAAAGACAAGTGGATTGGTTCACTAGGAACCAATCCAAAGAGATACCAAAAAGGCGGCAAATCTAAATAGCTGCCATTGGCTGCAAGCAGGCAAGCCAGCCTGTATAAAAGGGCTGGCCCCGGCTTCAGCCGGCGTTCCGTTACTAGCTGTTAACAATAAAAGTATTTGTTGTTGGAACCCGGTCTACCTCGTGTGTTTTCCGAACAAAACAAGTTTACTGACAGATCTGACCTTCACAGTTGCAGTGTCCATTTGTCCTGTCCTCAGGTGCTTTGGAAAATACGCTGACTTCCTCTTCTTTGTGGCAATGACTTAGATATTAGAATACTGCTATCATGTCACCACCAGCCCTTCTTTTCATTATACTAGACATAACCAATTCCAAAGACTTAATTTATGTTTTAGCCTCCAGTTCCCTAATCATCTTTGTTGCTCTTTTCTGTACTCTCTTAGAGTGTCCACATCTTTTTTTATATTGTGGTGACCAAAATTAGATGCAATATTCCAAGTGTGGTCTTATCAAGGCATTATAAAGTGGTATTAACATCATTTGATCTTGATTTAATCTTTGTTGTAGGCTATTGTATTAATTTTATATAAAAGCTGAGCTTATTGGGGCTGAAGTTTAGAGGGCAAAGCAAACATGGAACAGTTTTTATGTAAAGAGAACTGTGTGCCAGCACTGAAATTTAGAAATATATTTACTGATATATAACATACATCCATAACCAAAACTTCCAGGTTCAGTCCATATTATTTCCAATTAAGAAAGTCCCCAAACAGGACAAGGAAATATTAGAAATGCCAAACAAAGTAGTCAAAATTGTACTATAATAATTATCAATAACTTGACCTAATATAAAAACACTTACTATGTTGATTTATTGCATGCTACCAGGTCAATATCAACCATTAAAAACCACATCATGAAGGAAGGAAAAAAGGAAGAAAGGTGGGAAGAAAGGAAGGAAGGAAGATGTTATGTCATTTCATGACCACATAATACACCTTAAAGTATCTGAAATGGGCAATTTTAAAATAAAAGGTTAACATAGTTGAGAGTGTCTTTTCCTTTTATTGTATCAAAACAAAAAAGAAATCCAGCTGGCTATGTATTGATCTTCTGTCATCCTAAGGCATGTTTACAAAATAGAAAGTAGCAAAGTTCTCAAAGAGGTTTTTCTCCATTTGTCAGTAAAAAAATGGCCTTGAAATTATGTATTATTCTATGTATCCACCTTACAAAAGAATCACATTGAGTCATCATCATCATGAAAGGAATTCCACTGCTTCTAAATGTTTGGTTTAATTGTAGTTGTGCTAATATCTTACCAAAATGCTCCTCAGTCAATGAAATTACAGCCACCATTTAATCAAAAGCAAGGCTTCTTCCAAATGTAATATTTATAGAATTTTAAACAAAGATGAAACTATTTTCAATAATGATACCAAAATTTCATACAAATGCTCTACACTGGCAGCCTCTTCTATCTGAACAGAAATCTGAAGCAAATCTGAACATTAAGAAACCAAATCACATTGAACAAAATTGTTTTAATAAATACTTTATTTGATCAATCAACTACTTGGAAATAATTACGAGCTTGTAAGCTTCTAAGGCTTGAGGAGATTCCCAGCAATGACAATGAGATATTTGTAGATGTCAAACACAAAAGTTATTGTTTTATAACAAAGGAAAAAACTTAAGTGAAAAAAGTGCCTGTAAAATTGCCATAATTTACTACCCTCCAGATCATGTTATCTCACATATCATCATCATCAGCAGATTAATAGACACCTACATCATTATATCTATAACTCTGTAATTCAGGATCCATCTCAGATATGTTCTGCAATGCTGATAAACTTCAAATAATAATTAAATCAACTAATATATATTTCTTATTCTGATTTGGTATGCAGGTTTTTTTCTTTATATAAGATAAAATTCAACCATGCCAACTTAGCTTACATACTTTGAAGGATATGATGTTCAATAAGTTGGCATAATGTGTTTCTCCTTACTTTTTTAAAGCATAACTTTATTTTAAGACATAAACTCTGAGAAATTATTCTCTCCCCAACCTAGATTTCCTTTGTAACAAAAGAAACAAAAGGAACAGAAGAAAGGCACTGTTGAATTATACCTGGAATTCTTTCAGAATTACAGTAGAAGATTTTTTTATTCAATTTTTTGAACCCTGAGTGCATCTTAACCTGTTATTTCATTTTGACAAAAAAAAAAAGATTTCTCTTTGACATCACTTATCACTTTAAAGCTTAAGCATGTAAAATTGTAAACTTTTTACCATATTAGTATAAAAATGCCTAAAATGTCCAGTCTCTCACTTCCTCTGTTAAAATTTTATGTATCTGTATGACCTGTATGACCTGCAGAAACAGAAATAACCTGCTGACATTTACTGAAAATGTGAAATTGTTATTTGATTATGCTAGTGATCATTTGTGGCAACCCTTATTTATTGGTTTGTAAAAGAAAGGAAACTGTTGAAATATTTGACTGGATATGCCTGAGGCTTTGTACATATATGGATATGTTGCTGTTTAAAATCTGAAGCAGAAAATGTATTTTCAAAGTTCACAAAAACAAAGTAGCAAACTTGCAGTTGGTTCTAAATTAAATGTGTGCAGTCTAAAAATAGATTGTGAAGAGGAACAAGTGATTTTCATCAATTAGTTAGGAAAATAAAAAGCAGTAAAAGTATACCATGATACATACAAAATGAAGCAGACTGAGAAAACTATTATTGGTAAATGTTGATTAAAACATTACTGTGGCCATTCAAAAGAGGAAAATTGTAGTAGAAAAGAGGTAGCTATTGGTTTGAACAGTTAATATAACCTATTTCTAAATTATATAAAATGATAAAGGGATAGCAAAAACAAATGCTGAGAACAGATACAGAAAGTGCAGATAAAATCAATTGTTTTCCCAAGATAATGTACAGCTGACTTTTAAAATATTGGTCCACAAAGAACTATAATCTAATTAAAAAAATAAGAGGGCATACCATCTCTCTTTTATTTTTAAATTTTTATATTCAATTGTTAAATTAGGGCAATGAAGTGAGATGTATTTCTATTTAATCATATTCAAAGATGCATGAAAATGATCGGACTTTACTGTACTCTCCAGTTGCATGGTAATTTAAACAGTAGCATGATTCAAAATGTCTTTGGATTTTTAACTGGCCATTTTATGCAATTATGAAAGCTCTTAATTGATCATCATAAAATGAACTGAACACAACTGCTATGCGGATTTGGCAATGGGAAATCACTGACTTCTAAACAGCCACCATGACAAATTAGTAAGCACTTTTGCTAGCTATGTCACCTTGATTCCAAATGAATTCTAATGCTATCTATTACATGAGATTGCCTACATGATTATATCAACATGAATTTTATCAAATGTCACATAGATAATTTTCCATTCAAATAGCTTCAGATATTTGCCCTGTAAGGGCAAATCTACTTCTTGAGTAGATATGGATTATGTGAATGAACTGGTTGGAAAGAGAATATATGTTCCAATGATGAAGGGATGGAATAAGATGCAATCTTATTAAAATGGATATTATAATGGCTTGGATTCTATGCATAATCTTGTAGAAAATGTTTTCTGTCTTGAACTTCATTATGATATGATAATTTCTTTTCAAATGAATTTTCTTTTTCTTTGGACTTTAACATACTGGGACCTATATGAGCCATTCAATATCTTTTCTGTCATTTTATAAACAGGTTGCTGATTCAATGCATACATGTTAATAATTCATTTTATAATTGCTATTCTCAAGTAAATGTGTTCAACTTTTTTTCTTATAGCATTGGGGTAAATAAGTTTAAAATGTAAACTGCACTTGGAAGGAAAGTAGCTAGATAGTTAGATGACTAGATGGCTAGATAACAAGTTAGATACAGAGGAGAAGATTGGACAAATTATTTTGTTTTATTGGGGACATTGAAGTAATAAAATAATAGTAGGGGAAATAAATGAAAAACAAAAGCTGTTGGCTTCCCATTAAAGAAATGCACACTTGCACCCAGAATAAAAAAGTAGCTTTTCTGATCACCTAATAGTTTCTTGTGATCTTCCAGTTACTTCACAGAAAGTAAAAGGGAGAGAAAAACATCAAGAAGAATTATTGATTATAACTGTTTTTGTCACTTGCTTTTTGCTAAAAGGTAGCAAAAGGCTTCAGAAAGCTCTAAATTTACAGGTAAAACTCAAAAAATTAGAATATCGTGCAAAAGTTCATTTATTTCAGTAATGCAACTTAAAAGGTGAACCTAATATATGAGATAGACTCATTACATGCAAAGCAAGATAGTTCAAGCTGTGATGTGTCATAATTGTGATGATTATGGCTTACAGCTCATGAAAACCCAAAATTCACAATCTCAGAAAATTAGAAAAGGTTCAATATTCTAGGCTCAAAGTGTCCTACTCTAATCAGCTAATTAAGCCATAACACCTGCAAAGGGTTCCTGAGCCTTTAAATGGTGTCTCAGTTTGATTCCGTAGGAAGCACAATCATGGGAAAGACTGCTGACCTGGCAGTTGTGCAGAAAACAATCATTGACACCGTCCATAAGGAGAGAAAGTCTCAAAAGGTAATTGCAAAAGAAGTTGGATGTTCCCAAAGTGCTGTATCAAAGCACATTAATAGAAAGTTATGTGGAAGGGAAAAGTGTGGAAGAAAAATGTGCACAAGCAGCAGGGATGACCACAGCCTGGAGAGGATTGTCAGGAAAAGGCCATTCAAAAGACTTTCACAAGGAGTCGACTGAGGCTGGAGTCAGTACATCAAGAGCCACCACAAACAGAGAGATCCTGGACATGGACTTCAATTGTCGTATTCCTCTGGTCAAGCCGCTCCTGAACAACAAACAACATCAGAAGCGTCTTATTTGGGCTAAAGAAAAACAGACCTGGTCTATTGCTTAGTGATCCAAAGTCCTCTTTTCTGATGAAAGCAACTTTTGCATCTCATTTGGAAACCAAGGACCCAGAGTCTGGAGGAAGAATGGAGAGGCACACTGCAAGATGGTTGAAGTTCAGTGTGAAGTTTCCACAGTCTGTGTTGATTTGGGGAGCCATGTCATCTGCTGGTGTTGGTCCACTGTGCTTTAGTAAGTCCAGGGTCAATGCAGCTGTCTACCAGGAGATTTTGGAGCACTTCATTCTTCCTTCCATAGACGAGCTTTATGGGGATTCTGACTTCATTTTCCAGCAGGACTTGGCACCTGCCCACACTGCCAAAAGCACCAAAACCTGGTTCAGTGACTTGGGATTACTGTGCTTGATTGGCCAGCAAACTCGCCTGACCTGAACCCCCATAGATAATCTATAGGGCATTGCCAAGAGAAAGATGAGAGACAGGAGACCGAACAATGAGAAGATCTGAAGGCTGCTGTTGAAGCATCCTGGTCTTCCATAACACCTTAGCAGTGCCACAGGCTGATAGCTTCCATGTCACGCTGCATTGAGACAGTAATTGCTGCAAAAGGGGTCCAAACCATGTACTGAATACATATGCATGTTTATACTTTTCGTCCGATATTGAGGTCCGATATTGTTCTATGAACAATCCTTGTTTCATGAATTGCATATAATATTTTAATTTTCTGAGATTGTGGATTTGGGGTTTTCATGAACTGTAAGCCATAATCATCACAATTATGACACATCACAGCTTAAACTATCTTGCTCTGCATGGAATAAGTCTATCTCATATATTAGTTTCATCTTTTAAGTTGCATTACTGAAATAAATACACTTTTGCACAATGTTCTAATTTTTCAATTTTCACCTTTATATAAACGCATATGTATGAGAGATCTGATTTTTTTTTTCATGCCTGTCTATTGTGAGACACATCCAGACTAAAAAAATTGAAAAGATTGATCTGGGATTCTTATTTGCACCTTTTGTAATTAAGCACAATAGGTCAACTGTAGTTACCCTGTTTGTCTTGAATGCTTATCCATACAATACATAAAAATAATTGATTAGCTTTTCAGACTTTTTCATTCGATTTGAAAATGTTCTATGAAGCTTATCCCCATGACTAAACTTTTAAAATAATTTTCTTGGTGGCATATAAATTTAATATAAATACATACATATATTTAATATTAATTATAATTTTATTATAATATTAATATTAAACTTTCTTTCTTTTTAATTCTTCTTTGTTTGCTAAAAAAAATGTCAAGCTATAATGCTCTTCCAAAGTAGGATACCTGCAAGATCAATTTAAATTGCAGAGACAGCTGCTGTAACTCAATGGTGTAATATGAAATCTGAAATAGAAATTGTTGTCCCTATATGACAACATGAGGGAAGAAGTAATGTGACTTTTGAGAAAGCCATGGCTGAAAAACTGTTACCATCTGCTTGCCTTTTCCCATGCGCTACCCTCTTAAGTAGGCCTTGTGCAAGAAACTTTGATGTCTAGAAAGTAGTCTTTTGCACCATCGTTAACACCAGTCTTCACATTTTTGTGGCCTATTTCAGAGCTTTCAGAATGATAAACATTCTCTGTCCTGAGCCTTGAGAATGACAATAGCTAAATGGTCCCTGCTAACAAAATACTTACAGTTCCTTATTCTGACTTGGTCTCAGGGCAAAAGTGATGGTGATGTCATATTGAGAAAGAGGTCTGAGAGGCACAGAAATGTTGGCTAAAGCTTCAGCTACTTCTGAAACTAACCTTTTTTGAACAGAACAGAGATACATTTTAAAGCAGTGTCTAATGTCCAGCAGTGTGCTTTTAATGGGTTTTTGAAGTTCAACTTTGCAATCTTCAGTTCCAGAATGCTTGTTTCAACAAAATTAGGTTACCAGCCATCTGTTAAAATGACTGAACCAACTGCTTGTTATTGTCTTGTATTTAGTGTTTTTTTCTTTGGTTTTTGATCCCAATGATCAGATTATGCTTTATCTCCAACAGGATAGAAGTCATTGAACCACAGGGCAAGAAAAGTACAGTACTCATGGGAGACTGCTTAAGTTATCTTGATTGCTTTGAATTGGCTTAGTTGGAATTTTTATTTAGAATAGCTAAAACAGAATAACTACAGAAATTTTGTATAAAACAACTGTTGAAGTTGTCCAGATCCAAAGGTCAATCCCCTTTTCTAAAAATATGTCAATCCCTATTTTGAATATAATTCTCTCACTTTTGTAAAGCACAAAGGCTTTGCCAAAAAATCATTATCCAACAATTCAAAGTCTTTGGAATACACAAACTATACCACAAGAGTTCCTTTACAAAATGTCACATCTACTGCCTCAGTAGAAAATCTAATAAATTGACTCTACTGAAGCCTGTTGCTTTCTCTAAGGAAGATTCCTATGAATCATGCTATATTGAAAATGCTGAATATAAAATCAGTGCATATTGAGCGAAGTTGCATAAATTATGCATTGTAAGTTATACTGAAACAAGATACTTATAATAAAAGTTACTCAGTAGCTAAAAATACTCGGTACATTTGCATAGCAAAAATTGCATATTGGGGTAATTTTATAACCACATAGAAAAATAACTATATTTTAATAGGTATCATTGATGTGAATTATTACCCTCTCACATGCAAAAAGATGACCTATAGAGTCTTGTTACCTCATAGCTCAATGTATGTACCTGAAAGTTACATTCTCCAAACATATCCTCATGAAAAAAATAATTGCAATTTTATTTCTCTAGCTCCTAAACAGAGCAGCTGCTATGAACACCTGCAATAGTCTGTTAGATAGTCCCCTGATACAGTCTTATTATTACATATATGTACTAAGCCAGCTAAGCATATAATTATTATTGTAATAATAATTATTAACTTTATGCCAACTGTCAAGCAAGGTACATTTTGTACTGAAGTCCTTGTGATGGGTGGAAATTTCATCATCATAACTTTATTGTTCAACCAAAGGCCTCTTAATAGCAGTAATTACTATAAGCTGAATATACAGAATTATAGGAACACTTTAAGGCAACATTATAAAAATTTACATCAAAGTAAACCACAGTTAGGAATAAAAGAACTTCACTTATTAAATGTGCACATCAAATGTCATATTATTTTGTAGACAACCTTTGGTTTTATGCACTTTAGTAATTAATACATTTTTTTAACTGATATGTCCATAAAGACTTCACAATTGGATATAATAGATATGTGAAATAATAGAGATACTCCTAATATAAAATTATTTTCAGTAAGATGATTTATAGTGGATCATATCATGATTGGGGTGATACATCGATACAACTATTGTGTCTGAATTGATTCTGGACAATGGAATATGAGTAAGGTGCCTCCAGTGTGGTCTTGACTTCTGGCTTCTATGTGAGGCTGAAAAAGGCTGCAGGACAGTCCTCTTCAAGGTCTTCCTCAATTAAGCCTCTGTGGAATCTTGTGATTGTTGCAACTTGGATGTCTGTTTTCTTAATCATAAGATACGTACTTAACTACAGTAGTTGAATGAAAACTAATACTTGTACTTTTAACTTTCACTTAAATAGAGATATTTTAATAAATGAAACAGGTAATTAATACTTAAAACCTGTTATTACATAATCACCAGTATTTGCTAACGCCTCTATTGGCAGTGGAGAAACTTCTTAAAGCTATCAAAAAAGAATACCGTACAAATTCTGACAATCTTTTCCAGCTCTTCATTTGAGTCAAGAAGGTGCCCAAAAAGTAAAGATGACAAACTAGTAAGGATTTATTTCTGGGACAGAAAAAGATGAAAGTCACATGATATCAAGCCAAACAGAACGGTGGTTGGGGTAAGATAGATGTTGGAGTCCTAGTGAACAATCAATTAAATATGAGCCAAGAGTGTGTTTCAGCTTTCAAAAAAGATAACATGATAACAGAGGGATAGAACCAAGACCACATGAAGCATTAATACCACTTATGCCTTGGTAAGACCACATTTAGAATATTACAGTTTTGGTTGCCATGATATAAAAAAGATATTGAGACTCTAGAAAAGGTGCAGAAAAGATCAACAAAGAAGATTGGGGGACTGGAGACTAAAACATATAAAGAAGGGTTCCAGGAATTGGGTATGTCTAGTTCAATGAAAAGTAGGACGAGGAGTGATATGATAACAATGTTCCAATGTCTAAGGGGCAGCCACAAAGAAGGTAAACCTATTCCCCAAAGCAATGGATGGAAACTAATCAAGGAGAAGAGCAATCTAGAACTAAGGAGAAATTTCCTGACAATTGAGAACAATTAATCAGTGGAATAATTTCCCTTCAGAAATTGTGGGGCTCCAACAGTAGAGGTTTTTAAGAAGAGATTGGACAACCATTTGTCTGACATGTATATGGTTTCTTGCTTGAGCAGGGATCAGGCTAAAAGGCTTCCAAGATCCCTTCTAACCCTGTTATTCTGTTATTCTCTTGAGTAGCTTGTTAGACATAATGCCTAGGGTCATATTGCAGCAAAATATCTTTCTTGTGCTTCTGAATGAACTGAATAACTGTTTCGAAGTTTTGAATATATAATGTAGTGATAGTGATGACACATTCAAGAAATACCATGTGAATACATCCCTCAAAAAACTATAACCATGACTTTACCTGCCAATGGCTGGGTTTAATTTTTTCCCCCTAGAGGTGTGTTAGTAATCCATGGACTGACACTTCATTTCTGTATCATAATGATGAGGCCATATTTTATCAGCTGTCAGATACTGGAAAGAAATTTCATACTTCATTCTCATAGCATGACAAAAGTTGCTGGCAAATTACAACTCTTGAAGCTTTCATCTCAGTTATCAGCACAGACAGAACTGACAAAACCTTCTAATATTGAAGAACATCTATAATATGTTTGCTGTGGAATGCCAAGCTTGACAGCAATTTCTCTTTAATTTATTTGTAAATTGTTCTTAAACAGCTCATCAACATTTCTCATGTGACACTCATTGGTTGCCTTTATAGGTTATCCACTTTATCCTTAATCACACAAATCAGTTCTTAACTACTTTACTATCTTTACTTTTTTTTCTCTAATGATGCAAAGTATTCATATCATTCATTTATTGTGATGTAGTCATCACAATAAACAGCATGTATTTAGCATAGAATTTCAAATGGATGACTTCAGCAAAATTTCAATCATGCCATTTACTAAAGGTCACACTGTAGTCAAGTATTTCTTGACTACACTGTATTTCTTGACTATACACTGTAGTCAAGTCAGGCTACCATTTCACTACTGAAGCAACTTACCAATGACTGAGGTGAAAGAAAAGATGCTCAAGAAAATGTCAGAGCTTCTATCATGTCAGTATTGCCATCTGTTGGTGATTTATAACATCACAGGTCTTACGTTAATTTTATTCAAAAATATTGGTATAATAATAAATGTTTTAATGTATTTTATATGCTGTCTGACTCCAGATGGGTACAGAGAAAAAATATTTTAAAAATAGGAAAAAATATAGGCCACAAACATGAAGTATAAAGATGGAAACAGTAACAAAAAGTGGTCAAGACAAGACTAAATAAATAAATCCACACATTCCAAAGCATGGCTTCAAATTCTTTTGAAAAAAATATGAAGTAAAAGCCTGATCTTTAAGTCTCTTTGAAACATCATCAGGTAAGAGCCACCTATACCTCATTCCAGCCAGGCAGACACTTTGGTAGAAGTGAAGTCTATCAAGTAATCAGGCTCTATGCTTTATAGGCTTTAAAGCAGAGGTGGTATTCATCAGGTTCTGACCAGTTCTGGAAAACTGAGAGTGGAAATTTTGAGTAGCTCAGAGAACTGGCAAATACCACTTCTGACTGGCCCTGCACCCTCTATTCTCTGCATCCCGAGTCCCAGCTGATTGGCTGGGTCTTATTTTGTTGCCCTGCACAGGAGAAAGGAGTTGGAAAGCAGGTTAGTGGGATGGGGAGGGAATGGAGATTTTGCAGTATCCTTCCCCTGTCACACCCACCAAGCCATGCCCATCAAACCACACCCACAGAACTGGTATTAAAATTTTTTGAATCCCACCACTGCTTTATAGATAATGACAAATACCTTGAATCACATACCTTGAAAGGACATTATATGTATTTTTATAGTTAAAACTTTTATAGTTAAAGTTAAATGTACAAGTTTTAAAACTTTAAAATAATTAGTTTTCTGTTGCTAGTTGCCATGGAGATTATGAATTAGAATCGTCTCAATCTGTCATTTGTCAAACGAGATTTAAATAACTCAACACCAATTGTCTGAAAACTTCACCACCAGAAAAGCCATGAAGGGAGCATGACCATTAGGTCCCCTAGTTTGTCTCTACAACCAAATGTTAATACATAGACACTCACACCCTTCTCCTGCAGGAACACTGACCTTGGGCACATCTATCTATCTGTCTGTCTGTCTGTCTGTCTATCTATCTATCTATCTATCTATCTATCTATCTATCTATCTATCTATCTATCTATCT